>VWZP01006935.1:733026-797977 GCA_013396995.1 Dicaeum eximium
CCCTGCACCCTCCGCACCGCCTGCCGCGCTACGCGAGCCCGGGGATGCAGGCCGGGCCTGGCTTACCTTTCCAGCTGCTTTTTTTTCCCTCCTCTCTCTCCTCTCCCCCCTTTCCCTCTGTTGGGCTGACAGATCAGAGTTTCCTCCCCAGCAGAGGGACTGGGAATGTGCTCGGGCTCTGTGCTGAGGAGCTGCTGCCCCCCTGTCTCTGAGAAGATCCTGCTTTTTGTGGGGAGGAAGCTTTGGGGGCTCTTTTATTATTTTAAAACTACAAAGTGCTCAGAGGGTAGGTGATTATTAAGGGGAATCCCTGAATATATTCTCCAGCAAAGAAGGCAGGGCTGCTGGGGCTGCTCAAGAAGAGAGCCAGCAGCCTCCTATAGCACCACTACAGGCACCGAGAGGACATAACATCAGAGAGCGGCTCCTCTGCCCTCCAAAACAACAACTTTCCTACCATCTTGGAGGTAGTAGAGAGGGAGAGAGGGAGGGGGAAAAAAGTACAGAAGGTTTTTATAAAGTGTCAATTTGGAGGAGGGATATAAATGGCCAAAACAAAATATTTTATCATTTGTGTGACTTTTTATTTTAAATAAAAAATAAAATACAAAGCTTCGTGGCTGAAGAATTTTTTTTTAAATAACCTGTAAAGATCAACTCTCTGGAAAAAAAAATTAAAGGAGGTACGGTAAAAAATATTTTTTTAGTAACTTCGTTGTTCTTAAAACTGTGTAATTTTTTTCTGTATTTCAAAGTTGATAACTTTTTTGTCATTTGTGATGGTTCTAAAAATTAGTGTGTAATTGTGAAAGTTCGTAAAACTTTTTTTTTGGTACTCGTAGTCTTAGTATACAGCTGAGATTGATGTCGGATAGTTTGGTGTAACTGTACCATACCGTCTTTTCTCTCTCAAGGTATTGTATATAAAATTGGATATACAGGTAGGAAAAAAACCCATATTTTTTTTAATTTTTACTTTTTTATTTCTACCTAGAGTAGTCTGTGTAGAGAAACAATGAGGGATTTAATGTGAGTGAGAGTAACCTATGATAGATATCTGAGCAATTGTGCTGTCATAAATTTAGCACTGTCTGCCCTTCAGGATGGGATGTGAAAAAACAGAACTCATAGCAAGAAATTTGGGGACAACAGTTGAGTTTTGTTCTTAATGTTTTCAAAGCACGTTGCAGCCTTCTAAAAATCTGTTTCAGTTCTTTTTAAATTACTGTTTTGATTTGGGGGCTTTGTTCTTGATATTTATGAATATTATTCTTAGCTTGCTTACAGAGTTGAGAAATGCTATAATTTTATACTACAGTAATATAAATTAATAGTACTTTTCTTTGTCGCAGATTCTTTTATTAGATTGTAAAAAATATATTAAATGCTGTCAAAACAGTGTCAGGTGCTGTGGTGTATCTATAGGTGAAGACAGTGATCACTGTATTCAGCAGATCTGTGATAATGGTTCTTGAAGTAGTATTATGCACATCCCTATTGAGAGATGAACTGCAAAGATGCCTTTTTATTTGTCCCGAAGGAAGAGGAAATAATTAGGAAACTAATGAACTATACATTATGTTTTTTCCATTGTAAAAATTATTCAGGTGGTATAGACTAATTGAACTGCAGTCAGACTAAGGTCATATAGATGAAATACTGAATTACTTAGTGTATTACTATCAACCTCTTCCTCTCCCCTGAAATATATTGGTTTAGTTCAGTTCTTGTAATCTTAAAACAAAATTTAAAATCCTGTATTTTAGGTACATCCACATTTCAAAACATACTTGGAGTTTGCGCAGCCTGCGTGGTGAGCGTAGTTCGTGTGTTCATAGTGGGTTTTGCATTTAGATAAATAGGTTTTAATCAAAGTATAATTAAAGTCAGCTGGTCTTTGTGTCAAACTCTTTTTGTTTAGCAGAGGTTTTTTAGATTATGCTTAGTCTACCTAGATCATTTTTAATAATCCAGAGTGTTGCGCTCAATGGAATTATTGCATGGGAGGTGGTTTTCTCTTTTTTTTTTTTTTCTGTTTTTCAGTTATTAATCTGTTAAATGCATAGTTCTGCTAATGTTAGAAAACAACAAAAAAACCCCAAATATGTTGCTCCTATATTGTATTTCAAAAGAGTTTGTATTTTGTACAGAAGTAATGCAATAATTAGGGTCCTTCATAATTTTACCAGTCATTATTGTATGCTTTGGAGCATGAAGTATGATTATTCTTTTTGTAAGCTGTTTCAGCAAAAACTACTTTTATATCCTATAATTCATTACAGGAATGACAGGGATTACAAATATTGGTCAGGTAAAGGATGATTGAAAAACCACAAACCCTTTGAAATATTGCAAATAAATTATCTTAATTAATTTAGGAATTTAACAAATGCAGCATAAACTAGTATTTCCTTTTCTTTTATTCTAAATAGATAAATAAAGGGCCAAATTCTCAGACCCCAGTTTTGCAAATGCTTGCAGGCCTTACTAACACTTAGTAATTCAGAAGTGGTTGAAGGATAATTCGTTGCATGAAACTCTTACCTAGTCGGTAGGATTTTGCTAGAGTACCAAATTCAAGTTTCTGAACAAAGTGATTTCTTGTATCAACCATTGTGTTAAACATGAGAATTTTTAATTTCAACTTAATTCAGTAGTTCAGCATAATTCAGCTACAGTTCAAGTTCTCTTCATTGGGCTATTAAGATGTTTTTTGTGTTTTAGGAAGAGAGGCACACCATGAACACCTGATGTATCTGCATCTCTCTGTGGTACTCTTGAGAATATCTGTACAGCACACTTAGTATCTTGGAACTGTATCTTTTAAATGGGATGCAGATGATTGAACGTTTTAGAGAAATGGCTATGAATGCACTTGAGAAACTGAGCACAGAAACAATATTAAACCTTTTCTTTGGCTTATGTGTTTGACTTTGCAGGTACTGACTTTAATCAGATTACTTGCCTGCCAAAATTTAAACATGCATCATGGTAGCATTACACATTTTGGTGACATCCTCAGATCTATTTGATGTGTTTTAATTGTGAAGCCAGAAGCTTAATGCCAAGCAAAGGAGAAACATTTTGAATGTAGAAGTTTGGAATAGGAAAACTTGAAATGGGATACTTTTAGTGTCTTGTACAAAAAAAACCAATTCAATCTTTTTAAGAAGGAGAAAGTAAAGAGGAAAAGTTTGCCAAATCTTGTTACACAATACTGTGTAATCATTCAACAGAGAAATTAAAATTTGTACTTTATGGATAGATAAATTTATTTAACAAAACTTTATTTACCTGAGAGTAATTTGCTTTTCACTAACTTACTAAGAGATGCAAACATTATTTTAATTGTTTTGCTGAAAATAAAATGTTAGACGGTAAAAACCTAAAGGAGCAGTCTGCTAGCTTTAGTAATGTAGAATGAAATTATTTTTAGAAGAATATTTGCTTATTTTTATAGACAAGGCTCTTAGGTTGAAACATACGTTCTTTTGAAGGGTAGAGCAGTGCTCTGAAATTACACTGGAGAACAAATTGGACTCTGAAACTTCTGTACAAGGACAATGTGTAAACCCAAAGCACGAAAGGTCCCCTGTACAACATTCAGAATTGTATTCTGGAACTGTCTGCCTGCATTTATATCGGCCTCATCCCTGGACCAACTGCTCCATCCAGTAAACTTATTGTAGGCTTGAGCACAGAGTGGTCAGAGAGCATTAATGTTCTGTAAATCACAGGTTCTGGCTAATGAGGCATTCTGTGCTGATGTGTCTCACTTGTGTTAGTAGTGAGACAGAGCGCAGTGACGCAGTGAATAAGCTTTGTGAGTCTAATAAAGCAATGAAATAGGTACTTTAGGTTGTACACCAGTTACTGGAGGAGGCTGCATCAAGAAATGAGCCTTGACTGTCTCCCAAGGTCGTACGCACCCAGAGTGCAGAACTCAAGAATTTCTGGAGCATGACTTAGACTCTGTGCATGTGATGAAGACTCTCGAGTTCTCCACAAATAGTGTTATAATGTCGGCACCTTGGTATTTCTTGAAAGACACATACTGAGGAAACAGTCCCAATGTCTTCAAATGCTTGCAAAAAGGATTCACAATTTATTTAAAATGCAGGTGACTGTTGTGAAGGGGAAGAACACTTCTAAGTGTATAGCTGTTAATTCAAGATTTTCATATTTGAAGAGCCACATTTGTATAGAAGATTGTCTCTTTAGGCATTTAAAGACTGAAAAGGGTGAGAAATTAGATAAACCCCAAAGTTATTATACATTCTTCTAAGCTATGTCTTGAGCAGCTGTGATGTGGTATTAGTTTGTATAATATGGCAAGTTCTGGGGTAAAGCTAACCATTAAATCCCAGCATATTAGTGTTATTGAAAAATGCTTATTCTTATTTTTCAACACAGAAATTCTACAGCAATGGTTGTCTCTTGCATATCTGGGTTTCAGTTACTCTGCTGCAGCTGTATGTATTTGATAACCAGCGTGCTTTTTGCCACTTTTCCAAAACACAGAGTCCTTGTGTTACAAACATTGTCTACGATCTGAGGATTTTTCTCTAGGAAATATACCCAAGTTATGGCATAAATTGAGCTTCTTAATTTAGCTGCTAAACTCCTTCAAACCCGTGCTTTAGTGCACTCCTGGTGGCAAATAGTGCAGCTGAAACTATAGGACAAGCCATAAGTACAACAGAGTAACTTTACTTTGTTTAAAGCCCCAAATGCTAGCAAAGCAACGCAACATACACATGACTAGCCTTGTTCTCCTGAGTGTTAGAGGCTTCATTAAAGCTTTTTGCAGCAATGGGAATTCTGCTGTTGGTTTCAGTAGGAGTATATCTGCAGAAGTATTTAACCAATTGGGAGCAGATGTATGCTAGCTATTACATGATAATATAATTAATTGATAGTGAACTGTACTGAAAATAGTAATTAACTAAGACTTCACTAATCTGTTCTTCATTATCAATGTGTATTTTAATCTGCATTAAATAAATGGTATTGTCTTCTTAAAGCTCAGCAAAGACAAAACAGTAAGACTGTTAATTGTGGGAAGGTTGTCCAGAGTATGTATGGTTTTACCTTGAATTAACACACTTTTCCTTCTCTATTCCCCACATCCACCTGCTGAAGGTAAGACTACAAAAAGGCAAGGTTTAATCTAAGTCATGTTTGGGGTTAGTAGTTTGCACACAAGAGCCTTGGTTACACCGGGCTGTGCTCAGAGAGGATACTTAGTGACCAACCCCATCCATGTCTCCCCAGGCACATTCCTGTTCCTTGGCGGGCTGTACAGGCAGGAGTGCACAGGAGCAGCCGAGACGGAGGTTACTGCACCTGAAGGTAACTGGCGATGCACCCGCTGAGAAGTTCTGCCAGTTGGCCACCAGGTGGAACCAGGGCTGCACTCGGGGAATTGCAGGAATTGCATCTCCTCCGGGGCTGCCCTCAGCTCCAAAACAAACCCACCCCAGCAGAGTCGGGATAAAGGCACCCACCAGCCTTGCATGTGGAGTGAGCTGCATCAGCACACTGAGGGCTCAGGCAGTGTTAACACCTGGCTGATCAGCCCTTACCATAACCACCAGAACAGTACTCAGAGCATGTTTGTCTCCCACCATCCCAGCTCTTCATCACCATTTTTCCATAATTCTCTAACCTGAGGTTGCAGCTTCAGGACCAGCAAGTCGTAGCACTAACTGTAAACTTTTTCTCTTAAATAAACAGAGGTAAGTTGTGTGAATAGCCCTGTTTCTGTAATTTTTGTTCAAATATTTTGCCCAGCCTTTGTCATTTCCCTGCCTTTGCAGACCCCTATTATGCTTTTGTCACTAGCTGGGTAGAAGTTCTCATGTGCACCAACTGTCCAGCTACCAGAGCAAACAGAAGAGATAAGGGGTGGGCTACGCTCTAAACTCAATTGTTAAGAATGCTAATTTAGATTTCTCTTTCCTGTCTAGTTTCCAACAGTCAAATTTATAGAGAGCCTTGTTACTATTACCAAGTTTGGCTGAAAAATTCTGTACTTGACTAGTTAAGAGGGAAAGAGTAGAAACAGGACAGAGAGCACCACATGTACTTCTTCCTCTTCTTGCCTTTCTTGATAAAGGCTGGACAGTTTTTGAACAGAAACAAGAATCAACTGTACATACTAATTGAACGACATAGAGCTGTCAAAAAACCAAAAAGCATGCCAGAGCTCCCAAAGTAAAGCTACAACATTTAAGGAAAAAAAATCTAAAGCTTTTGAACCTTTATAAGTTCTGAAGTGATCACTGACTTGTTGCACAGCTGAAGTTATTCCTCTGTGTTTGTACAACATAGGGGCGGGGGGTGGAGAAAAGGTTTTCATCTTAGGAGCCTGAGAACCAAATGTTTTTCTGAATACAGGATTCAGCAACACACTTACTTCATAAACATTTTGGCATGTCACACACATTTTTCTTTATCTATGTGCCAATAAACCCCTGCTCGTCCTAAAGAAGTAACATTCCACAAGGACAGGAGGAAGGTTTCATGCTGTACTTGGTCCTGTGAACTGCCACATTAAAACCAGACTGCAATCTCCTTTGCTGCCTTGCTAACATGCATAGCAATATCTCAATAAAATGAACAGTTACCCTTTTCTGTACCACCACGAGAACTGACCCTGTCCCTGTTGGTAACTGGAGATGGCAGGCTGAGTAAAATCATATACAACATTTAACACTTAGCTCATGTGAGCACACTGTGATATACCACGAAAACCAGGAAGAGCCTTCTTCCTGGGCAAAAGGAAAACAATGTTTTAAAAAGTTAAGGGTTTGTTAAGCATGGAAGAAAAAAGGAATTTTATACAACTAAGACTTCTACAGCAGCACCCCCATGCACTCAGTATTATTCTACACTGAAAAGTGTAGCTTTTCCTCATGCAAAATTAACACTTTTTTTGTTTTTTTTTAATAATACAGTTGGAAATGATGGCTTTACGATACTGTTCCCATTTTCACAATTCCTGGAAGAATTACACTGAACTTTAGTAGCCAGCTGAAAAGGAAGTTATCCTTCTTCCAAATTTACATTAATCAGCATAATACAGAGGAGAGTCACTGTTCTGAAGTTATTCTAAAGCATAAAAAACCCCCAACCACCCAAACAAAAACTACCACACACAACCCCTTCCCCCACTTTGCTATATAAAGACCAATGCACAGAGAAACTATTCTGTGATTTTTTTTCTGTATTTGAACTGGTATAAAGGCCTTTAGTCTTTCTGCTAATTTTTAAAGCAGTTCAGTTTGAGGAAGCTGTGTGAAGGCTGCTTTTTTTCCCACAACATTAAAATTATTTGTATTTCCTCCAAAAGTAGTTTCAACTGAAACTAAATGAAGACACATACAAGTATCCAGAGCAGAGATAGGTCTGAACATTGGCATAAACCAGGTATGAGGGACAATTTGCTTTAAAAGTACATTACAAAAATAGCATGTCCACGTTCTGACCAGGGTTTAATATTAACATACCTGGATACTCTGGAAGGAAGTTACAATCTAGTATTTTTGCCATGTAAACCCCTTCCTAGAAAATTAAGATTTACTGAGTCTGAGTTGCTTACTGAACTCTTTTCATGGAAAAAGCATGAGCTACATGAATTACACAGGTAATGGGTGGCTTGGTATTTATAATTTATTTGTATACAATCATCATGTACCCTGCCTCTGGGCACAGTAAGTTGAGTGCTGCATGTTCTCTCAGGTACACCAACAGTCCTATAGTATGATGGGGCTATTTGAAGTGATGAAAATGCGAATGAAGGAAGAGAAAAAATACAACACCCTGTCAGACAGATTTTGGAAAAAATGTATCAGTCACAGCAGTTAACTGCAACAAACACCTAGAAGAAGGTGGTGGCAAGCTGATTAGTCTCTAGCAGATGGATGGCTCTTCTACTGCATGGGCACCTTCAACAACAGCTTTCACACACTTGGCCATTGTCTGGGATGCTCTACTGATGGAATCTGTTAAGAAGAAAAAAAAAATCCAAACATGTCAGTGCACAGACATGATACAAAATAAATTTAATACAAGACTGGATACAAAGAGGATAAATAAAATCACTTAGTTGAAAATACAGTCTGTACTTTATGTAAATTCCAAATAATTCTACTGAAAAACTTTGTTTCTTTAAAAGACTCAAATCCTATGTATCTTAGTGGAAAGCTTTAAATGAATCATAAGAACCTTACTGTAAAGCTAAGTGAAATGTTCTGATTTCATAATGGAAAGACCACAAGATACATACCTGTCATATAGAAGTCTTTTATTGTGAGCTGAGGTGGAACAAGAGGATCAGCAAGAAGCTGTTGATTCGCTAACTGTGGTAAGTAAGGAAAAGAAAGTCACCTTATGATAGGAGCTTGTTACCAAAGCATTTGTTTAGTGAATTCTGCATTCAGTGCCTTCAGTGCAGGTCAAAAAATGCTTCTCACATTACATATGAAGAATTTTAAAAAGGCATTATGCTATATAACAGCACTAAATCATGCCAAGATGCTTCAGTTTTGCTTACCTTTGCCAGTTCATTTGCCTGGCTGAAGTAGTTTGCTTCTTCTACATCATCATATCGAACCAGATTGGGTGATACTTCTTCTAAACGCTTCCGTATTTGATCGAGGTTCTCATACGGCAAGGTCAAACCAGCCAGCTAAGAGATTCACAGAAAGAAATGCCATCAAGTCTAGGGATTTAACTCATAGTGGTTTAGATTACCAATCCATTAACATCTCTAAAGTAAAATGAGGAAAAGTCTACACTCCTGAAAACACAGGCAGCTAGAATGCACAGACTGAAGCAAAGTTAGTGTTCTGTTGGACCTCTGATGTCTACATAGCCAACACTTCCCCATGTTAAAAACCTGTCCTGCTTAAGGATGTCCTGTTTGCTATACAACGGATAAAAACAAAAGGAAGTACTTTTCTCCTTCCATACTTGCATTTTCCTTAGCTTACCACCAAATGAGATAAAAGTTGATGCAATTATCAATGCATCTTGTTCCCTTTGAGTAGTGAGCACATATTTGACCTCATCTAATGATACCAGGTCCTGGTCTTAGAGTCTATGCTGTTTTCTTTCTAAAAAGCAAGAAACTGCATACTCCCACCAGCTTCCTCTAAAGCACATCACAAAGACCTGCAAAATTTGCAAAGCTTCACCCACTGTGCATTCCAACAGCATACAGCAACTGCAACATTAGAGGTATCTTCAAAAGGGAAACAATATGATTTAACTCACAGAATTAACACAGGATTCAATACAGAACATTACTTCTTAAAACTATGTGTTTTCCTGAAAATCTACCTTTTTTACATTGGAAAATGTTCACAAAAAGGAACTTAACCTCTCAGTATACTTTCAGTAGAAGCAACTTATAACAGCAACAGTACCTCAGAGACAGCTCTAATAATTTTCCAGTCTTCCCTTGCCATCCCAGGAGGTGTTACTGCTACTCTTGTCTGCTGGGCCCGACCTTCGGTGTTCACATATGTGGCTGCTTTCTCTGTATATGCTGCTCCTGGGAGAATAATATCAGCCATGGGAGCTCCCACATCCCCATGATGCCCTGAATACATGGATAGAGGAAAGAGTACACAACCATGAGACAGAAGTAAGTCAAAATAAAAAAGAAATGCTTTACTAAGACAGAATTTCTGTGTTTCCAGAAAAAAAAGGAATTTCTAAGTTTTGCTTAGCCAGTAATCTGAAGCCCATCAGGCTGGCTGCTCTGAGGTCTTACTTGGCTAATACTCTGGGCAGAATGAATGGACTACAAGCAGGAGTAAGTGGTACTTCAGTCTCTATAGTCACTCAGATTTGGGAGATTCTTGGAACAAGGATTCTTACATTAAGATAAGATCATGTTTTGGTATGATAGAACAGCTGGAAACTAATGTTTTGTCTGCCCGGTCTGAAGCTATGTTTCAGAAGCCCTATACTGGTTTACATTCCCTTATTACTCATCAACAGTTTCCCATCTTTACCTAAGAAATAGGTAACCAGTATCTCAATTATTGTTAGAAGTTCCCTTTCCTGACAGAAAACAAAGGCTAAAATTCCTCAAAGGGTTTTATGCCACTGTTTATGCTTTTTCTCCAACTATTAAGATAGCAACATTTCTTAATTTAAATCTACTAATTACCTTGATAGATGATAAAACAGTACTCTGGCAAGTCTTGACGTGTTATACAACCTGCATCTGCTCCCAAGAGATACAATACTTTGGGAGAACTTTTCCTAATTGCCTCCACTCCTGGTTTGAAACCCAGATCCAAAGCAGCAACTTGGCTTGCAACCCTGTAGGAACAAATACATCATGACTTTAAGTAATTTCAGAATTCTCCCTCTCTCATCAGAACAGACCTAACTTCTTTTTCTGACAAAGTATTTTGAAGGGATGTAAGAGGTTCCTAATAGTAACAAGGCAAACATGAAGCTCAAAGGCAGCTGAAATGTTTGACAGAGTATCAAGTTAGTTTTGCATTTTGACAACCTGACACCATTTAAAGTTTTCACAGGGAATCTCACCTATTTTAAGATGGGATAGCAAAAACAAAGGCAGATATTGGAAGTCGGGACCTAGTGGCAGGCAGCTCACTGGTAAAGCTTGATGCTCCAGATGACATTTCAGCTGTGAATAGAACTCATCAAGCCTTTAATTTAGGGCACTCGTGAAAGAAGATGAAAGACTGGGGCCATCAGCTACTCGAAACCATCAAAGACTTAAGACCCCTATTTAATCACTATTCATTTATTCACACATAAAAATACTTTTAAAAGAATGAAATAATAATTCCTATTTTCTGGCAGTCTTCCTTTTCCAAAGCAACAGTTTTGCATAATCCTCCATAATCAGGTGCCAGTCTTATTTAAAAGAAAAAAGATTCTCTCTAGAGTACAGATCTTCCAATGTAACTCATTTTGTCTGACACAGTCAGACACAGAGGTTTCAATAAGTTAGGTTGCTTTTTACACCTAAGGTAGAACGGATGGTGCACCATAAGTATGGAAGTCAATATGAAAGACTGCCAAACCACACTTGTATCATGAGTGCTCTTTAACTCATCATTATTTTGGTACTAAATATATCAGTTTCAGCAGCAGAATGTTATATTTGAGTTTCCTCCAGAGGCCCAAGCCCTGCTCTAACTATACTATTTTTACATCAGTGAAGCTGCTTTTGGCAGAAGAAATTTTTCGAGTCTCCAGAATTGAGAGCCATTACATTTGGTGAAATATTTTTTCCTTTACAGAGATGGTCAATTTGAAAGTCAGAATTCTAGAAAGGGAGTGGTGAAGGACTGTCCAAAGAGAAGCTTGTCTATTAAAAGGAGTAATATCCTGACAAACTGAATAGCTAAGATCAAAAGCTCTCAAATGAAAATCTTTGAAGCCTTTATATTAATTCTTCAGTTGAGAAGCTGCACAGTAAAATAAATATTAAAAAACCCCAAACAAAGAAACCATATTATTTAAATACTCTTGCCATTTTGTTTTTCTTCCCTAGATAAAATGCAGTCATTTAGCAAGTGACACTGGTCTCCTGTGGATCCTACTGAGCACCATGGTAGATGTTATTAAGCCCTCTTGTATTCTATGTCTAAATCAAAACATTAAATTCTACATTTGAGTATCATAAATTAATAAAAACTGATGGAGAGCCAGGTCAAGAAACCCATTTTTATTAAAAAGTTTTTGCTAGCTTTTATTTCTGGTGTTTATATTCCCTACAGGTTTTAACCCAATAAGCTGCTCGTGTGTATACAAAGCAATCTCTACACATACATTGTGGTAACCAAAAAAGTTTTAAAGCAAACCTGTGCAGGATGTTCATGACTTTCCAATCATCACCAGCACCACTCCTGGCCCTGGCATTCTGTGCAATGGTGGAAACAGCAGCGTGGATGGCAGCTCCGTCACTGCGCTGCAGGGCTGCACTGCCCACCACCACCATTGGCTTTTTGGCATGGTCAAGGACCTGTGCAAGCCAAGAATCAGAAATTCATTCCACAGCTATGAAGACAATTCTTGGTACAGATAATGTAATAAATCCCAGAATTTCTCCTAATTCTTCCATGCAAACCTATGGTTCCAAAATGGTCATTGTTTCATTTAGAGATAAAGCCAAGATAAACTGCTGTAAGCAGAAAACTACCTTGTCAGTACACAACTGTATGCTCAACAACCACACATTTAAGTGGAAACAGCAGCGCCTCCAAAAGCCCTTTTTTATGTCAAGAAATATCCCAGGAGTTTCCTGCATTGTGAAGTTTCACACACCTGAATATATTACACAGTTTATACATACTTGGGGCACACTAATCATTACTTCATCTCTGCATTTGATTAAAAGCAAATAACCCCATCTACAAGATGCTACTTCTCTTCAAATCTGTCTCTGGGGAATTCAGATTATTACTCAATACCTGTGGAACTTAACAGTCACACTCTTAAGTTCTGTGTACCTTGGAGAAGGCATGCTTGCCAGAAGCAATGTCCTGAAGTATCTGTGGGGACTCTCCCAGATGATCATACCTGTAGGTCAAATTCACAGGAGAGCCAAGAAGGGCCACTTGCAAGTCATTGTGAAGCCAGCTAAAAATACAACAAATATTTTATTAAACTTAAAGAAATATAGAGTTTTACCCAACCAAAGCCACTAATTATAACTTCAGCAGTTACTTAAAATAGGATTGCAAAGGAACTTAAATGGCATTCATTGTTTTGGTAAGATGCAGTTTAGATTTATTCTAACTGTTAAGCAAGGCTCAAGGTTTTTTAGAAGGATTATTTCTCTAGATATATTCCAGAAACAGTACAGCCACACACCTTACATGACAAGTTCATAACTCAATTTCCTCCTCCCCCTAAGCTTCTGCCAATTCAGTTCTAGAAATGCACTTACTTCTTAGATAAACACAGAAAAATTTAGCTGGTTAGAATTTTTTCTTTTTTTGCAGCTTCTCATGGCGCAGACTTATAAAAATACATTAAAATATACATTCAGAAGTCTCACTGCATTTTCTCCTTTCAAAATTTCAATGCCATTGCTGTTTAAAATCATGTATTTTCAGAGATCCCACCATTAAGAAGGACAGAGCTTTTATAGACCTCATTTGCCTCCCACTGACTCATACCTTATTAAAATTGCATAAGCTATGTTCAAAACTTTGGGAAAGCCATACTACTTGGCAAAGAAAATGTTAAACTGGAATGACTGCTTCTAAACTCAGCACATCTGATTTGTAACAGTACAAAATGCAATAAACTGATGCTGAAAATAAATCTTTAAGGAATATGATTTAACAGACTTCTATAAAACAGAAAATCTGCGGTGTCTGTGTAATGTAACAAAGGAATGAATGTCTGAGTAGATGAACTTAATGTAAAATGTCAAAGTGAGCATGAACTAGCTCTACACTACAGGGTACTACCCTTTTTCCACATATAAGTCACCATTCCCTTTACTAAAAGGTGAACTAAATCCAATGATCCCATCTGAATGAATGCTCTCAAGTTACTGCCTGCAGCTCCAACCAAGTATCAAATCCAGATGGATTCACATGCTTATTCACCACCAAGGAATACGAACCTCTTTCGAATTCTAGCATTAAAAAGCGGTGCCTCAAAGCGTGGATTGGTGCCAACCAGAAGGAGGACGTCTGCCTCCTCCACCCCAGCAATCTTGGTATTCAGCAGGTAGTTGGAGCGTAAATCTGTGCTGTAACAAAAAGACGTAAGAAAGAGGATAAAAATTCAGTCCAGGGAAGGAATAAAGCTATGGTAAAGATTGTAAATGCTCAAAATACTTTTTCGTCTCAGGAAAAGAGAGACAAGGAAGAGATTTCTCAATCCAAATTACTAGTCATAACTGTACTAAAGTTTTGACACTGTACTAAGTATTTGACACAAATAGAAACAGACTAACTTATCCAGCTCACAACAGAGTGTGACTGGTTTTCAGGGACTGACTGTTAAACTGCAGCAGCCATACATTCAGTACAACATGGGGTAAGCGTGCAACCCTTGCTGGAGTAGAGACTATGGATCAACTCACAATCCATAAATAATCTCTATATGTGAGGACTGTAAATTCAAATAAATCCTGCTAATGCATCAGCAATTGTTATTCCTGCTAATTTCAGAATATTGCCATGAGATGATCTGCAGACCGGAAACTTTATTAACATACTAACTACAGACAGACATTGCCTGTCCTCTTACCCAGCTCCAGCAGTAGGAAAGATCTCTTCAGTGCAGAGTGTATCACAATTCATTCTATTCAGTAGGTCTTTCAGAGCTATTAGTGCTTCTGCATCCACCATCCCTCCCACAACTGCTGCTATTTCATTACCTTTCACTGACTGGAGCTGGAGAGAAAGGAAGCACAAACATACACAAAAGAAACTGCTGAAATAAATTCTCATTTAGCCCACATAAATATTTGTTATGTTAGGGTGTGCCAAAGCCAGCAGTGCTACCACTGGCCTGGAGTAGCACAAACCAATCTGATTCCTGCCAGGCAGCAACTCCAGCTCCTTCAGAACTCATCATAAGCAAAGAAGAGCTCTCTCTATTCTATGCAGCTCATTCCCACTTGAGTTATCACTCAGATGTAGCTAATTCTCATTTGGTGTGGTGAGGGAGGAAGGCTGGTGAATGCTTTTATTTTAACGAAGCCACAGTGCAGACAGAATACAAACTTCCGTAACTCAAGCTCTGGTAGTAAACTTAACTCAAAGGTATTATCTGAGAAGAAATAGCTTTTGTAACAAACCCTGCTACGGTACCATGGGCAAAAACATCCTTGAGGAAAGTTCAATTACAGTTATTCAATTCTACTTCACCCACATAAAATTTTTAATCAAAATCCAGAGCAGTCATGCAGCACTTCATTTGAGCTGCAGAATCAATCACCACACAGAGAAAGCACTGAGGAAAGCACAATTCAGATATAAGTAATACAGACTTAATGTCTTTGATGGCAAAAGTGGCGACAGCACAGTTTAAATAAATTTAAAGATGTCTTCAGATAGGTCAGAGTATTTGGGAAAATTGCTTCCTCCTAAATTTCTGAAGAAACAGTTTACTTTCCTATTTAAATAAAAGTAATTTCTCTCCCAATGCTCCGAATGAAATCATGATAAGAAAAAGTTCTTTAAAAGGTCCAATCCATGAAACAGGAAATATTAGTCAAAATAAGAAATTTAGGTGGAAACACAAAGGATTAGAAGTCAAATGTTCCCCTCTAACCTTAAAGAAAAAAGTCTTTTTAATATCATTAATTTGATATTAATATTTGTAATACATCCAGCTTTAGAAACTAATTTTAGACTACTTATATTGAAAATTGTTCTTACCACACCAGCAACACGAGCTAATACATCCTCCCATGAGGCATAAACAAATATTCCTTCCTCATTTTTCATCATTGGTTGAGTAAGTCTCTGACGCTTCAGACCATCATAAGCAAACCTAAGTAAATATCAATAATATTATAAAAGAGCAAAGACAAAGATAATTGTGTGTAATTCTGTGAGTGAGTTTTCTAATTGCAGGCTTTTAGGCAAGAGAAAACCAAGAAATATTTCCCCTGAAAGTTTAACTTTTCCTTCTCAAAAACTCAGAAAACAATCAGCAATAGAAATAAGTTACCGTGAAAAAATGTTACAAAAACCAGAACATTAGAAAACTCAGCAACTTCAATTACAGAATTAAAAAACATATTTTACAATTCTTCTTCTTCACTGAAGCTTTACAATACTAACAGCTAAATACCGAAGTTGGTGCTACTGTGCACATTTCTGTGCTCCAAACTGTGCCTTTAATGCATGCATAAACACATGTGGGTACAAGCACATCCACACACCTGGTTTTGTCAGATATCCATTCCTCATTGATATCTTCATGCAGCCTTGGCAAAATTCTCATCACCTCTCCAGTTCTCGTGCTCACTACGATGTTGCTTCCAACTGCATCAAGAACATCAATTGACTCTACCTTCCTGTTTCAAAGAACAAATAAACCACTTGCAGTTTTTCATATATAAGCATACATAAGTGTCTTATTTTTGGCCTGAATAGAGACAATTTTCTTCTAAGTAACTGGCATAGAGATGTATTCTGGATTTAGGATGAGAATAGTGTGATAACATTGGGATGTTCTAGTTGTTGCTAGGCAACATTTAGGACTTTTCAGCTTTCTCACCCAGTCCCACCAGCAAGGATTTTGGGGGGCACAAGAAGCTGGGGGCACACAGCAGGCAGGACAGCTGACCCCAATGGGCCAAAGGGATTTTCTGCACCACACAGCAGCAAGCTCAGCATGTGAAGGAGGGGGAAAGCTGGCTGGGGGCTGCTGCTCAGGGACTGGCTGGGAAATTGCAGCGTGCATCACTTGCTTTGTACATTCTAATTCTTTTATCATTACTGTAAGTTTCTTATTCTGTCCCATTAAACTGTCTTTATTCCAGCCCACAGATTTTACATTTTCTCCCCCAATTTTCTCTCCTATGCCCCACAGGGGGCTGAAATTTTCAACTGGCTATGTGGTATTTAGCTGCCTGCTGAGTTAAATCAGAACAGTCTTTTAAAGCATCCAGTGTGGGGCATGAAAAGTTGAGAGAACAGATCCGACCAGAGTGTGTGGAAACAAATTTGTTGTAAGCACTCATATTAATTTAGCAGGTGCTGGTCTCAGAATTGCTGCACATGTTCTCAGAGCTGTGTTATGTAACACCTTGCTGTCTGGATGTGTTCCTTGTTTGCTGTTTATCATCTCTTGAAGGTGGCTTAAGGATGTAGCTCTGTCGCAGTGTGCCACTGGTTTAAGACTGATCCGGTGCTTGCACTCAGCACCGCTGCCGGCTCCGTGCTTCGGGAGCCTTCCAGCGGACACGGCTGGTAATTACACCCTCCACCATCCCGGAGAGCCGAGCTGTGCGGAGACACCTTGCTCCACCTGCCCCTGCTCCTCCAGACCAACTACAACAGCTCTTGCGGATTTTGAATATCCTTGGGATGGTCAAACTAGCATGTTCCTATGCTCGAGGCCAGGCTGGATAAAGTCTTGAGCAACCTGATCTAGTGAGAGGTGTCCCTGCCCATGGCAGAGATGGTTGCGACTACGCAGTCTTCAAGGTCCACTCCAATCTTAACATTTGGTGATTCTGTCTCCTGAATGTATTTCAGGTCTTGTTTAGGATTAAACAACTACTTAAGAAAATCATACAGAGATCTGCTCTGAGGCTGAACAGCTTAGTTTCACAAGATATTTTAAATAATATCCTAAACAACTAGTGAGTTAATGAATTTGTATTTACCTTTATACACATCTTTTACTAAGCAATCAGCACACCCTACAAGTCCAAAACATTTTAGGGTAAAAATAAGGGAAGAACAGTCTACAAACTATAACATTCTTCCTTTTCTTAAATAAGCTGTAAGTAACAAAATTTGTGTTAGATTCAGTCTATGGAATAGTCTACAACAAAAACACAGAAAATAAAAACCAGAGAAAACCTTTGCTATCACAGATGGACATATTCTAAGACAAAGTGTACAACAAACAGAGAAAGCTGTCTCTTCAGTATGAGTTAAGACACCTACCTTGTCTCCCATGGGCGTGCAGTAAAGGCATATGGCTTGGAGGTAAGAGCACCAACTGGGCAGATGTCAATAATATTTCCTGATAACTCAGACATAAACATTTTCTCAACGTAAGTACCAACTTGCATTTCATTTCCTCTTCCGGTTGTTCCCAAGTCATCTACCCCAGCAATCTCACTGGCAAACCTGGTAGGTGCAAAAGAAGGAGAAACATGTCAGGCGTGTACAGCTACAACATAGAACATTTTTCAGCTCTCATCTCATTTTCTTAAGATAAAACATTAGTTCATACACCTGAAAGAAGAAAACAATTGTTTAGATGAATTAGTCAGTGCCACCACATGCAGGGCCATCTGCAGAATTTCATTCAGAAAGGGCTACAAAAACTAGGGGGAATTATATCAAAAAACACAGCAGTTCAATACTCACTGTATTACACAGAGTCCAAGATTAGTCCTAACCAGCAAGTTCTTTCTAGGACTAGTTGGGTACATTGTATTCTTTTCCATCTGGCTCAAGCTGGCCAGTACAGCATCTCAGGGCTACAGAACAGCATAAATATAGCTACCAGAGGCTATCAAAAATAAATAAATCTTACAACTGTGCCTGAGGAAGTCACATATCCATTCTGGCACCAACACCATGGGACTAGTTCTGCCCTGCAGAGCCCTGATTTCACTTTCATGCATTTGGCCATCTTTCTCTATTTCTTGCCTGGTAGTTCCAGGAAACCAGCTGTCACTAACAGAAATAAAATTTTTAAGTACAATCAGAAAATAACTTTTTTAAACACTGACTACCCCTCACGGGGTTTCTTTCAGTAGTAACAAACTGACACAAATATGCCTGCTCAGTACTCTCCTCAGTGAAAGTAAAGGCCTTTACCTGATGCATCGAGTGCACTGTATACACCGAGTCATGATGGTTTTGACCAAGGGGCCAATGTTCTTGTCCTCCACAGCACGCTTGCTCTCTCTAAATCTGCTCCTGTCACTGCCAAACATCATTGACTGGTCCTACAACAGACAACAGAACACACACATCCAGGCTGCTGGAAAGCACAATTTCACCTAAGACGAGAGCATTACACGTAAGTCTACATAATTTAATTGGATGTTGTACCTGTAGATCACATTCTCCACCCTGATCACAGATAGGACAATCCAATGGGTGATTTGCCAGCAGAAACTCCATTACACCCTCTCTGTTAGGTTCAGAGAATGAAGTTAATGTCAACTTTACATCATTTAGCAGATAGTACAACTCATCAGCCAAAGGCGACTAAAAGAAATGTACCTTGCTTTCCTGGACTTCTCAGAGTTTGTCAGTATATTCCAGCCCTTCATAACTGGCATGGCACAAGCAGCAACTGGCTGCAATCACCATAAAAAGCAAGCATGAACACAATATATTTCTTCTCAGCATGGGCACAAACCCCCACCTCCTCCCCCCCAATTCTAACATAAGTATCTCTTATAAATAAATAGAAATAAAGAGGTCTGCAAGGAAAAAAAATAGCCTAATTGATAAAGTCACTGGAAGCCATATTTATTAATAATCTGCTATATTAAAAGGTTAAATTAGTTATGATTTATTCCAAGTTAAAAATTCTACCATTTCCAGTCTCCATTTGAGCAGTTACAGCATTAAGAATGTCAGTTGTAATAGATACAAGGCAAATGAAAAAGCTTCAGCAGACATCTAGAAAACCTCTAGAACTGAAATTCAGAGTATGAATTGTTTGCAAGACATTTATTTGGACAAAGCCTGTATAAAGTCTTAGAATAAAATTATTCTCAAAAAACTCCTGCTCTGTAAACAAATCCCTCTTTCTTTTCAATCACATCATGACTTCCACCTTTAGTGATAACCTAACATATCCAGAGACACAAAGCTCAAACTATGGAATTGAAGCTGTGTGAGCTAAAAAAATTTATGTGCGAGTATAAATGTGTAATCCAAGACTGAACTCCAAAGGAATGTGCATGGATTTCTTAGTACTGCTGAAGACAGTGTTCACTCCTGAAATCAACTATTTCACAACAGATATCAATGCATTAAAATATAAACTACTAAGTAACTGCAATCTTTACTAGAATGAACCTGCAGGTACTAACTGTACAGCTAAATTCATAGTGTCTGAAGTTTATTGTTTATGTAGTATCAGCTGAAAATGTGTGGCTGAAGCTTGAACTACAAAGCATAAAATGCATCTAACAGCAAACACACAGCTATCAAATGGTCATGTCCAAGAGCAAGATAGTCCATAATAACCTGAGAACTGACTCTGACTCATAGGCAATCACTGTAGTCCAGTGGGGAGATGAGAAAAAACTGCTTTGAGCAGATGAATGACCACAATCATTTACAAGATTTAAACTAGCCCTAAGCACAGCAAAAACTTCCTACTGAATTCTATATTGCATATTCCATATTGCAATTCCTGTGAAACACAAACAATACCTTTGGAGCTTTCTCTATTTCCACAAGACACATCCTACAGTTTCCAGCAACAGAGAGACGATCATGGTAACAAAAACGAGGTATCTGAACTCCAGCCTTTTCACAGGCCTATAAAAAAATAAGAAACAAAGCAAAATTAAATCTTAGTTAAGACTTTTTAGTTCCACCTCAGAAAACACTATGCAGCTTTTCAAAGAGTAATGCTGTCAATGCTCAAGAACAGACTGCACTTGACCTTTCATGTTAAGCAGTGACCATAAATAAAAAATTGTGACAAAGCAAAAAAACCCCAGGATATCAATTACAAATATAGTTTTTCTAACCTTTGAAAGTGATTGAGGAAATGAAAATTGACCTGTCTTTCATTCTTTCCTCCAATAATAGAGAGAATTCTCTGCAACAGGGCACTAGCAATATAAATACCTTTTTTAAGATCACATACACTTTTTACAGAAAAGTGCATCAAAATAAAAATTGAAAAACATAAAAAGAACACCACAAGCATAGTGATTTCTGATAATCCAACAATACAGATACTCTCTATACAGGCACTCCAGCACAGTCAATCTTCAACTTCAGCAGACCCCAAACTCAAA
Source organism: Dicaeum eximium (assembly GCA_013396995.1). Classification (NCBI taxonomy): domain Eukaryota; kingdom Metazoa; phylum Chordata; class Aves; order Passeriformes; family Dicaeidae; genus Dicaeum; species Dicaeum eximium. Next base: position 753,734 of record VWZP01006935.1, read on the forward strand.
GACAGCATGACAGAAGAGACAGGAGGACAGAGCCAACAGATTTCCAGAGAACAGATGAAGACATTTCCTGCATAAAAACCCCACAGCTAATGGGATCTATGCTCCAGCATTATAGCTATGCCTGCCAGAAGAAATATCACCGAATTGAATAAAAAAATCTAACAGATCTAGTTTTTCTGACAATTTCTACCAAAAAGAACCACGTTAGCTAAACTGGAAAATTAACTTTAAAAAATAGCATTTAAGAAAAATTTACACTAGGTTTACACTCTAATGCCTAGATAAATTATTAACTTGTATCCAAAAAACAAGGATTCTATTTTGAAATAAATTGTGTATTTTAATGTTCTAATCCATTACACCACATCTTCATTTAATGGTTTCTTAAAAATAAGCTTTACCTAAAATTTTAGCCCGAAAAGTAACAGTGCTCAGTACAGGCTGGAGATCCAGGTTCCCTTTCTTCCCACACCAAGAATAATAAAAGCAGCTAAAGATGAACACTCTGAATCCTAACAACTAATAACTAAAAGGAGACATTCCCTCATTTACCCAAGACACACTGTCATAAGATACAAAACGTACAGGTTCTGAAAGACAACCAGGTCACGTAGTGTTCAGAGACAGAAGTTCAACCAGAATTTACTGAATTTACTTATTTACTTATTACAATTTACTTATTACAATTTACTTATTGCACTGCATAAAGTTTTGCAGCTGGGACTGATGCTGCGTGCATCTTCTTTCAAGCAACCATAGCATGTTTTTCTTTTTCAAACACTGAATTCCCCCAAGGACTTCTGTCACACGAAATTCCATCACAGTCAGGTTAAAACACCCCTAATTTACTGCAAGAAACAATGTAAAGGCAGGTGGCTTTTTGCTGTATGGAACAGAACATGCTGCCAAGAAGTGAGATGGGAAGTCCCAGAAAACTGAGAATGCCATTCCCCACACCTGCAGGACTGTAGTTCCGGGGTTCACCAACACAGGATGGCCATCCACAAACACTTCTATTTGGTTGCTGGCTGCTGTTGCAGTTGTACGCCCTGAAGGACATGGAAAAAGAAAACAAAAACAACTTTCACTTACTGCTAGATGGAAACCATCAGACCCCCCCCACTCCTGATTTTCGTTATAGAATGCTGATACAATCCCAATTCTGCCAACAGCGCAACACAGAATCCCTTCGCCTGCAAACCAAATGTGCGTATGTGCCCCTCGATAAATGAACTGCACGTACATTTATCACCAGAGACCCCGATATAAACTACTGACACTTACCACATACTCTGGAGGACTGGGTGACCCCAGCTAAGGTCCTGGGGACAGCAAGCAGTCGAAGCATGATGCTTTGGTAAGAGAGAAAACAGCACTGTTGTTATCACTTCAGATGTTTGCTGTCAAGTTCTAAACANAGCTAAGGATGAACACTCTGAATCCTAACAACTAATAACTAAAAGGAGACATTCCCTCATTTACCCAAGACACACTGTCATAAGATACAAAACGTACAGGTTCTGAAAGACAACCAGGTCACGTAGTGTTCAGAGACAGAAGTTCAACCAGAATTTACTGAATTTACTTATTTACTTATTACAATTTACTTATTACAATTTACTTATTGCACTGCATAAAGTTTTGCAGCTGGGACTGATGCTGCGTGCATCTTCTTTCAAGCAACCATAGCATGTTTTTCTTTTTCAAACACTGAATTCCCCCAAGGACTTCTGTCACATGAAATTCCATCACAGTCAGGTTAAAACACCCCTAATTTACTGCAAGAAACAATGTAAAGGCAGGTGGCTTTTTGCTGTATGGAAGAGAACATGCTGCCAAGAAGTGAGATGGGAAGTCCCAGAAAACTGAGAATGCCATTCCCCACACCTGCAGGACTGTAGTTCCGGGGTTCACCAACACAGGATGGCCATCCACAAACACTTCTATTTGGTTGCTGGCTGCTGTTGCAGTTGTACGCCCTGAAGGACATGGAAAAAGAAAACAAAAACAACTTTCACTTACTGCTAGATGGAAACCATCAGACCCCCCCCACTCCTGATTTTCGTTATAGAATGCTGATACAATCCCAATTCTGCCAACAGCGCAACACAGAATCCCTTCGCCTGCAAACCAAATGTGCGTATGTGCCCCTCGATAAATGAACTGCACGTACATTTATCACCAGAGACCCCGATATAAACTACTGACACTTACCACATACTCTGGAGGACTGGGTGACCCCAGCTAAGGTCCTGGGGACAGCAAGCAGTCGAAGCATGATGCTTTGGTAAGAGAGAAAACAGCACTGTTGTTATCACTTCAGATGTTTGCTGTCAAGTTCTAAACAGGCAGAGTAAAAACTTCTACACCAGCTGCAAAGGAGCACGTATGTACATCCATATGTACAGTTACGGGAGAGTGAGCTACCTCCTTCAAACGCAAGATATGATTCTCTACCAATCTATACATCACATACAGGAATGTCACCGAGCGGCCTTTCCGCCTGCAGCGGAGCGCCGGCCCCAGCCCCGCTCCCCCGCGGACCGGACGGCGCAGCTCGGCGGCCGCGGGCCCGCTGTTGCCGTCCTCAGGGCCGAGGGCACGGCGGGCGGCGGCGCTACCCGGCGCGGGGGTCACCTTGGAGGCGCCGCCGCCCGGCCCGTCAGGGACCCGGGGGGTGGCGGTGGCGGAGGAGCCCGGAGCAGCCGCGCCCGCGCCCACCGAGCCCGCCCGCAGCGGCACCGCCGTTACCTGGCGCGGGACGGGCGGCGGCGCCCCGGGACGGCTGCGCTCCGCCTCGGCCTCTGTGGCGGCGGCCTCGGGCCTTTCCGCCGCTGACCTCAGCCTCCTTCGGCTATCTCCGTAGTCTTCTTCGGCAATCTCCGGAGAGGGCAGTCGCGCTCGGCAACGTCCGGAGCGAACCGCTTCGGGTATTTCCGGCAAGCGCTAGGCGAACGCTGACACGGGCGATTTCCGCCGCCAGCCTACAGCCTTTTCGGCCACCGTCACACGCACTGCCCCTCCCTCGGCAATTTACGTCCCTTTCCGTCTCTTTCTTCGTCCAACTCCGGCAACTTCCGCTATGCCAGCAGGGCGGGGTGTGGCGACAGTACAATGTTACAAAACCCCTGTAACGCCGCAAACCTTCCTAGGGTTTATGGTCAGCCTCACTTCTATTATGTCGACACTTTTCCGCACCTCTGGTGTCTCGTCCGCTGCGTGCAGCAGCCGCTCCGTGAGGCGCTACCTCGCGGCTCGCACTTGCGGAGGAATACAGCTGCGAGAGGCGCCGCGGAGGGATACCGGCACTATAAAAGGGCGGCGCAGGCGCGGGGAGACCCTTTCCCGTGGCGGTGGCGGTCGGGGCGGGAGCGCCATTTGGGCCGCGCGCCGCCGGCATGGGCTTCGGGGACCTAAAGTCCGCCGCGGGCCTCCGCGTCCTCAATGATTTCCTGGCCGACAAGAGCTACATCGAGGGGTGAGAGGCGGCTGGGGGGTGCCGGGGTGCGGGGAGGGTGAGTCGGGCCTGGCGGAGACAAGCGGTGGGGACGCGGGAGGGCCCTGAGTCCCCCCGGCAGCCGCACGGGCGGCGCTGCTCGGCGGCCGCCGCTGCTCCACGTGTTCCTGCGTGCCTCGAGCAAGGGAGGTAATTCGGCTTGTTCTCCGCAGGTACGTCCCTTCGCAGGCTGACATAGCAGTCTTCGAAGCGATCGCTGCCCCGCCGCCTGCAGACTTGTTCCATGCTCTCCGGTGGTATAATCATATTAAGTCGTATGAAAAGCAAAAGGCAAGGTATAGTAAAACGCCGAAGCTGCAGAATGTCCCCGAACTAGCCTACAAATTGTCGGGTTTGTTTCTTCGAGTTTGAGCAGAATTGGTTTCCAGTGGCAGCACGTGGCATTTTGTGGTGCTGGAACACAAACAGGGCAGAGCTCTTCTATAAGTACGGAGGACAACATTCATGATTTGCTGTACCGAAGGACATGCAAAGAAAAGGAGATACGAAAGGAAATAGTGTCTCTTTTCTCTTTTAGTGGTTTTAAGTGTTCATGAAAGGTGCTGTATTGACATCCATGGAGACTGCAGACCTCTGAAAAGGTACAGCATAGGTAGGGTCGGTATTGCTACACTGCTTTCTCTGAGCCTCAGTCCTCTTCGGAGGAAACTCTTCCAAAGATGGGTGGCTCAGTCTCCAGTCCGTTTCTGAAGCTTTTGTAACGCAAAAGGAGATTGAAATTCTGAAGTGGTTTCATAAAGTACCTGGAAACTGCTTACGTTTCCTGAAATCAAAAGCCAGTTTTATGGCTTCAGTAACAGCCGTTCACATTAGCAATGCAACTGTGAGCTTATTCTAAGATAACAGGACTATATGAGCTGCAAGAGAAGGTAAATTCAGGGAGTTCTGGTCCCTTGTCCTGTTAAGAGCATGGATTTAGTGTAAAGCGTTCACTGAAACATAGGAAAATAGCAGTTACCTTGCAGTAATGTATTTTCAGTTACTAGTTAACTTACTAGTTTTTAAACAAGTGAAAGTAGTTCTAGGGAAGCATCAATAAGAAGCTGGTAATTGCTCCTAGACAGAATATAGTGCAGATAAAGAATTCCATGAAGAAACCTTTACCTATCTGTGTACTAAATTGGTCAGGATCATACCAGGTTTGATGAGCTACAGCAAATTCCACATTCACGGATTACTCAGCTGGCATGTCAGGAGCATTGGGGGCTGTCTTCCACAAGGTTGTGATTTCAAGTAGCAAAATTGGGTCTTTACTCCTTTTAGCACAAGTTTTTAATTATAAATGCATTTGTAGATGCGTTGATAAACTGGCAGTGATTGTGTTGATGATAGAGTAGGTTCCTAATACCTGCATTTTCCTTTCAGCTTGCCAGGAGTAAAGAAGGCCTTGGGAAAATATGGCCCTGCTGATGTTGAGGACACAACAGGTGCGGCCGCAGATAGCAAAGATGATGATGACATTGACCTTTTCGGATCTGATGATGAGGAGGTACTTGTGACTTTTTTGTGTTATTTTTATTGCTTTTTACAAATTACCACAGCTACGCAGTTTTCCACCTTGACTTACTTGAAGTTACTTACATTTCTGACCTTAATAAGAGATCCTACTTGAAATTCTCAAGTGTAGCTACCTTTGCAGAATAGCAAAGCTTGGAAAAACTCAGAAGTTAGAAAACTATGTGCTGGAATGGGGTGGACTGTCCAACTTTGACTGGTTACATGATGAGTAAAACAAAAAATCACCATCTTTCGGCTGACAGTTGTGATGATTTGTTTTTATCTGAGTAGATGCCAGTCAGTTTGATAGTGCTTTGGAGAAGTGGAGGTTTTGTGCTTTTCTGTAACTGCAAATGTCTCTTTCAGGAAAGTGAAGAAGCAAAGAAACTGAGGGAAGAGCGTCTGGCCCAGTATGAATCCAAGAAGTCCAAAAGTATGTGTGCCGAGAACTTCTAATCTTTTACGCCTGAGTTCATTTTCATGCATTTCTACAGGATGGCTAGAAACACTAACTGTAATAGTAGATCAGCTTGACTGGAATGAGACAGGAGTAATTAGCTTCACTTAAATTGCCAGTGAGCTCAGCCTTCTCATAGCAAATAGGAATGTTAACATGCTTTTTGTTCTGGTTCATACTCTCCTGCTTGTTCTTTCCAGAAACTGAGCTTTCTACATAAATTAAGGTAACCCAAGGATTTTCTTTAAAAGTTTAGAGAAACCGCTGCAGTACAAAAGTTACTCCACAGCTACTGGTCTGGAACTGTTCAGAATTGTAGCAGTTGCAGTATTCCCTCTGTGGAAAATAAACTGTTACACAGCATTAGGCTCCTTCTCAGGTGTTCTGAGAAGGACTTCCTAGGTAACAAACAATCTACTTAAATTTGTCCATATGTAATGTGTCTACATATTGAACATACAATACAATTCTGAAGTAGAGCTGCAGTACTTCAGAAATGTACATTGGTATCAGAGGCCTGTCACAGCAATGTGAGCAGGTTCTTGTTCGTGAAATTGGGTAACTTGCTCTCTTAAAACCAGTTTGCAGGTATATTCATGAATTTTTGGAAGATCCCTATCTTTACATCGTGATTTTCTTCCACAGAGCCAGCTGTTATTGCCAAGTCATCAATCTTGCTTGATGTGAAACCTTGGGATGATGAGACAGACATGGCCAAACTAGAGGAGTGTGTTCGAAGCATTCAAGCAGATGGCTTGGTCTGGGGATCTTGTAAGTATGAGGAAGTTTCAGAGCAGGGAGAGGGAGAGTGCAGGCCCTTGGGATAGTACATGAGAAGTTGGACTTGTGGTCACTGTTCACTGATCTCTGAAATGGGGGAGCTGCAAGACTGCAGTACTTCAGTGTCTTTACATGGTCAGAAAAGATGTGTTAGTGCAGTGGCCTGGTTAAGATTCAAGTGCAGTTTTTAAAAGCTGTAAAACTTGAGCTCTTCTGTCCTGCATCTCCCTGTACAATTCCTGATGTAGCAAGCAAGCAGCTTCACCCACCCACATCACTGGTTAGGGAAAGGGGTGGAGGTCCACAGAAAGAAACATTTTCAATCGTTTGTAATGCATGCTGGGTTTTTAATTAGATGGTCTATAATGTCGACCATAGGCTGTTTTTATATATTCCTGCAAGTTGCTTTGGTCAGTTTGTTCTTAGATCTGTTTTTAAGAGATCCCACCAATAAATGAGTACTAAATGCTTTTTTTGTTTTGCAGCCAAGCTAGTACCTGTTGGCTATGGTATCAAAAAGCTTCAGATCCAATGTGTTGTTGAAGATGATAAAGTTGGAACAGATATGCTGGAAGAGAGAATAACAGCTTTTGAAGATTATGTACAATCAATGGATGTAGCTGCTTTCAACAAGATTTAAGTCTTGATATATCTAGAATAAATGTTGTTGCAAAAAATGTGCAGTGTCTGTGTTTGTTTCAAAATCCAGCTCACAAACGTAAGGTTTTCTTAAAGGGTAAAGTGGAAGCTGAAACTGAATTTCAGGGTTGCTCTGACAAGGTTTACTCTGCAGAGGAAATTGCTTCTTTGGAAGTGTGTGGAATTCCTCTGGAGGGGAGGGATGGTTTTAAGGAAAAGGAGCAGGGCTCAGTCAAAGTGCAAGTAATGTTTTAGTGGGTAAAGAGTATAAATTCCTTTTGTTTAGTAAGGATGGTAACTAACCAAACACACCGTGGCCTTTGTTGACAGCTAAGAACTCCAGTAAGAGAGGGAGACAAAACTACGTTCCAAGTGATTTGCCATGCTGTAGAGATAAGGCCTGAGACTACCCTGGTACCTTCTCACCGGTTCTGTGGAGAACAGAGGGGAACTTTTTTTCCCCTCTGAAGGTTGGAAATATTTGCAATGAAATTATGTCGAATTTTATGTCTTAACACAGCAGATGATGTTGCTGAGGAGCCGCCTCCCTGCGGGGCGCGGGCGGTGCCTCCGGGGGGCGCTGCGAGCCCAGCGGTGCCCGGGAGCGGCCCCGGCCCAGGAGCGGGGCTGAGCCGGGAGGTACCCGCGGGCTGCAGGCACCGCACGGGCTGTCCGGCTGACACGGTAAACGGGACACGTGCCCGTGACTCAGACAAAAGGAAAATAGCTGAAAATGCAAACACATAAAAGATATAAAAAATAGTGAAATTAACAGCAGTTTGAGCTGATTACTCAGCTCCAGATGGGTTTCTAGGTTGATTTTGACATTTCTTTTAGCAATTGAAGACCCTATTAGGAATAAATCCCAAAAACTGTCTATAGGAACGATGCAAATGTAGAAGCTGTCAAAGCTGTGAAGCTTCTAAACAAATTCATAATTCTATGTCTTGCATTGGACTGACAGGATTTATTGTGACCATGAAATGGAATCCTTTTATGTGCCACATTGGTCACTCTGAGATGAAGATGCCCAGTGTCAGAGTCCGACAGCTGCATCTTAAGTAACTTTTTGTTGGGTTTTTTGTTTCTTTTTCACAGAGCATCTGTGTGGTTGTCTGGCACAGCAGGTCCTCTTTGTCCTGGTTTAAAGGTCTGCCAACTTCAGATTATATAAGAGGTTTGTTTATAATTTGTCTCAGAAAGAAAATCTGCCTGTTAGAGGCTTAAAGCATGGTTAAAGATCTGAAAGTGAGTATTGTTACAGGATCACTTGCTTCCTTCCATAAACCTAACTCCTAAACAGTACCCTTTCTGTGGCAATTCTCTAGCTGTGGCTTCTGCTAAATCACGTAGCTTAGTTTTACCAATTCTGTCATGGTGCTGTTAAAAGCAAGACATTGGCAAGCACCATAGCAGAAAAACAAATTACTAAAAATTCTGCCTCAAAAATGTGTGTTTTATTATCTCGGCCATCACTTTTTCTGCCCTCCCATTCAATGTGCTCTGTACCTTGATACTCTTTTCTTGGCTTTCAAATTAAAGCCTCATGTGGATAGAGTGGTTTGATTTATAGATGGTAACTTTGTTAAAATACAGCACTGAGTCATCCATGTGACCTGCCAGACTGGATTTGTGTGTGTTATGTTTATGCTAAGCAAGCACGTACAAACTCTTTGGTTCTTATGTGAGATTTCTTGTGTGTGTTGGGTTTTGGCAGGGGTTTTTTTCCCTGATATTAAAAAGAAAGTTGCACAGAAACAAAAGAAACAAAAAAACCCTAGAGAGCACAGTGTTCCCAGTGAAAAAATAGGTAGGTATGTGGGCAAGAGTATTTCACTCAATCCACATATATTTGTGTTAGGTGTGCTGGTATGTTACTGTCATTGTGGCTGTGAAAAATCAGCACCCTGGGATAAATGAGGCAAGTATCCCAAGTACACCCTGTAACACAGGGATCAGTAGAAAATTCCATAACTTCAAGATGTTCTATATGGGATTAGTGGGAAAACAGTTTTAACAAAAACCAATCTACATAAAAACCCTCAGAAACACAAACCATCCAGGAAGAAGACAAAAGTAACTAAAACCTGTCCATTATGAAATGTGTCAATAGCTATTTCTATAGTATCTCTTTCCATGATGACACACATTCCTTTCCTTTTTCTGGCCCTTCCTTTTCCATTGTGGTAAGTCAAGCGAGCATTCCTCAGTCCAAGCAGCATGGAATTGTTGGTATTGTTTTGGAGACTCTTTGGAAACAGAAACTTGGAGCATTATCTGTTTTGTTTAGATATCTTGCATTAGTCTTGAAGAAATTATTTAGATAATTCTGTAACTGATCTTGGTGTATTACATAATTTTTAATCCACTTAATGCCATGGATCAAGGCTGATTTTGGCCTTATTCAATTATATCCTCTGTCTTCCTCCTGTCTGCTTCAGGCCACACTTTCTGATCCTTTATGCTCCCCCATTTGAAAGTCAGTCTCTGTGCTGTACATAGGAACATGAGTGTGCACACAGCTGAAGAAAGCTGACATGAACCTTAAATCCCATAGTAGAAAGGGCCAGGGATTGATTTCACCTTCCAAAATCTTTGGGAAGGAGCTGTTATAAGAAAAGCCAGTCACCACACATTGCTGCTAAGAAAAGCAAATGAACATGTTCTTTGGAAACAAGAAAATTTTATTACTTCACTTCAGCTAGAGCCAGGAGAGTACATCATTCTTAGAAAGATGTCAGGGAACATGTGAAGAAAAACTGCAAAATGTTTGATTTAGGCACATACAGCAGCATGGTGCCAAAGTATTATGATGAGCAACTATGTACCAGGCCCCAAATGACTCAAAGGAAGAACGCTGCTTACCAGCCTTTCAGGCCAAAGGGAAATACACTGAAATTCCACTGATCCTGCCTGACTCTCCCAGACCCTGAAACCAGAGCCCAAAGAAATAGTTACAGACCACAGTCAGGCTGTTTCTATTTGTGCAGCTAACAATACTGGATGTGCTCATGCATATATATATACTTTATACAAAAGCAAATCTATTTACATATAAGGCCTCAATTATAGCATAAATGCTACTAATATGTTAGCAGGCCATATAAACTAGGTAAATTATCTGAAAGGCAGTTTTATTCTATATGCCTAGGCCAATAGCTAGGAAAAAACAATTCAAATTTACCCAAAGCACTATGCTTTTACTTTCAGTAGAGTTTTGTCCCACATTCAACTTTTTAATTAAGTGGTATTGCATCAGAAAGTGGCTCACTCCACCTAGCATATATATGTATATATATTTGCATTGGTGCATGTGTGATTCTGCAGCAAGCAACAAGTTGGAACAGAATACAGCATAACTGGGACTACTTCATCTTTCATATGGGAGTGGACTCCATTTCCTGGATGAACTGTCTTGCCTCTTATTTGGAAAATAAGTCCGAATTTGGCTACAGACTTGTAACAGAATACCGATGAATTCACTCCACCCATTTTTTTAAGCTTGACATTAAGGCAAACAAAACGTTATATTATTTCTTTACCTTCGCTTGAAAGAGTAATAAAGAGTAATCAATAGTTGTAAACCTCTGTAGGACTAAAATTTTAAACATAGAAAAAGAAACGTGGCACAGAAGCTGTAAGAAATATTTTCACTAATTCTTTGCAATTTCTATTTCGAAAGAGCCTAATACTTATATGAAACATCTGTTCAGTATTTTGCACCCAGCTGGTGCTAAAAATACAGTAAGTGACCCCAAAACACAGGGTCTCCTGTCTTAGTTTTGAGTATAAGATAAAAACCTGTGAGAAGACAGGTTTTATTTCCACATTTTTCTTTTTTGACAATACAAGGCAGCAATTCAGTTCTCCATTTTGGGATTCTTCTCCAGGTGCAGAGTGGAGCCACTGATAGCTTCATCTAGGCAGGATGTAGCCAGAGGATTCCTCCTTGGGGCAATAGTAGGCAATCAGGAGACTCATGACCCAGTGATGTATGGCCACAGCCTCTTGGATGAGAATGCTTCAATTAAGAGTGGTATCAGCAGTGGCAAGGAGGAATATTTTTTATTATGTGTTCTTTTGATATCAATGAGGTATGGAACCACGGCAAACCAACAGGATTACAACAACATTCCTCATCAAAAGCCCAGTTAGAGTAATTCCACCTATGCTGATGACTTTCAGTTCAGGCTATATGTGCATTGCAAGGGCACACATCCAAATCACGTGTCCCTTAAAAACCTTCCAACTAAAGCAGCAAGTGCAAGTAAGCCAGCTGTTTACAGAAAACTGTACATGCAAAGATGCACATCTGACTGGCAGATGTGAAGTCAAGAACACCTCCAAATCCCCCGCCAGCCCTTTTGGAGAGGGCTGGTGACAGGAGCAGTCACTGGGCAGTTTCACAGTAGTGCACAGGCGCGTTGTCCGAGCTCCAGAGCTGCTCGCTGACGGTTCCCGAGCGGCTCACCTCCCACAGGGCCAGCTTCAGCACCTCCGACACCGTGCTCTTCACCTGCGCCTGGAACTTTTTGCTAATCAGAACGTAGAGGATCGGGTTGAGGCAACTGTTGATGAAACCAAGGCCAGTGGAGAGGGGAATGCCGTCCTGGAGTAAGTCATGCAAGTTTTCATCGTGGTGAGCAGACAGCTCCACAATGCTGAATATATGATATGGTGTCCAGCAGACAAAAAAAGCTACAACTACAGCGGTGATGGTCCAGAAAAGCCTGCTGGAAGTCAATACAGTTCTCCTCTTCACTTTGACAATCAGCAGCGAGTAGCAAATAACCATGGTCACTAAAGGAAAGAGGTAACCAAATGCGAGCCTCACCCAAATGAGAATGTGATGTGTCAGCAAGATAAGTTCTCTGTCATGCACGTGGAAGTTGTTGTAGCAAATGGTGACATTGTTGAGAACAGTAGCTGTGTCTCTAAAGTATAAGGCAGGGCCACCAATAATTGCAGCTGACATCCAAATGACCCCGCTCAGAATGAGGGTGTTCTTTACAGTCCTGTATTTGTAGGAAAAGACTGGGTGGACAAGGCGGATGTAGCGGTCAAGGCTGATGAATGTCAGGAAGAAAACACTGGCAAACATGTTAAGTAGTGCAATGAATGAGTTCATTTTGCAGAGCCACTTCCCAAAAGGCCAGTGGAAGCCCATTGCCACGTATGTAATATAGAGGGGCAGGAAGAGAACAAAAATGAAATCTGCAATGGCCAGATTCAGGAACCAGAGTGTGGAAACAGATTTATCCCACTTAAAGCCCATAAACCAGATGACAATGGCATTACCTGGCACTCCCAGCAGAAATGCCACACTGTAAAAGAAAAGGGAAATAATATGGGCAATGCTGAGGGAGGACTGGGGGGACTCATCTTCCTCAGACAGATCGTAGAAATAAGAGTAGTTCTCAAAATCTTCAAATGTCATGTTGCAGAGTGGCTTTCTGGGGAAGAAAAGAAATGAAATGGTCAAAGGAGAATTGTTTTACTGCACTGTAAATAGTAAACTGCAATTCTTTCAAGTTCTTGGTCATAAACCAAAAACATTGCCTTAGTTTGGCATATCTGTCACCTTTTATCTGTCAGTCGCTAGCACAAAACTCTTGAAGAAATTTGGTCACAGGCATTTCAAGAAATGTTCAAATCAAAACAGAACTTGAGATCTTCAAGAATAGTTTTCCATACAATAATTTCTTAACAGACAGCACTGAGCACAGTATCACTGATAAATTTCTAGGAGACCAGAGGCAAAGTTTTATTGAAGTATGATTGTGCTATTCTTTTCTGGTCAGGTTTCATACTTTACTGCTCTGTTCCTATGTGAAGTAAGTTTTATGGATTATATCTGTCTAAAATCAGAGGAGCATTAGACATCTATGTAGTAATAAAAAAATCAATTAAAATGCCAAGAAGCCATCTTTTAGAAAATTTCACCCACCACCCCTGCCGCACAGCGATTTCTCCAGCAACTAAAAGTTCATGGTTTTATTAATCTCCTTCATGTATGTCTTTGTATCAAGAAATGATGATTTTTCAGGCCCATTTAACATATTGGACTTCCTTAATACAGCAAAAAATGCAGAGAAGGAAATATATAGAACATACTTAAGAGATAATACACACTGTGGTGTTCTTCCACTAGTGAGCTCAGAAACAGGTAATAGATGAAAGAAAGTAAAGCTTCCCATGAACAAAAAAAAACATTGCAAGAGCTATAAATGAAAATATTTGTGTGTCCCTTTTTTTAAAGACAGAATTACAGACTTTTCTCAGTTTTCTTCTCTTGCAAATGCTTCTGGAACTTGCAAGTACCACATGATTTTTCACATAGAAATTCTTTCTGTGGGTGGGAAGGAAGGTGGGGAGGAGGGGAAAGTGGAATATAAACCAAAACCGAGGGGAAAAAAAGAAATTAATGGGAAAACAGACAGGAAACAGAGTTTGAACAGCAATAAGAAAAGCAGTCCGAAGTTATTTCACAGTATTATTTCACAGTGTTTAGTTTGCATCATAGACAAAGCTACAGCGCATCACAGGTGGCCACAGTCAGACAGAAGTCCCTACAATGATCAAAGTAATTATTCTGTGAAACTCTGTCATCATTAAAAGCTGAATTGTTTGGCTGGACTCAGCTGCACTGAAGACCTGTGCCTGAGAGCAGTCAATGAGCTGTACTATGATTTATCTCACCGCTAAATTTCTGAGTGCTATCTCCATTCCTACACCCAATTCAGCCCGCGCTTTTGGAACTCAGCCCTGCATTCTTGTCATTCCATTAATTATAGCGTGCTAAGGACAACAGGAGAGGGGTCTCCAGAGCACACTGCCTGCACAAGCACATCTGCAAACCCGTGTTCATGTCCTTACCTTTCCTCCCAAAAGTAGTTCCCTCAGTTTGAAAGGATTACTCACACCAGTGAAGCTACGCATGTGCACACGCATTAGCAGGATTAGACTTCTCATTTGTAGATGGATAGACAGGGAAGGGAAAAAAAGGTTGTGTAATTTTATATCTCTTGATTAGAAAAATATGTAGTAAGAGTCAGCACAGCCTGTTCTGTCAAGAGGCTGTGATAGCATTTGTGATTTACATCAGGCTGAAAGAATGTTATTTGGTTTGCTGTCCTGATAAATGATACTTATTGGGCTGCATTTATGTAATTGCATGCCCCTTGGGGGTGGATTCTGCATCAAATACCACTACCACCCATCTGAGTAATTTTTTCAAACAGCTTAACAGCTGCTGAGAGAAGAGTATAAACATGGAGCAGTACCATTAACATCTGGAACATTATATTTGGACAGTTTCAGAGGACAGTCAGGTTAATAACTGGATTTTTAAGTGGGTTTGCCTATACAAAAAACTATACCTTCAAACTGAATTTACACAACTAAACAAAAAAAATTCAAACTGTAATAACAATGATAAACATTTGCCTACTGCCCAACAATGTTAATTTTATATTTAGCATTTTAAAGATGATGTATCACAGGAGAAAAAACACATACCCAAATAAATGCCAAATATTTCCCAAGCCTCCTGTAGTTCAAAACTCCAATGAAAGAGCACACCTCTAGAATGCAATTATTTTTCCAGGCTTATATTTTTCCTCCTCTCTAGTCTTCAATGCAGGGAGTCTTCTTTAGCAGTAGGAGTAAAAAAGCAGAAGGAACACTGTTTACCACTTCCCCCAGTGCATAGATGCTGAAATTAGACTCTATGGCTAGGGCTCAGCAAAGACTGCCAATTATATTTGCAAAGCCCAGAAACTTTTACTCTGACATGGACATATATGAAGCACTTCTATAGCAGGACTCGTGGTGTAAAGCCCTGTCCTGAAAAAGACAAGCAGTGGGTGATTGTCAGTGAAGTTATACTGGCTTACATCAATGAGCACACAGATTTTTTTTCCATTAACCATAATGCAGGAGGGATGGTCCTCTGTGGTCTTGAAAGACATTATCTCTTAATACATGACTCTGAAATTAATAAATTTACAGAGTCAAAACTGTCTTGCAGTTCAAGTCTAAGTCTTGTGAAGAAATCTAATTGTATTCTCTGTTCTGTCACTAATTTCCTGTATGATCTTTGACAAATGGCTTACTTTCCTAGCTGGAACAATTCTTATGAACATGTATGCAAACTGAGGCTCAGTAAAGAAAGCAACACTTTCAGACAGCAGTTTTTGCTTAGCTTTAAGGCAACTGCTAGAAAGGGTAATGGAGGTTTGGTGCAGTTCACTGGCTCGGTGTCTGCCAGTCTGCAGAGCCAGTGCATGGAAAACATTTTTCAATAAACAGGAAAGTGTGGTTAGAGGGCTGCCAATAAGCCTTGGGAGCAGCCACAGGTTACAGAACATTGTTCTATTGCATATGGATTCATATAACCAAGTTTAGATTTCATCCTGTCCTTTTTTTAAATTTTATTTCAAATAGTAAACACCCTGTGTAAAGTGTATGTTCAGCAGTTGTTTGACGAGTCCATTCCTGTTTGCTGAGCCACAAGCAGCTCTGAAAACTGAGCCTCCTCAATTCAGTTGCTTAATTACGAAAATAGTTGACGAGGAGGTTTCATTTCCTGTCCTCTTCTGTAAAACAGAAATTAATTTCTAAATTACTTTATAGGAATATAACAGAATGGCTCTTGGCACTTTTAGATCTTGGGACAGAAAGCACAATTACCAAGAAATACAGATCATCAGGAAATATTTCTAAAATACAAAGCCACAGAACTGCTGGGAAGAGACTTCACCATGAACAGTCTTTCTCTGAGTTTCAGCAGGGAATTACAGACTTGGATCTCAGTTGACATATTCACAGCTTTCTACTAAAAGTACCTAGAGTTCATGTCCTCTGCCACTATTAAAGCTAAGCCATAATGACAACTTGGACAAATGATTGGATCTGCCTAAAATAGAACAGCTCTTGTCACACTAAGAATGGCCTTACAGTTCTGACATGGGACCAGTTCTTTGGGACCTATTCATGGCTATGCCACATGCATCCTGTTTGGCCAGGGGAAGTCGTTTGACCTCTCCACACCTCAGCCCTGAGGTCAATGCAACAGCTTTGGAATTAAATTACATGGGGCTTTCAGTCTAAAATAGAAGAAAACAAACAAAAAAGTTGCAATTTCCATCCACTTCACTTGAAGCAAGTCCTCCTGGGGATTCAAAGTTCTCTGGGCACCACAAAAGTTAGGACCTAACTGAATTACACTGGCAGTCTTTACCACAAATTCGGGTTCAGCCCACACAACCTCTCTCTCTCATATTCAGTCCTCATTACTTTTGAATTTTACAGAAAGGTCAAAGGGAAGAGTTTATTCATTGTCTATGTTAGTTAAAAGTTAACACAAATATTTGAGTGGTAGTCCCCAAATATATTTTTTTCAGTGTGACAAACAGTTTTAGAGCCTTTGGCCAGCTAAATTGGTTTCAGAGGTCACAGTACTGGGTCCTGACTTACTAGGAAAATTATGGTTTGGAGGGTTGGCTGTCTGAACAGTTCAGTTCATAGAGGGAAGATAATGTCTTTTTGAACAACTGTGAGCACATCACATTCCATGTGTATTATCTGTGGCTAAAGGAACGCTTATTTGATTGCACCACTTCAACTTCTGTCATTTGCAAGAGTCAAAAGTTGGAGAAGAACTAGTTTCACAAAAGGTCACCCAAAGCCTGCTTGTCATACTGTGTCAGCAAGTTTATCCAGGTATTGAATTCAGTTGAAAGCCCACATAATTTTGTCTTGGAACTTTTGAGGTGACAATTTTTAAATTTATCTAGCCTCAAAAACATAAAATGAAATTCACCTTGTAGTTTATTGTAAAGTTCAAAACTCAGAAGGCTGAGCAAATTCATGAGAGGTACACATGTATTTCTGGCAAGCGTTTTACAAAGACATAGCATAGATTCGAAAACACACAAGGAATACTGATGAAATTACAGACTGTCACAGACTCACATTTCTCCCTCAAAAGGACAAAGCCAAGATAACTGCTTGCATTTATGCAGAAACATTCCTATAGCAGGAGGTTCCTGATACACTCATACTACAAAATTAAATCATAGCTATGCTACAGATCAAGCCTAAAGTTGGCCCTGCAGACAAAGCTACTAGGTAAGGAGCATTTTAAGCTGCTATGTACAAAAACAGAATCAAGGCTTGTGTCCATGTTTTCTCTTTCACAGACATGTACACAAACATTTATCTTTTGATTATCCTTTTAATGGTGATTAAATATATGGTAACCCAATTACTTCATATGTCACCCTGAATTAAATAACTACAACGGGTCACAACAGATATGACATGTGACTGGAAATGCTTTTGAGCCACAATATAGATGAATTTGTCCTAGCAGATAACAAAGGAATGCAAACAACAATCATTCTCCATTATGTCTCTCAGCGAAGCAGTGTTAGAAATGAATTTGCAATGTACTAGCTAGACATGTCCTAGAACTTAGGCCAAAATGAACTTTCTTCAAGCAAGGCCAAACACAACCCAGTTAGTCATAACACACCACCTCATCTGTGGTTTTGAAGTCCTTTGACCAGATAATAGTCTGGTAACATTTCACACAAAGTGAGTGTTACAGGATTAACAAACTCCTATAGCACAGGCTCAGCCAATATTGGTAAATATACAATTTCAGACCAGTAGTTCTGCCAACACAGAAGTGTTAAACAAAAAATGCAAAATCCAACTTTATATAGAAATAAGGCTGCTGTAGTAGGAAAAGTATCACAGTAGTTCTGGCCTGAATATAAAATATCTTCCAGACAATGGCTGCAATTGAGCAGTGTACCATTTCTACAGTCAGAGACCTGATAAATGTCTGCAACCAGCAACTGCATATCACTGAAACTGATTTATTTTCAAGCTGATCCCAAGCACCAAGTCTTCCATTTCCAAAGATGACAAAGAAACCCACATGTCCCCAGGATATGCACTGATGAAGGGGAGGGCACTTGATAACTCCATGGTTAGCACTTGTTTCTGCTCTTATTCTTTTCTATTAATACAGCTAAAAGCAAGAATATAATTTTAAATATTTCTTTGGAATGTAAGGAGTTGCTGTAGCCACCACAAATCACATAACCACAAAATTCAAACATCAGAGTCAAGAAAATGACTGGTCCTATCAGACATTTAGCTAAACAGTGACACTTGAGATTTAAAAATTGCCTAATGTATTGTATGTGTCAGCACTGCCAAAGTATTTACATAACCAGTCATAATGCTTCAGTATTCATAACTCTTACTGAAATGAGGTTCAAGTGAGAAGTATCATCACTGTGGTTTACTGGAGAATGCTGAGAAAGACCTACAGGAAGTCTCTGATCAAACCAAGTGCTAAATCTAGAGTCCCTGCCTAGTGGTTCAACCACAGCCATATCCTCCTTTCTTAAACTCAGCACTGTCCCTTCTCTCATGGTGAAGTGAAGAAACCACGGCTTCACCTCTGGGAGACCTTTCCCTTCCTGAAGGGAGCTCCCTTCTGTGCCACCATGCTCACTGTGGTGGAGGAAGGCAGCACTTACCTGGGCAGCCCTTACTGCTCCTGGTCTGTTTTCTCTGCACAGAAGACAAAAGCAGCCTGGGTTCCCACTTTTGCTTGCCATCCCCACTGCTGCTGTGTCCCAGCAGTCCCAGGACACCTCAGAGCTGTCAGCACAGCTCCCAGGTGGCAGAGCCCAGCAGGGACACCATGGATCCTGCTGGCTGGCAGGTATCTCACTCATCAAGTATTGTTCCATGGAAGCTTCTCGTGTTTTCTATTCCTCCTCAAATGCCAGCAGGGTTTTCTTTGGCTATAAGCCACCATAACAACTACATACCTAGAGCAACAGAGACGCTTGATTTAAAAAATTTAAGTGCTTCAGCTTTGCAGTGACTGGACTGATGGGATAATGAATGCTTGCATTTCTAATTAATTATGGTTTTTTAAGGCTTTCATGAAAAAATTACTTGGAATTTTCACTTTGCAACTGTTTCATGTATTTGTGGTGAAAGAATATTTTGACTAGTATTCATGTGATCATTACCTGATCATGCAGCTGTGAACATGTTTTTTAAATGGCTATACTGTTTCAACAAACACATGCTTTAACCCCAACTCCCTCCAAACAAAAAATAGTAAAGTGAGAGTAGAGGATACAGAGTAAATGCAGAGATTTTTTTCGTGCAGTTGACTCATTAAGGTCAATTAAACATATGTTAGACAACAGCCATTCAAAAGGTACTGCAGGGTAACAACAGGCCATTACAGAAAAAATCCAAAGTAACACACTCTCTAGCAAGATACAATATATGTATTGAATAACAGATAAAAAATAGGTTAAAATCTGCTATATTTACAGTCCTTTTAACAAGAAAGAGGTTTTTTCTTTTTTAAGGAAAAAACTCCAAAGAAAACTAGCACCAAAACTCATCCCTCTAATATGCCTTCTTATACCCTGATTAATTTCCTAGTCACTTATTACAGTATGCTTGGTTGTGTACTGCCCTCTAAATTGATCTCTGTTTTCCTAGGCTTATTCTACCCCTCAGTAGTTTCTTCTAGCAGAAACGTAATATTGCTATGCTTATATTACTCTTGACACATACTCTTGCATGGGTATATCAGAACATCCAATTCCAAAATACTCCTAGCACATATCTTATCAGCTGGAATGTTTTGGATAACATACTTTAGTATGTCTTCATAGTTAATATACTAGGATCACTGTGTACAATAGATTAAGGGTGTCTCCTCCTGTATCAGTGTTATTCTAATTTTCCTACTCATACAAAGCCAACCTTTGTTTTGTTTTTTTTACTTTAAGATCAAGTCTATAATAAGTACTGGCTTTATTCCTGCAAAACTGAAAAATTCATATTGTTAAACACAGTTTCAGGAGGACTGGATATTTCCCTAACATGGGATTGGGAGCACTCCCCAGCAGTGATAGGAATAGATGGAACCTATGATTAAGGTGTTAAATTAGGAGCTTGGAAATACTGGTTCTACAGGCTTCCCATATTACCTTTACAAATCACTTCTCACTTGACTCTGCCAGATATGGTACAACACCCTCAGTTAACATTACTCAGGTTTCTTAAATGGGCAATGGTTCTTAACGTTTCCAAAACATCTCATTAAAACACTGTGGGGCTGCAGCTCATTGAAAGGGCATCACTAGAAAGAAGAGATGGGAGTGTAGAAAGTGGCATTACATGGACTGTGCAGGACTTACTACACATCACTTTCTTTCTCTCCTCTAGAAGGCCTCAGAAGGGAATAAAACTGGTGTGCCAGGCTCACACTTGCTGAAAGAATGAAATATTTTATTTTGGGAAAGTACCCAAAGGCCCTAGTCCTTGAGATCAAAGCCTCACTGGATCTAGGCACTAGAAGCACGTAATGAAAGGCAGTTCCTGCTTTGTTTATAATTAAACAGAATAAACACATACAAGAAGAGTAGGGAAAGGAAGAGACGTATCTTGCCCAAAGCCAAACAGTAAATTTGAAGGTAAAGTTGGAAGCAGAATAACTTGCCAAAAGAATAAAGAGGCAATACCTTCAGTGGATAGAGGGAAAAAATGCTGGTTCTTCATACTTGTGCCTTTTGATTCTTGAAATACATCCTTCAAGAAGTATCAAAAAGGGACAAGAGAGCCTGGGTAGGGGAAGAGAAGTAGGAGAATGCTACAAAGTTTTTGCCAGCTAATGTCCCCGTCAAGAACTGGAGACTTCTACAGTGCTGGCCTCAACAGATAATCCTTGCAAGCAAACCTAACTTGCAGCAATGGGTTTTGTTAGCTTCCCTCTGAGCTCAGTAATGAAAAATCATTGTACCTGCAGTAGGTCTGTTCAGCTCACCTGAAGAATTGCAGCAAAATGGTGGGCTAAATATAACAGAGCTGCAACAAGCCAGCAGAAATTCCTTTTGGATAAAAAGCAACCATGGGCTGATGGCATCTCCCCTTCTAGAAGCAATGTCCCTTGGACACTGCCTACCCCAGTCATAGCAATCCCTTTCTTCTGCTGAGAGGCCACAAGAACCTGCTCCTCACAGCCAGCTCTCTTGTGCAAAGGCAGCCACAGACTGAATGAACACAAATTAAACCATTATCAGAAATAATGAGTGCAAATTAGCCAGACAACCAGCCACCACAGTAAGAGAGACAGCTGAACTGCTGGCACATTCCATAAGACTAAATAAATAAATAAGCAAATAATAAGACCATTCAGTAGATTGCAATCCCCTGGAAACCTAGCTGCTGCATAGTGTTTGGACTAGCAGAGTTATTAACACAAAATTAATATGGAATAGCAGATCACAAACCTCGAGTGTCTGTTAAAAAACACAAGGAGAAGAAAACTCTTTAAGGCAACTGGCTTTATTAGGAAACAGATATAAGTTTTCCTCTTGAATGAATCTATCAGAAATAAACAAAAATTGAAGCGTTTCAGAAGTTGCTCATTTGGTTGCCAGCAGAAAAACAAATTCTTAAAATTAAAAGGAAGAATGTGTAATGTACAGGACATAGAAATTGCATTATTTGGATCAATACTTTTCCTCTGCCCTCACCCATGCAGTAAAAATCTGTAACCAGATCCTGCCTAGGAATCCTTAGAAGAGCTTCCCTGACTTATGATCCTTTTCCACAAAGGCAATTAGAGAACCCAAACCATAAATTCATTCTCCAGAGTCAAATAATTTCTAATGTGCCATAATCAAATAGATTCTCAGTTCAACAGAAGTTGACTCTGTGTCACTCATGTCACATAAAAAATCCCTAGGATTGAAGTAAAGTTGATAGGACCTCTATCCTGTCTGCCTGGCATAAGTCACTGACAATGCTTTAAATTTGGCCAGAAGTTGAAGTGACATTAAACAAAAGTTAATTGGGTTATTAAATATTTGCATTTCCCAGTTCTGAGGCAGAACAATAACATTATGATAGTGAAAGTAAGCTATCCTGTCATAAGTATGTTAATCCTGAAATCAGTTTCTACAAATGTGCTCTGACAAACTACTTTACCTTGACATACCCTTAGTTATTCTCTTCTCCTTAGCTATGAATTAGTAAGCATTTTATATTATTCAGTGATATGATTTTATTCAGCTAGAAATCAAATATTCAGCTAGAAATCATATATATATGTTTTAATTCACAGCCAATGTTCAATGTATACCTGTTTTCTTAGTCCACACAAACAGGTCTGGGATATTTTTTTGCTTCCAAGATCACATCTAGAAAGGCAACAGGTGACAATGACACTGTTATCACTAAGTGTGAATAGGAGGTGGAATCTATTCCTGTCTCATTGTGTGGTGGCATACAAGGCTTCAAATCTTATTGTCACTTCCAATACACGTAATGAAAGCTAGATCCATATCCTACCTTATTCCACAATGGTTACAGAAAACACACACACTTTCCAGCTGAGATCACAGAAACCTTATTTAGTTCTGCAGAAGTGTAATTCTTCAGAAGTATTGTTAATCTGCTATTTAAATTGAAATTATTTCCAGTTTCTGTTCTAGAATCTGTGGAGATCAGAACTGATGTATTTTTAACTATATAGTACTTATACTTGCTATAAATTGCTATAGCATATAGAAGACATACTAACCCTGAGCAAATAAAAAAATTAAAACCAACATGCTAGGGGACACAGAGGGGAGAGAGATTTAAATCAAGGTCACTTACCTTTTGTCAGGATTTTCTGACAGGGTAAAATTCCTTGAAGTGCATATTAACATATTCAAAAGTAATCAAAAATTAAATTCACGCACATTTTCATACCTTTTCTTGGTGCTGGGGTGGTTCAAAGTAGTGTTTGAAGTAAATGAGTATCACATTCTTTCTTCCAAGAAGCTCTTTTAGCCAGTGTGTGCTATAACACCTTACAACGTTTGCCTGCAAGTGTTGTTGCAGCTGTAGAGACTCACTATTTAGAAGGGAAGGGAGAAAAAGATCTTAAATATAAGAGAGTTTGACCTACCTTGCTTAGTTCTTTGACACAAAAAGGCACTGTAAATCAGGAATGTGAGCTCTGTAGCAGAAGGAAGAATGAAATGATCTGCAGAGTTCAGAGTCACTTCAGTGTGATTCCAGCTGCTTCACTTGGCTACTGCCTTCCTTCTAATAAAGCTGCAGAATGATATAACGCCGTGTTTGTTTTCAGCTGAGGAAGTTGTTTCCAACTTCCCTTGGTTTTCTAGACCCATTTCTGAAATATTACCATGCTGTATAATCCCAGTATTTCACCAAAAATAAATGTTAGACATTTGAATGAATCATTTTGGTCAGTGTCCAAGCAAGCAACAGATGTGGTGGCTGATGAATGGAAAGAGACCTTACAGTTGTGGGCTGCTTTTTGTTCTGCAGAGAAGAGGCTGAACAGTATTTCTTTGTAAGCACTCTGGTTTATAGAAAATAATGTTGAATGAGCTGAAAGATGTTGTAAAAAGTCACACTGAAAGCATCATTTTGTAACTGTACAGTGTGATACATTCATTTGCTATTTAGGATTAGTAGATTAATCTCCTTTTGTGTGTCAGAGAGAAGTAAGCTCCTGAAAACACCAATTAGTGACTCTCTTAGATAGTGTAACACTGGTCAGGAATTTGAACTGGATTTTAGGTGACTGGGCCTGACTCCCAGTTCTGTAAAGAGCCTGATGAGGTTTTGTGACCAGGCCTCATGATCTCCATGTCCCTCAATTTCTCAGTCAGTAACATGGAAATATAATTCCACTAGTACAGACCTACCATAGCTTACCTGACTCTGATGGTACCACACTAATCATACCATTTTAAATCAGCTAAGCATCTGTCAGTCTACCCTGCCACTGGAAACAATAATTTAACAGTGGTACTATGCTGTCACTAATGCAAAACATGTAACATGTTCAACACTGATTGAATCTAGTCAAGGCCAAATTTTCCAGCTATCAAATCTATTGATTCCAGTGAAAAATTAGAAAGAAAAATCTCCAACAAACCAACCATCAAAAAAACCAGAAAGAAACCCACAGAAGAATGAAGTGCTTAGTGAGATCAGCTAAACTGGGATTTCAGCATCTGGTTAAGAAGGCTATCAGCTCTTAAGCAACTCTCTTTGGGTTCACAGACCACAGATTCTCTTATCAGGAACCAAAAACCCCTTCTGGCAAAACCAGTCTTTGTCTTTCCTCCATGGCAGTTTTTTTTCTGCCAATATATCTTTAAACACTGAAAGTTATACATTTAGATGAAAGTTTTACATGTACATTGTACATGAGTGGGAAAGCCTCTAATTCCATGAAAGGAGGATGGGGATTATGTACAGACCCCCTGGACCATAAGGAAAGGACAGGGGAGCAGCATTCCTGTGAACATACGGGGACAAACAGAGGGGGCTGCCTGAGGAAAGCACCTCACTTGTTTATTTCTTGTATTTTAAAGATTTCCTGTTTTCTCTAGGTAACTGATTAGTGAATCTTCACCAATAAAAGCTCTTCTAACAGTAATTATCTTCTTTTGTAAATACTGGGATAGGGTAAATACAGGCATCATTTAACAGCAGACCTGCTGAGGGGTTTTCTGCCTGTAATGGCACATGAGTCTGTGTCTCTCTCAGTATTTTGCCAAATCTAATTATTGTAAGGCAATTAATTCAAATGTTTTCTTAGTATTATTTCAGCAGGACAAAAGAGGAAATTAAGAGGTAGATAACCCCCAGACACGATCCACAAAAAAGATAAAAACCTCAACAAAAAGTCACAATTTGCCAAATGATCTTTTCAGTGAAGAGTGCACTCAGGAGAGTGCAAAATTTTCTTGCAGTTTGGGGTAGTGAGGAATTGTCCTTAAGGGACTGTTCCCTTCACCATAAATTAAAACAGGTTTGTGACTACTCTAATATACGCTGGTGTTGATACCTCAGCTCTTCCATCCTTCAGAATCAAGGGAGAATTAAATCCTACATAGCAATTTTCCTCACCCTTCCTTACCACTGCACCAAATATGAAATACCAAATGCTAAGGGCCCAGAAGTAATTTTGCAGATGAAAGTTTTCATAGGAAATTAGATTTTTTTTTTCAAGACTAGCAGATCACTATATTTAAAATAATTTTCTACCTCACAAGCTACAAAACAATAAAAAAAAAAGAGTAACTTTAAATTTATCTGGATTGCCAACAATTGCCTGATAGTTCTGACAATTATACCCGCTGCTGGGACCCCTGGATCTTATCAAGTTGCCTGTTAGTATGTGCAGATAATCTCAGCACTGATCAACGCCCCATCAATGTTCCTTAATTCAGTTAAATTGAACAAACCACGAATTTGCAACAAATTAGATCGAACAAAAGATATTTAGTTTTTCTCAAGGTTAATTTAAGCTGAACAACACAAGAAAACAACTACTTACTGTTGTTTACAGTTTGGTCTTTTTTTTAGAAAAGTAATTCTTCACTGTTCCTTTGTCCTCACTGTTTGAATAGCTCATCGACTATAATCCACTCTGGAAAGACCTGACAATCAGGAAAAGGGTAATTTCCTCCCTTCCTGTGAAACTAATGGCTATTCATGCCTATCCTTTAGGTAAAGCTGTAATGTTTACTTGTGGCTTAAGTAACCACTGTATACCGGAGTCAGCATCTATGACAAAATTCTCCAGCGACACATTTGAACAAACCACCCGAGGAAGGAAGGTCGGGCTCATTTAGGCAGGTCCACACCTCTTTCTATGCTGATATTAACGAGCTGAAAAATTTTCATGTATAACACACGGAAGAAATTCAATAATTCTGCAGAAGGCAAAATCTTTTATCATTACTTTAGTCAGGTCAAAACACACAAGCATATATTACTATACATGTTTATATGAATGTATGTACATACCAGTTCAAGCTGCAGCACTTCATGTAACTCCTCCAAACACAGTCAGCAGGGTGTTACATTCTATGAAATAGTTAATATTAGAGAATAATTTATTATAGTATATATTTATGTGATGTATGTATTATATGTTAATATATAATGTATGTAAGGTATTATTATATAATGTATTTTTATATGATACCTGGGAAAAAAGTACCATTAGAAATACCCTTTTTCCTTCACAGATTTTGGTTTAATATGTGCATTTTTTTTCTCATTTTCCACAAGTTAGTATGAATTATTTTTTACATAACTTTCAGACCACAGGTATTCAAGTTCTATATTCATATCACAGTAATATAAGAGAATATACCTGTGTGGTGGTAACACTAGAAATCCATGGAATTTTCAGAGTGTGTCTGGACAACCAAACTTCTGATATATGTCATTGAGTGCTAAAGATTGTATTAATTGAATAGCTACCCAGCCAACTCAGCAACAGTATTTTTCCATTTTAGCTAAAGTGCTGTCTCCTCTCATAGAAAGGAAAGTCAGTGTTTGGAAAAATTATTTCAGAGAGATCTACAGAGATTAGAGACGCAAAAACAAGGCTATGCAAACTATAGCTGTTTCACTATGTATTTCACAAAATATTTTCATATTTTCGGTACTGGTATACGAATTAACCAACTTGCTCTTTTTCACGTCACATAAATTGCCTGCAACTACAGAGTTACCTCTGTAGACAGGCCTGAGGAGTGAAGCCAGAATTTACTGCACCTTGTATTGACTCAAATGTCTCAAAATCTGCCCAAGCCTAGCGTAGCTTCAAAGAAACCCAAAGCACAGGGATGAACTTTAACTGCACCTCTTCAGGATTGATCTTGCTCCACCCACTCAGGATGCAAGTCCCAGCATAATTGCTTATACCAATGCTTACAACAAACAGAGACCTTATTTTCCATTTCAAGTGCAAAGACTCGGTTTCCACCTTTTATAACATGCGTCTTTGCATTAAACCCCCAGATCCACAGTTCAAATAGGATTACGTTACCATGCTACAAGGGGCAAAACTCCTGACCCGAGTTTTGACCCAGGGCTTCTGTTTCACGTTCTGCAGTCAGCTATTAACAATTGACAGCCAAGGTGCTGAAGACTATTAGGATGAATAAAAATGCATAGAGCAAGCAGATTTGCATGAAGGAAACAACCACCAGTTCCTGTCCCTCACTACTCTACTAGACTGTTGCTCTTGGCTACCATGGTCACTGAGATACAGCTGGTCTTAAACACAAACAAAACGGAGACAGGGAAACTGAAAAGGATTCCATTTCCCTGCAAAAGACACAGAGCAAAACTGAGTGTTGATACAAAATTTGGGCAGTTCCCTGAAAATATATGCTAATAGTCAGCGTGCCTATACAGGACTCACATGTGATCAAGCAAGGTTGTTGCTTTCCATCATTAATGCTCAAAATCTTAACTAACAGAAACACCTATGCATATGTGGAATTGTAGACCCTGCTGGTTACTCTTTGCAATACTTGATCAGCCATTGGCATTCCTTAGGAATTATGAACATGCTAGGGTTTTAAATTGGACAGTAGTTCCTTGCAATGGGGAATGGTTCCTGAACACCAAGGGCAAAGCTGATGGAAATCAAATCTAAATCAAACTCAACCACCTATAGATGTTCTGAGATGCTCCTGGTTTGGTGGTTTCAATACATTTTCAATTATATTTGTTGCTTTTCATAGTCAGCTACATTTGTCAGACTATTTTTCTGTTTAGTGGATGCAAACATGTTTGGTGAAACACATGACCTTGACTCCATAAGGATTTAAGTTATTTATCCACAGAAATGAATGTGAGACAGGGAGAACCAATGCAAGTTTGTGTCTACTGCTCTGCATTTGCCCTCTCTGATAATAGTTTTGCTTCTAAATCCTGCCCAGTTCTCAGCTTCTAATGAGTTGGGAGCTGATAAATCCATATAAACCTGCTACTTGTGATAGAGGCAAAGAAAACTATTAGATGCTCTGAAAAACACTTTGCTAGTTAAGGACTCAGTGTATAAGTCAACCTTAACTCTTTCATTGCCTTCAATAAAAGCAAAACTTTCACTATCTCTAATAAATCAGCAGTGGGCTCAGGGGAGGAGGTTTAGATTGATAGGACATCAATCTAGGCAAAGAGACAGCTAAACCCCTCAATATTTATTTGTCCATTCTAGTTCTGATTCTTAAGCTCTATCAAGACACATAAAAGTTAATTTTAAATCCTCCATACTTTGAAATCTATTTTTAAAGCAGACTATATGACCCGAATTCAGCACTTAGCAGGAACTTCAATATAGAATTTACATGAATTGAAGTCCATATCCTTTACAAAAAATGCTAAGTCCATGGGATTGGGTTTAGCATTTTATGTAAATGATATTTAAGTTGCTACTTGTCTTTTCAGGACAAATAGGCTCCCTTCTTTTAAGAGAAGAGAGTGGAAGCTTGTGGAGAAGGGAACAGCCACTCCATTTCAGGTTGAGAGACTAGGCAAAGGGAAATGACACTAATTGTATGTACCTTGGGTGCAAACCAGAAATTGAATTCTAATTACTTCAGTATTAGAAACACAGACAATCTAACAACATAGATCAGAAAAAGAGAGAAGCTAAACTCTGATCCAAAGTAATAGTATGTGAAATGCTGAAGAAACACAAATTAAATGAAAGGCTTTTTGTTTAAGAGTTCTTTTTCTCCCTTTTAAAATTTCTCTATGAAAACCTCTGTGTTTTCAAACTATAAGAGAAAGAGACTTTTTTTTCAAAGGCTAATGTTTTTGCTTACCAGCATTTCTAGCCTAAAATTAAGTTTTGTCCTTGGGAAAAACCAAGGACTTCTCTTGTTTAACTTTCTGCTTGCTCTAGAATAGGATAAGGAAAACTTTCTTTAAATTATTCCCATAGTAAAGCAAAGTAGAGAGTCTGCTTTTTCTCATATGTAAGAGAATATCTTATGTGGTTTATTACAGGAATTATTAAAAAAGTTTTACATGATTTAGAGCAGCCAAAGCAGAGAAAAATAACACTTACTTA
The DNA here is from genome assembly GCA_013396995.1 of Dicaeum eximium. Taxonomy (NCBI): domain Eukaryota; kingdom Metazoa; phylum Chordata; class Aves; order Passeriformes; family Dicaeidae; genus Dicaeum; species Dicaeum eximium. The sequence continues at coordinate 782,591 of VWZP01006935.1, forward strand.
ACTTCCTTGGGAATACATTTTGACCCCACCTTAAACTGCCAAATATCCAGTGACTCAACATAATAGTTATATTATATATTTGGAACTCCTCAACTCCTATAAATTACACTACAGACAGGGAAGCTGCAGAAGCATTTTACATTCTGGATTATCATGAATTCATATCCATCTATTTAAAATCAGAAAAGTTCCATTAAAACAGATGTATATAAACATTTAATTCAGAATATTACAGGGGGTAAGCTGGTTTGAAACTTTTGGGAGCTTGAAAATTCTTGATAAACAGAATTTATAACCTTCCAAGCAGCTTTGAGAAAATTCTCTTTGCATCAGAAACATATTATTGCTTGCTGGAGTATTGGGAATTAATATTTACTTATGCAAAAATGCCTTGAGTTCCTACAAAGACAAAATGTTAGTTAGGCTATAAGTGAGTATTTGTCACCTACTATACTTATTTTAAATATTTCAAGACATTCACATTGGCATCTGATTAAAAAAAAAAAAACCACATTCATTTGTTACCTTATCTGTAAATAAAATGGATGGCTTAAAACAGGCTAAAGAAAACATTGTGCTATGCAGAGGAGATTAATTCAGTTCTGAGTATAAGTGATTTTCAGTCAGGTTATCTGACTGTGGTTAACACAAGACCCTGCTGGTGTTCCTGTTCCCTTCACAGCTGAAGGCTTTCAGGCTGCAGAGTCCCCTTCAGCATGGAGGAAATGGAGTAATTTTATGGCTTTCCATTGCATCTTCCAGCACATACATGTCAGAAATTATCATATATTTCCAAGTAATTTGGTAATCAACAATTATGCTTGAAAATCTTGCAATTCTCAAGGGTCAATCTGACTATATCAATCAGACAACTTTAAAATTGGTGTTATATTTGAAAGTAAATATGAAACAATGGAAAAACAGAATAGAGAAATTCTAAGGAACTGCTGTTTTTGAAGTTATTAAAGAAGCTCCATGCACAACATGAAGGTCAAAGAATATCCTGCTATTCATGAGCAGGCACCTACAGGCAACTCCAAGCCTTATTAATGACCTAGTTCTTTCCTTTATGTCACTACCCTAAAAAATCAGGAAGAGTTATTTTGGAGAGATTAACAGATTGAACAATCATTAACTGAAAACAGAAATTACTGTAACAGCAAACTGTTCAGCATTTTATAATGAAAACGTGTTCTCTGAAAGCAGAATGCTCTTTAGCATACAAACTTCTCCACTGCTGATTTATTTTCTTTGCATTTTCTTTTAGAACAGAACACCTTAAAAACAAGTTAATTTAAGCTAATGGAGAGATTAAAAACAATTGCAGCAAAGCTAGGGTATGGATTTGAAATCTAATGTAAGATGATTAGAAGCCCATCATACAGCAACTTCCTGAAAACACTGCATTTGGATATATTTTGTTGCCACACTGTTTAAAGAAATCCATTCAGAGTTGTCTCCTCAGCTGTTCCTTCTGGATGACCTGCCAGCAAACGAACAGCAACAGCAGTCCTAACAGCAGTAAGAAAACCCTCTGGCATCAGTGCATCTCAGAATTTTTCTCAGCCCTATTATAATAAAAATCTCTATATCCTGTACATGTATACAGAAATAAAGAATTGAGAGCAATTTTAGTGGAAAAAAATGTGTAGAACCCACAAACTGACAATGCAAGTCTGTGAAAACAGCAGCATGGCCTTCAAATAAGAGTAAAGAATAGTCTAGAGGAGGACTTTCTTCTAATAAGATATTGGAAAAAGAGTCAAACTACCTAAATTGTAACTATATCAATATTTTAGAAAAATTAGTGTCCTACGGCAGACGGGCCCCTTTTGGCAGATGTTACATGAGCAAGTAGGATGCGGGTTGTAGTTTTTAGATAGGCAAGATCCCAAAACAGAAACAACCTTGAGATGGACAAAAGTTAGCGAGATCTCAAACAGAGATTGGGATGGATGAAATTGGGATGAGTCCTGGTATCTATGAAATAATAAGGCTTATTTTTGGAATATAATGCTGGCTTCTGTAACACAAGACTTGGTGTGCATGTGCAACTTGTGGGGTTGTTCAAAGGACAGTGGCGATGATGGAATGTGGCCTTCGTTGGAAACAACCACCGAAAAGCCAAGAAGACCCCCTAGCAACAAGAGGAGCACGCGTTGTCCAGTTTAGTGACATAAATTTCAAGAATCGGAAATAGGAGGAGATTTACTATAAATAGGTATTTGCAGAAGTATGTAAGTTCAGCTTGGATTATTTTGGCTTTGTACAGGAGGCAGGGTGAAACCTTCCCCATACCCCAATCAGTTTTGCTTATGCTTTATATGAACCTTAATTATACTTAATACTGCCAAATTGGTATATGCTTAATTATATCTAAAATACTTTATTGTATTCATTTATAAAAAAATTGCTATCCAATTAAAATTGCTGCTAAATTCAATTTTGTTGTTTATTAAATTGGACAAACAGAATCTCATTCATAACAATAGTAACTCGCTAATTCTGCCATAAACGATCATAAAAGTAAACTATTTTAGCTAAGATAACATGTCTATATATGTGCTTGCCACTTGTTTAAACAATGAAGCTCTGCTGACGTGCAATAATTTGGGAACGTGCCTGAGCCTTCCATGTGTGTAATTGCTCTCAGCTGAAAGTTCCAGTTTTCCCAAGTTGTGTATCGTACTAAGCAACAAAATATCATCAGGCAACTTTGTTTTGTAATTAATATTTATTTTTCAGCAAGAAAGATATATTCATAGGTATGCATATATCAAAAGAATTCAACAGCAACTAAATTCAGCCTTCCTAAAGAGAAGCCTTCTCCTACTCTTCTGTCATGTGAAATTTGTGTTGAATTACTTGCTCAGCGTGGGTGGACATTTCTAAGCCATGGTTTCATAAGCACATAGCCACACAGCAGTGTCTTATTACAGCAACCTCTTTAAATTTTCTGTATTACAGTGTATTCAAGATTGTTTTCCCTCCACTGCACAATCCAAGCCTGCATCTGCACCTGTCTTCACACATAAGGGTGTTGCGTTGACTTTGTGTCTGCCTGGATTACTTAAAATACCCTGCTGCTTCAGCATAATGAGAGAAATATGCAACGGCTGGTTTCCCACAGGAGATGAGATAAACCTTCAGAACCTGTAACTGAAAATAAGAGAACCTGAGCTAAGGTCACATTCTTAAGCCCACTAATTAAAGAAGCAGCTCTAGCATTAACTCCGATAAAGTCAGACTTTATTGTTCTGATAGAACCTACTTGAACAAGCCACACCATGTAAAGCAAGCTACTTTTAATGGCGGAAAATAAATAATAACTTTAAAAAATGGCTAAACCTTTAGCCTGCTCTCAAGTACATGAAATAATGTGCTTTGAAGGAGAAAATCACTAGTACAGCTGTTGAAATGAAACTTAGCTAAGAGGTTACTTTTCCGAACGCGGCGGGGCTGACAGAAAGACGCCACCCCGAGGTGTTGCGGAGCAGTTTTCCACGCCCGCGCTGCAGGAAGCGAGGCCCCGGGGCTCCGTGCGAGCCGCGCCGAGCCAGCTCCCGACAGCCCGGCCCGCATGGCGAGGGCGCTCGGGATCCCGGCCGGGCGGAGCGCGGCACCGAGCGAAGGAGACGCCCGAGCCCGGGGAACCGCAGCTCCCGCCATTCCCTTCGCGGGGCGCGGCCCGCCGACCCGGAGCAGGAAGCAGAGGATGGCGTCCCTTGACCCCCGGGCGGCACTGAAGAGCGAACGGGGAATGATGGAGGTGAGCCGGCGCCGGGAGCGGGGAATCGGGAGCGGGCGGACGAACGCGCGGCCGCCTCAGCGTCCTCTCAGCGTCCCCTCAGCGCTCGGCGGCGGTGCCGGCTCCCGGCGGGGCGGGCGGAGCTGCCGCTGCACAGCCGGCCCCGGCCCCGGTCTCGGTCCCTCGGCTGCCGGCCGGCCCTGCGGCTCCTGCGGCTCCTGCGGTCCCGCCCCGGGCGGCGGGGCCCGGCGAGAGACGGGGCGAGGCGAGGCGGGCACGGCGAGCTCGGTGCAGCCGGGGCGGGACCCGCGCCTTGCGGGGAGGCCGCGGGGCAGAGGCCGCTCCTGAGAGGAGCTGCCCGCTCCCTGGTTGTGGTAGTGCTGCGGGAAGGCGAGTGCCTCTGTTCAGGGGAGAGTTTCCCTCTTGTTCTCCCTCTGCCTGCACAGCACAGTTGCTCTCGGGTGAAGGGGTGGCAGAGGTGTTCATAAGGTGTATTTCGAGGAGCAGTTTTTCACCCTTTTCATTGCCTTTTCACCCTTTTTATTTTACTTGTTGTGGTGCAAGAGTGACACTGTCTGGAGAGTTTATCTAATGCCGTTGACACTTAGATACTATCGGAATGCACCACTGATTTTTAAAAAATAGTTTTAAATTTTTTTTTATGTGTACGTGTCATACCTTTTGGTTGCATTGTTAAATGTAATTGAAGTTTTTTATTCTCTACCTGCTGTACACAGAGTAATTCGATGAAGCCAAAAACGAAGCATTGGTTTTAGAGACAGCTGCTAAAATAGCTCAGTTAGAATATTACAAAATCAAATATTTCTGTATGTAACTGGTTGTTTATACATTTGTTACCATGTAAAGGATTTTTTTTGGTTGCAAAATGTTTAAGCTTAATCTTGAACAGGTATTATTTACTCTTAATCCAACAGTTCAAGTTAGTTCCCACTGTAAATATCTTAACTAAGGCAGAATTATGCAGTCTTTCCTTGGACATCTGAAAAATCCTTTGTGGGCTTATAGCTGTAGTCCCTTTTTTTAAAAAGTAAGGATGTCAGTTAGGCCATCCAGATTTTGGCAACATAAATGAGGCATCTATGTAGCAGATTTCCTTAATATTATTAGCTTGTGGGTTAAGCTTGACTTCAGATGGTAAGCAAGCTGTATATAGTTTGAGTTCAGACTTATTTCTTTGTCCTGTACACTAGTGGTTTTTCAAAACACTGATATAAAGAGAATAGGTTTTCCTCTAAGACAATAGATCCTCCTGCATCCTCCAGCATAGTTCAGTTACCACTGCTTAGCATCTTTGAGATGAAGCTGGACGTTGGTGTGTGGAGGTGCTTTAACCTCCTTTTGGGGCAGTGGATGGGGATGGATGGTTGTGGTGTCCCCTGCTGGCTGTGGAACTGTCTGACTGCCTCCTCTGTGGCTGCTACACTCTGGCCACGCTCTCAGCTTTATCATAAGATAGTATGTGTAAGGCTTAAAATAGCAGGAAGTTGACTTCAAGCAGGTAGAACAAGTTGTTTTACATAAAGCATCACTCACGAGGGATAGTTTTCTGTGGTTTTCCTTCACTTTCTTTCGGGTCCTGGCAGTGTATGGGAAATAGAACAGGATGACTGAGATCTGTTGATCTATCAAAAAAGCTTTTCTCAGCTGCCAGATAAAAAGGTTTATAGGAACAGCTGGGGTTTCTTGTTTATTTTGTTTTTTAATATTATTACATAAATTGCAACACAATGGGAAGTAGGAGGAGTTTGGTGTTTTGGTGGATTGTTTTGTTTTGGGGGGGTGAGAGGGTGTTTAAAGTTGAGCTATTAAGATAATTCCTTTTGACCATAACTGCTCTAACAGCCCAGGTATTTTATCATGAGCAGTGCATAGTCTGGGAAATGACAACAATGTTTAGTACACAGGATCCATGAGGAAGAAAGAAGAAACAACGTTATTCCAGAAGAAATGGTTAACATGTATATAGGAAAAACTGTCAAAATTACTTCCCTATTAAAAAAGATGTGCTGCAGACTTCAAAAAGATTTATCCATTTGTTCAACTGTTTGCAAAATGGTACAGAAAAATTTACATGTCTTAGGGCATGGAAAACATGCATTATTAATGTTATTTTAAAAGGCTCTTTAACTTCCATGTTGCCAGATGGGGTGAGAGAAGTGTCTAGCACTGCAAATGGCCTCCTGTTGAACATCTATTGCTTGCTAGTCTGGAGTCAGTTTTGGTGGATGAGGAAGACTGGTGACTCTAAGGTAGGTACTAAAAGCTGATTTAATGCTTGTGTTCCATAGCGTAAAAGGCCTGTGTGACACCTGGAAGTCCTTTGTTTGGACACCCTAAAGCACGTAACTGCTTGTTGCTGCAGTCATATTTTTATTAAAAATTGTGAGATTCAAAATTGATTTGCAGATCTTTTGAGTAATATGGATTGCTTTTCCAACCTAGATAATTACTTTGTGTGGTATAGGTCTCATATGGGTTTTCTTACATATATCTCTTGTCTTAATTGTTCAGACAACTTAGGAAATTAAGTAATTAAATTAATTTGACAAGGTTATTGCTTAATAACCTGACAGAGTGTGGGTTGTGCTTATAAGTATAGTATTTGATTTCAATAATTAAAAGTTAGCCCCTTCTATCAAAGCTAAAATGTGTTGTTATATGTAATATTAGGGTAACCTAGTAAAGCAGAAGTTTATTTTTAGAATGCAGCTTCATTTAAATCAAATATTGGTCTATAGCTGAAAACAGTTCAGAGCTTTTAAAGAGCTTGTAACTTGGACTGAAGGAGGAGCTTCAGGGTAGAGTGAGTATGAGGATGGACTGACTAAAAATTTTTTACTTACAGATGTTTGAGAGAATCAAACAATCTGATGAAGCCTCTGCTTCTTCAGCACAAGGTAAGAAGTTGAAAAAGTTCAAAGTAGTTTTTGTTGCAGTTACATTTATCAACAGAAGCATTAGTTCATCTTGTAATTCAATTGCATACTTCGATTTCTTAAATCTAATTACGGAACTTAGATGGAAGGAGTGACTTCTGAATCATCCATGTAGTTTCCATGTAAGTTTCCATGTAATTTTCTTGTCCTATTGCAAGCTGTTTGAGACACTTTACATTTTATCTCAGTAACCATGGATGTTGCAGTACCAATGTAGATTGCCTAGTCTTGAACCCAGACAAATTAGTAGAAAAACTCACTCACCTCAGCTACGAAAGAGTAAAGCTTATTTTATGAGGTTGTTGGATGAACTTTGCAGACAAAAGAATCTCTTCATGCTTTTTTGAACTTACTAAACCTTTTATCTTCCTTCAAAATAGTAGTTTTGACAAATGCAATGTAAGAGAAGTAGCCAGCTGCAGGTGAAATTCTCCATCTCCTTGATACTCTGTTGATTTTTGTGTTTTGTACATTGAGTTTTGTTGGTTTATTTCTTGTTTGTTGTTTTTGTTTTTCTGTAGGAATCCAAAGACATGGTGTTGAGGGCTCTCCACGACAGGACAGCAGTAGCAGGTAAGTTAGGTGATGATCTAACTGGCATCCAGCTTACTGCTTACCAAAGTGAAATGGGAAGAATCTGCTTTTCAGCCTTATCTGTTACCTTGTGTAATGGATGACAGCGACACAAAATGGATTAAATGTATGATTGGAGGTCCTTGGTATCTTACACCCATGTACTGATAAAAACTGTAAGGAAGGCACAGTGTAGTGCCCCAAACTACTGTGTGGATGTCAAGTGTTTTTGGTCTTCTTTCATTTCAAAATACTAACAAACAGATGAATGAAAAGATGACTCTGCCTTTTTCTTTAGAGGCAGTTATTTTCAGATTTCAGCCAACTGTGACTTCAAGCTGTTATCCTTTGTTCTGCATTTAAGGAAAAAGTTCTTTAGTGAAATTTTCTTGAGAATACTCTAAAATACATAATCTCACCATTACAATTCTAAAATAGAAACGTTTATCTTGCAAGTTTTTCCCATCTCTGTAGTAAGATAGATATTTAGAATTTCCATGCTAAGGACATGGATTAAACAACCCAACATGTCTTGACAATATTACCTGCTTCTTTCAGCTTACACAGAAGAGGACAAGAGCATCTTCAGCCTGGAGCATCTGCTGTGCAAAGTAGACAAGGATACTGCAACTGCTGCCACGTACACTACAGTAATCTGGAACAGGTGAGACAGCTTCTGCATGATTTGGCAGCAGATAGCAAGGAGTACCTAAGGCTTTACCAACTTAAAAATATGAGTTTCTACACTGAACAACCAATATTGAGTGAAAAATCAGCAGTTTGTGAATGGCACAACATGTGCCCTGAGGAAGATACCTTGCTTATTTGTTAGCAGTTACAAAAGATGCCCATGGAGTGGCACAGCTGCTGCAGTCTGCTTTTCCAAAGTGCCACACAGCTCTGTGTTGCATCCATTATGGTTTTTTCTGTGTCTTTAATCTTGAGATCTCTACCTATTTTAAAGTATCAGGGTTATAGCAACATGTTAGATATTGAGACTGGAGACGTTTGATCAACCATTTTCAATTCTTTTGTCAGTCTCCTGTCTTACAGACTTTTTAAATTAGAAAGTAGAAGCCTATTTAATCTTCTACACTTAAGAAAATTCTTGTTAATAAGAGTGAATATAAGATGTTTGCACATATGAAGTTCAAGAATATTGTAATTCATGGATACATTTAAGAGACTTGTGAGCAGCTGTGAGATTTGTGAGAGTATTTGTGCTAGTTAGAAGAGATTTGTCAGCAGCTCCCAGAACCATTAATTTAAGTTCCAATTCAGAAAGATGCTTTTTAGTATTATTTGAGACTGCCTAAGCATACTTAAAAATCTCAATTAAGATTTTAAAATAGTAAAAGAAGATTTTTCTTTTTATTTAAATATTTTCATAGCAATGGTGTAATGCTTAACCTGACAAAGAATTTTCAGGAATAGGCCTGTGTGTTAGCAGTAGTATTAGACTAATCATCTGTTGCATCTTTCACCAGCATATTTTCAGCTCCCAGCACAGACATTTTACAACATACTGTAGGAATCGTATGGGTACCAGTAGCTTGATGGAGCGTTTCCTTCAAGATGTTTTGCAGCATCATCCCCACAGATACCATGACAGCAGGTATAATACAGAAGGTTTTTATTTTTATTATGTGTTAGTGCAATGCATATGTTATGAATTCCTGTATTTGTTCTACTGCTGAGCAGTCAGTTTGGCTCATTTGAGGTGAAACTTGCTCAATGAAGACAAATAACTTCACTACTTATGGATTTGAAACAACACCACTGCTAGTATTTAAATGTGAAGATCTGAAAAAAGAAGGAATATATAGGTCAGCACTTACAGTGGCAGACTGTACAATCTCACATGCATTTACAAATTCTTAAAATTTGAGCTTTATATATTTTATTATAAATATTTTCATTCTGGGCCTTATGTAATATGTATATATTTAGTTTTATGTATGTTTTGAAAGAGTTCATCATTTTGGTTTGTTGATTATATCAGGTAAGTATTTACATGTTTATTTTTTCATTATCCTTGCAGTTCATCTGTTCAATTAATACTTGAATTACATTAATTGGCCAATTCATTAATGCTCAAATTTTGACAAGTATTCTCTTTTTTTATCATGTGCATGTTTCAAGAGTGATAAGAGGATCAGTGTGTTAAATTTTTCTCTGTAGATGAAGGAAAATCAATTAAACCTCATTTGTTATGTTTTGAAAGGCAGACAAAAATCCCAGTTTGATCCCAGTACAGTGTTTCTCAATATAGAGCTCTGCTATATGTCTGACAAACTATGCCAGACTAGCCCAGGGTATGCCAGACTAGCCCAGGACATGACATACACACATCACTACAAGTAAATAAATTGTCCTCCCATCTTAGTGCAATAAAATCTATTTATTTATCTTGAGAACATTCACTATTTTTCCCGTGGGGAAAATATAGGATTCACTTTAAGACAGGTTTCTCTGGAGGTGTCACTAATATAAGGTTGTTGCTTTGGTGAACGAAGCCTACTAACAAGGAAAAACATTCTACCCATGTTCCTCTAAGTTGTTGGAAGAAGGAATAGAATGAAAAAAATAATGTACAAAATCTAGATTAAGTTGGAAGAATTTGGGGGAACAGGAACCCCAAATCTAGACAGAGTTTGGAGGAAGAAAAGCAAAGATGGAAAAGAAAGCATGAATATATTTATGTTGTGGTCCTGCTCTGAAAATAAAGTCATGGTCTTAATTGACTCTTGAGGTAAGATTTTCTCTTCTTTCTCATTTAAAAACACTTAGATTTATACACAGTTTCACACAGTTCTTTAAATACCTGTTTTTACTATTTAGCTGAATTCATACAAGGGATCTTTATGTGCAATTTCAAAAGATTATGGAAATATTTGTAAGACTTGATTTGTTTTACAGAACCAGTATACCTAGTAGTTACGTGGAAAAAGGAAAAATTCATCAGAGCTTTGCCTTATACTGAATTTCAAAGGATATTGTTGTTCTCCCCCAGTAAAAAAACAAAACAAAACCAAACACCCACAAACCATCTAATCATTCCTTCCTCCAAACACTTGGTATGTAAGTTTTTTACCTAAGGAAAGTACAGTATTGAGCATTTTAGAAAGTAAATCTTCATTCTACTTACAGCGATAATTTGTAGCAAAACTGTCAAAAGTTCCTAACTATATAAAACTGTTATTCTGTTCTCTTCCCCCCCAGGGACATTTGCTTAAAAGTAATTTTCGAGAAGTGCTTGTAGGCTGTTAACTGAGCTAGAGACCTAGGAGTTTGCTATAGTTTCTCTGTATGAAAATATATTTAGTTTTATATTCAGTCTTTCAGCAAGGTCCAGATGCCAGGATGCAAAGATGGTTCACAAAAAGATGGAAGAACTCCAAAGTTAGGAAGTTAAAAGACTATTTCTGTTGCATCTGGCATTCCCTTTAGGTCCTGTTTCAGAGCTTAGGTGACCAAGAATTCATGCAAGGGCAAAGCAGCATTTCAGATGATAGGCATTGTGCGATCATCTGATATATTTGATTACTTTGCATTCATGTAGTAATAGTACTTTTAAAATGTTTCATTATATGAGATTTCTCTTGCTTACTCAGTCCTATATCCCTTAGCTGCATGTAGTCTTAGTTATATAACCAAGGAAATAGTGTACGATAAGATTTGTTCACAATACTTCTGTTAGCTGATGTCTGCCATGTATTAAAGTAAGCATCCATTTGGGACTCACAAGATCTGGTTATAATTTTTGAGTGAAACACAATATTCTCTTCTTCAGTAATATTTACATATTTTAAGAGACTGTTTTCATTGGATTTGCCTGGCTGCTACACATTGAAGCCTTGTGGGTTCCTGTGTTGCATAGGAAAAATAGTCCATATCTGTCAGCTGTGTTAATTCTGGAAGACACAAACCCTTGTGTTTGAGGCAGTCTTAAAGACAGGACTGCCAGTTACAGAATATATAAAAATCTGTTGTCACAGCAAGTCTGAACAATACTAACTTGGCTCCTTACAGGAGTGAGTCAGAAGCTGTGGTATGTCTGTGAGAAACAGTAAACATGGAATTCCTTGGCCACATGTGCACAGTTCCTATCAGGCAGCCATGTTTTGTAGGGAAAAGGGCATTTATACTCAACAATGGTTTTATACTGTGTCATATTATTATGTTCCATTTCTCTACAAGAGCTCAATTTTAACTAATGATAGTATCACCAGTGAAATCACCTCTTTATAGGCTTACCACTTCAAACAAAGGAAATATCTTTACTTTTCCTGCTTTGCTCAATTTATAAAATGATTGTAATCTATGTTTGGCTGTTCTTAATTGATGACTGCATAAAGACAGTGCTAGACTAATGCCCAAATGGTTATCTTTAGCTTTGTGGAGCATTTCCCCCTCCATAATTTTAAAAAATTGAATATCTCTGCTAGAGTAGCAGAAACGGTCATTTCAGTTTCTTCATTAGAGGTGATGCAGTCTAAGTAATGACTCTTTAAAAAACCATACACTGCTGTTGTTTGAAAAATTTTAAGCATATTTACAGTATTTATATAAGCTTTATAAAAGTTTTTTCTCCCCTCCCCTTTAGACCAACCTATGATGACATGCCACTGCCTGTCACTCTGGAGGCTCCTAGGATTTCTTGCCTATCTTCAGAAGAGATGCAGAAAAAGAGGAAAAGTGAGAAACAGGAGATTTCCAGCAAAGACCAAGAGTCCAGTCACGAAATAAGCTCTTCTGTTCCATGCCTGTCTCTTGAGGGCACAAAGAAAACTTCTGTTACACAATCAGGTGTTCAAAAACTTCAAAGAGGCCAGGAACGTGTTCCAGGAATATCCCAACAGTCTACTGGCACTTGTAGCAATAAGAAATGGGTAACTCTGAAAAATGCTCGAATTGCAAATTATAGCCATGAAGGTCAGTCAACAGCTGTGAGCCCTGTACCTCAGCAGTTTTCCCTCAGTCCTACAAGCCACAGTTCCTCTGTTAATCCTAAAACAGGAAAAAATGTTAGGAATTTGGCAGCATCAAATCTGTTTCTGCGTAGCGGATGTGATGAAAGAGCAGTGGATGTCTGCAATAGTGATGTGCTATTGAAACCATGCTTGAATCCTGCTCCAGCACCGGTTCCCCCAAAACGCCCTTCAGTTTCTCATCAGAATCCTACACGCAGCCACAGCAATTCTTCCTTTATTACCTCAGGTCAATCTCTCTCTAAGCGAGATAGTTTACGAACTCAGGATGAAACTTTGGTGTCTGATCTCCATCTCAGGGATACTGTGGGTGTCAGCAGCTCCCTAGATCTTGGGACATCCCCACAACTAGCAAGATGCAAAAACATGAAGACAAACAGAGGTGATGAAAGTTCAGTGGATAAAACTATTGAAGATGTAATTTTGAAATATTGCCATGAAACTACGTCTGAAGAAACTTATTTCAAAGAAGAGAATAATCCCAGTGTACCTTTTTCATCACTTCTGGACCATACTAATTTAGAGGGCTCTGAAATGAGTTTTGACTGTGATGCACCAATACAGGTAGGAACAGATTTACCCAAGGCAGCTATAAAGGATATAGAATTCCTGAAAGAGGTCCAAGTATGTTTGCAAGATAAAGACTATGGAACTCAGCTCTCTTCTGTTTTAAAAACTGAGTCATTAGAGAAAATAGAAGCAGTGAAAAAGGATGTGGTAGTTCATACCGAAGAACCAGTTCTTCCAGCCCTGCCTCACGTGCCTCCTTCTTTTGTGGGAAAAACTTGGTCTCAAATAATGTATGAAGATGATATAAAAATTGAAGAACTTGTGCGTGATTTCAGGGAAGGTCGTTTTCGCTGCTACTTTAACAGTGAATCCTCAGCCAATTGTACAGGGAAGAGAATTAAGAAAAGAAAGCAGAAGGATGAAAAAAGTATCAATATTATTGAGGGTAATAGAACAGAAAGTGCACCAGTTAAAGCATTGCCAGAATTTAATGATGCTTTAAGTGGTGGCTCTGATTGTGATAACCCGTCTTTAGCCTCAGATACACTATGCAACCCACAAACTGCAAAAATGCCTAGGAAAAGGACATGGCGCCTGGCTTCAAGGTGTCAGGTGGTTAAAGTCAGCCATGGCACCCAGACAAGTCTGCTGAACTACCCTGTAGCAAAAAGGAAAATGTCTAGAAGAGAATCTGATCCAGCTGATCAGAAAGCAAGCATTGCCTGGCTGGAGAATGAAAAAACTCCAAATATGAAAACTAGACTATGTGCCCTTAAACTTCCAGAGTCCTATAGCAAGATCATGAGTCCTGTACAGCCCAAGACAGTGGTGTATGTACTCTCGTGCCCAGAGGTAAAACAGTGCAGAGGTAAACCTGTAGATAGTCCCAAAATGAGGAAAAATCACCACTCCACAGATAGCAAAGACTCTGTAAGGTATAAGTACAAACAGTGTTCTCTCAAATATTATGACCCACTGACAAATCGAATTCTGAAAACGCCTCCAAAGAGTACAGTTGGAGAAAAGGCCAAAAAGCCCTCTCATGTTCGACAGCTTTTCAGAAGTCTCAGCTTTGATGCAAACATGAAGAACCCAGCTGATACACAAAGAGAAAGCACACCATCAAAGTCACTCAATTGGTCAGACTTCTGTAGTTCTTCTTCAGCATCTTTCCTGCCAGATCGAGATAAAGGGAATGATGTAGCCTCAAGTCAAAAGGCAGATGGACCATCTGTTTCCACAGAAAGAACAGATTGTCTTGTATCTGAGAACTCTTTTAAACACCTAATCATTTCACCTTTGAACTCTGTGATAGAAGGAGATTATAGATTAATTCCATTTAATAGAATTACCAAAACTCCTCTGACCTCCATCAGGAGTGAGTGGTTAGAGAAGGAGACTCCAAAAGCAATATGGAAGAGAAAAGAAGGCACTAACAAAGAACCAGTTTTTTCCAGAAAGGCTGCAGGATCTAAGTCTGTCAGATGTACTCTTTCGAGGAGAGGAAACAGAGTAACCACAGGCAAACAAAGGTCCAGAACTAAAAAACAGCAGAAGGAAGGGAAGAGAAGACAACGTCAGCCTTGTGCCCAGAAATCTGCTTTCTCCATCCATAGGTGCCAGACAAGGAAAACTGTAGTGGGAAAGCACCCTAAGAAAGAAAAGCCTGATGCTAAAAAACTAAAGGCGAGGAGGAAACCAAAAAGAGCCTTTCTGAACTCAACAGTTGTAACAGGGATTCCTGAAAAAAGACAGAAAGTCACATCAGAATCTTTTCCCAAGAAACCAGAGCAAGCTTCCTCCAAAGTCAGGAACTGGGATGTAAGTGGAGATCATGGTCATCCTGGCACTGTGAACCGGCCCTCTAGAAGAACTTCTGCTGTACCATTACTTCGAAACTGTCTTGTTCTACCGGGTGAGAGCTAGCTACCAAAAGAACTTTTTTCTTTCCTTTTTTTTTTTATAGCCCGCACCTGGAAGAAGGAAGGAGAAAAAAAGGAGGTCACAGACAATGCACTTGAAGTGCTAGAGCTCCAGAAAGCGCAGAGCCAGTCTAATGTGAAATAAATACAATTGTAAACTCAGCTCTTGTTCCTGGAATATGGGGACACAATGTATTGCACTGTTCTACTGTGTAAAGCTGCAGAAGTTGTGGATTTGATTTAAAAGCACTTAGAATCATATTTACTAATCTTCACCTGTACATCAGCAAAATGACCTTGAATGGTATCATATTGTTACTATGGTATTATCAGTGCATAACAGTGCACTATAATAAGGTAATTTAGAAGCTGTGTTAATTAATTGTGCCTATTTTAATTTTTTCACATAATTCTAAAGTGCAGAAGATGACTCAGTTGCTGTGCTAGAAATTTAATGAAGATACATCAATCAGGGCTGAATTCTGTGTATGTATTTTGTGTTTGTATATATGTGCACCTTCTTCAACACATAATATATACTTGCCTGGGGAATGGCATTAAAATTAATACAGTATGATACAATTCAGATCAATTCACTGCTTTCTTGAAATGAAATATAATTTTACACATTTTTGTATTGACTTCTTTGTTCCTGAAACCATGTCCAAAGCTTTTTTTTTTTTTTT
>VWZP01006935.1:800454-822062 GCA_013396995.1 Dicaeum eximium
TTTTTTTTTTTTTTTTTTTTTTTTTTTTTGTTTGTTTGTTTTTTTGGGTTTTTTTTTGAGGGGGGACAGGGTTCCTTTAATGTTAGTGGACAAAGATGTTTTGTCAGTATGTTTGCATGTCTTAATATAGAGAAGCAACAAAAGAACTGGAGTAGAGAGAAATAAAGTCATGCTTTTTGAATTAAATTGACAGCAGTTAGAACCAGTACCTTCTTTAATAGTTGAGAAAAATGTTACCATGTCTTCTTCAGTACATACGCAATTTTGACCTGTAAGTTCGTGGTTTTTATTATACATTTTATAATTTTTAAAAAGTCTCTCCCCAAATAAAGTACTCATTCAACCTTTCAAAACAGTCTTATTCTAAGCAGATAGATTTTTATTATTCATTAGTATTGTGAACCCTGAGTGTGACCCCATCATATTGTGCCAGGTGCTAACCAAACATAAAATACCAGTCCCCAAAAACTTTAGATATCTGACACTTGCACCTCACAGTTCTTCAGTTAATTTTCTGGTAGGATTTTTTGCTCCCTTGTCCTTTTTGACAGGTTTGTATCCAACGTTCTGGTAATTGTGTTATAAAAGTACCCCTCTCTGGGACTCAGATAAATGAGGTATTTCTGGTTATAATGAGCCTATGGCTTCATCCGGAGTTGTGTTTAAGTTTCATGATAAATTTGTGCCCAAATGAGAATGCGTTTTGTGGTTTTCATGTTGTTATTGATAATGCATTTTGCAATAATTTTGCTTGATGTTATAATTTTTTATCTGCTTCCCTCTTTCTTTGTCTTTGGTCATTTGACACAATGTGGTTTTGTAAGGATACAGTGATACTACAGACTCATCCAGTGCTGTTGCTGGATGTTCTTTCTCTGTATCTTCTGCTCATTTTATTTCAGATTTGTTGTTTCTATTGTTTTTCTCAGTCATGTATTTGGATTTCTTTTTTTATGTCATAAAGAGCTAAATTTCAGGGCAGTATGTTCTGTTTGGAAGTAAATCGGTGACAGGTGGCAGAAGAGGATGTTGTCCCAGTCTGAAATGTAGAGGGCAGGTTGGCACAGGTGCTCCTTTGCTTGGGAGTTTCACACTATTTCACTGAATAGTGTGAAACAGGAGTGGGATGATGATTCTTGATTTCTTTGCCCGTCTTCCTTTCTTCTTCCTGTAGGGTCACTCTGTCTGAGAACAAAGTGATCTGAACTCATACTGGAAATAAGGGTGTTTCAGTTTTTGGTGTTTTGGGGACAGATAGGAAAAGTAAAATGTATCTCCCTCACTAATGTAACTAAAATCACTGAATTTTTGCCTTTAATGTTTTACCTGCTGAATTACAGCACTCCTAACAATATTTTTCAGAAAAATCTGTAATAGCATAGTTCTGAGCATGCCCAGAAGCAAAGGTTTTGTTCCTTGTTTGTTTTGCAGTTATAAATTCATTCATTCCTTCAGCAGAACAAATCCTGTTTTAATAAAATAAAGACTGAATATGTGCTTTTGGAGTTTCTTTATTCTTTAGGTGGAATTTACCTTGAATCTGTTTGCTATAATTTGTTGTGGAAATAACCCAATAGAACGCTATGGAATAAGCTACTACTATGAAGGCAGACAGTTGTAATTTAAACAGCTGTTCACCATGGTGTGATATCTTGACTCAGTGAAGCCAAGATTCATCCTGTTCTGTGCCAGCTGAAGCAGTGACACCCTAGGATGGCATTGAAAAGATGACAGATACATTTAAAATGTCTAACTTCATTTTGGCAGCATGAAACCAGGAAGCCCCAACCACATGGCAAGCCAGATCCCTGCAGAGCTTACTCATTAAGAGTTTTTTGAGGATGTGCACTTACTATATGAGGGCAGGGGCTGGAAGTATTATAGTCTTAAGCAGCTTTTTACTTTATGCAAAACAGTTTGGCATCTGTAATCACAGACCAAATTAATGCAGTCAGAACTCTCTTCAAAACTCTGTGCAACAATACTTTTAAGAGCATGGTAAACAGATTACTGGAATGCCTTGAACAGTATAATAACTTTGTTCTATGAATTTGGTACTCATTTGCTGTTTGTAGCAGTGCCTGTTTAAACCAGTGTGATCTTTTGCAGGAGCAACACGCACAGATGTGTCAATCAGTAAATGGCTGAGAGGCAGAGGCATGTGGATTCCAGAGGCTTTAGTAAGTCATAAAATTTCAGGACACACTTTGCAATTTTCAGTCCATACTTGAAATAGCCATGTTTTATGTAGTTGGCTGAAAGAAGTTAATACTGTGCTATCAAATAATGATTAACTAAAGCAATAATTGTTCAACCATCTAAACTTGGAGTTACAAACATGATATTATAACCAAAGCTTAAGTCAGGTGATTGCTCTTTCCTGGGAAATAAAAGCAATTAACAATATGTATAGAGTGTATAAGGGAGATCCAGTCCAAATTGGTGTGTTTGAGAGTTATGACGGAATTAATAGCATAGTTTTAGTTGGCTTGGGATTCACTGGAGTAATTAGTGTTATAATTATTGTGTTTTGATGGTTCTGGAAGTCATAATTATTTTCTTGGAGTGCAGAAGCATTTCTTATGAAATGTACGAACACGTCATTATTGAACTTTGTGATTTAACAGTTCCAGCATTTCTAAACTTAGCTTCTTTTTTGTCAGTGTTCTACCCTTAAGGAAAACTGAAAAACAGCTTTTCCCAAACACTGGGATTCATAAACAGGTTCTTCAGTATGACACATCCTCAAATATAATTGTACTTTAATGTTTTAAAGCTGGTCGGTTTCTCGTATTTGCTGTGTCATACTGCATTAATATTGGCACTGGTGCATCTGAAAATGTTAGTTATAGCTTACTGAGTTATGATTAATATTGCACAGAAAAGTTGCAGAATCAAAATACACCCTTGCTAGCTTGTGCAGAGAGCTTAAATACTGTGCTGGCCTGGAGACTGCTGTAGGAATGAGCAGGGAAGCTGGAGCTGTGGATGCAAGGCATGTGTATGACTTCCTTTTTATTACACTGAAATTTTAAGATGAAGAGGGAGGTAGAAGTGATGCATAAGACTTAAATAGGTATTTTAGATTGGAACTAGATCAATGAATGTTCAGCTTTGGGGGGTTTTGGTTTGGTTTGGTTTTTTAGTGTTTATTTTATCTGAACCTTGGCAAACAGTTGTCAAAATCCATCTACTCCTGTAATGGTACAGCTCAGAATCTATCACTCACTATTCTGGTATGTTACTTTTATTTGCTTAATGCATGGATAATGCTTCTCTTTACTGCTGCTTGTTTCATACTTTCAGCCACTGGTAAAAGGGGAGAAATATTTATAGGAAAGATTATGCACATACATCCTTTTGAAGGCTAAAGAGAAAAGTTGTAAGCCAGTACATGGCTACCAGCAGATTTCT
This sequence comes from Dicaeum eximium, assembly GCA_013396995.1. Lineage (NCBI taxonomy): Eukaryota > Metazoa > Chordata > Aves > Passeriformes > Dicaeidae > Dicaeum > Dicaeum eximium. The sequence continues at coordinate 803,869 of VWZP01006935.1, forward strand.
CCACATGCCAAAAGGAGCTTTGTTAAAATTCAGGTCTAATGATGAGTAATAAATCAGTTGCCCAAATGATGATAGAAACACTTTTCATTTTATTGGCATTAGTTGCAATCTGCATACAATTAAAAGTAAACATGCTGACTTTTTGGTGACAGTTATTTTATGGATTTCTAAATGTGTTTAGTGCTTTAATTTTTCGATATCTGTTCTAGCAAATTGTCATTTCCTGAGTTATTGCCACACACTCTAGTTTTGATTGAATATGGAGTCAGGGTAGTAATGGAGTCAAAGTCAGCATATTTTTACCTACCACAATTAGTTACTGTTCATACAGCACTTTCTGTGGATGTAAAGAACTCTTAAGTGTTTAATATTATCAAGAATTATCTTCTGTGTTATTCTTAATTTAGACACTAGTGTTAAATGTATTTTTAAAAATGCATGGATACATTTATATTTTTGTGAATATAAATGTGTATTTGTCATTGATAAGCACAATATTTTTTATTTTTAGAGCTCCAAGGAGAGCACTAATGAAACAGTATTTTATGTATTTTTATTTCCAACTATACAGAGACTATTCACTTTTTCTGTGCTTAGCAAATTTCTATTTTTCCTCCCTCACACTCCACCATTTTAAAATAAGAATTCATCTGCAATGCAGAGTTCTCCATCTTTATTTTCTCAGAGTAGGGTGTGATGAGTGTCATTCGGCTGCATCACGAAGATGGTTTTATGTAATTATGTAGTTACTGCATATGCCTTCATAACTACCTCTACCTTTTCATGGAAGCTGTGAAGGGGATCCAAGGATCTCTGTCTGGCCTTCGTCCTTTTGTCTTGTTCTATTGCCTGCCCCATCCTTCTCAAGCTCCCTATGCAGCCAGTGGGTCAGCTCCCCTCTTTTCCTTTATTTCATTGAGCTCTCCAGTATGTTGGAAAGCAACCATTTCTAATTCACAGGAAAAAATTAGTTGAAACCATTTTCAACCCCTTTTTCCTGTAAGAGACTCACATTCTAGTGCGTGTGTGGGGAAACAACAAAATTCTGACTTATATTTTGGCAAGCCTTGTGTTCCCACCATCTCCCCTAAGCTCACAGAAGCGCAGCAAGGGCTGAGGTTGGCAGGCACCTCTGGTGACCATCTGCTCCAACCCCCTGCTCACACACAGCAGGCCCAGCTGGAGCAGGCTGCTCAGGGCCAGCCACATCCCACGGATTCTGAGCATCTCCACAGCCTTTCTGGGCAACCACTTCCAGCACCTGGCCACCCACACCCTCATAGTTAAAAAGGTTTTTATCTCCATGTTTAAACAGATGTGTTTCAATTTGTGCTCACTACGTCTTGTCCTTTCACCAAGCTCTGCACATTCGTTCCCTGGGTGGCAGCTGGGCCAGTGCTTGTGCCACGTGTCCCTTGGTGTGCTGGCACTGTGCACAGGGGCTGTGGGGAACTGCTGGCACTGACACCCTTGCCCAGCTGTTCCAGGGAAGATTTTCTTCAACTGGGGAGGCCGGATCATAAAGGTGAAGGTGCCAGTGAGGGACTATGTAAGGTTTGGTTTTCCTGGGTTTACCTGGCTTCTGTGGCAAATGGAGCCCTCTAAGCCAACTTTCTAAGGCTTGATCCTTCTTATCCTCTTCTTCCAGCATATTGGGCTGTTTGCTTTTTTTTTTTTCCTTTTTCCCCACAAGATTTTTCCTTTGCTCTCTTGAATATTTGAAGTTATATGGGGCTGCTGACTGAAAATCTAAAACTTCATACTTATGTGCTATAATTATAATTTTGTTATGAGTCTCTACCCTTCTTATGTATGCTCTCTTAATGACTTTTTTTCCCTGTTTGCTTTTAGCTCCATTTGCTCTTGATTGAGACTTCTGTATTGGTTTACATTGAGTCCAAGATTTTATTCTAACTGGCTTAGTATTAATTTGGTTTGATAAATATTTTACAAACATGGCATTCAGGGTAACTTGCTAAGGCTTATTTTATTACAGCTTTTTTACACTATAAGTTTATTACTGTTTGTTTTGCTTCTTTCTTTTTTTATGGACTATCTTGCCTTTCTCTTAGTACATTTTAGATAGAATGAGAGTGCTGTATCTTTTCTTCATTAATATACTTATTTCTCTTAGGTTTTTAGGGGGAAATAATTAACTTTTGTCAAAAAGTGACTTGTAAATCTGAGCTCCCCGTCATCAGGTTATGTGTAACTTACTAAATTCTTTAATTACACCTGAAGAGGTGGGGAAGGTGAGTCTGCAAGTCACTCTGAAATGTTATGTGAAAGACTTAAGTTGTGGTGGGTTTGAGTTGTTTTTCTCCTTTCTCTTTCTTCAGCACTGTCTTAAAGAGCTACTTTGTGCTTTTAGCAATGTCCTGATAGTCAAAATTCTCAGTCTGTAAGTGGATTTGAAAGGACTGAGTAGTAAAATTCAAGCACAAGTTGACTTGTTTTTAACTTTCATTTTCATGTTTTTAACACTTAGAAGTGGACTACCATTTGTATCATAGTCTCAGCTTTGTACTTTCAAGGAAGAAAAGTTTTCTTTCTAAATGATGAATTTCGAAGGTATTTGTTTGCTAAGTGTGGCTGCTTGGTTGAGGAAAGGTTGTGGTAGTTTGTTGTTTTTTTTAAGTAAATATTTAAACTTAATGGACTTGATGTAAGCGAAGGTCATGCAGCATCCCAGATGCCATTTTTGTAAGCAGCCCGTAGGAGGATACTTGCTCTTTATCAGCCCCTTGCTATTATGTCACTTAAGGCACATAGAATTTCTCTTGCAATTGCAAAGTACACGTCTACAACACTGAAAATTAATGTTGGAAGAAGTACTAAGAGGCTGGAAACACTCTTCTTGATTAAAAAAAAAATTGTTGCATATAGTATGAAAGACCTTTATGATGGCATTCACTATGGGATGTCAAGGTTCTATCCATTCATATTTGTGCAGGTACTGGGCTTGTCAGCTAAGAAGAATCTAATTGAAAGGTGGATTTGAAACAAATTATGTTGAAGTAACAGATTTTGGAAAGTTTGGGTGTGGATCTTAATTTTGCAGTTTGAATATGTCAATTTAATAAATACAGAAGAAACTTTAGTGTTGCTGTATCTGTTCCAGTTGAGGGAGGACAACAGGACATTAATCTGGTAAATTACAGCCCAGATCATCTAAGAGCTAACTTCTGTCATCAGCAAGCTTCTGTCAGTTCAAGGGGACCTACTTCTGAGCTGTCTGTGAAATCTGTAACATTTTGTGCTGATTCAGGGCCAGAGTGCTGCAGGTACAGCAGAATATTCGTCCGTGTGGTTGGGCTGCAATCACCTGGTGTCAACGCCAAGACCTGCAGTGCCAGGAAGGAGCCTGGGGCAGGTCCCAAGCATGATGTGCCATTCCCTGAGGCATCCAGTCCACTATTCCTACTCCAAGAATATATGTTCAATTTACCTGATGATATGAATTATTTTGATGCATAGTTATCAGTAGAGGAAAGGCTTTACAATTGCAGCACACAGTAATTTTGCCATGAGTCTACCTGCCTAACCCAAGAAGTTGAGTTGTGTTACAGTTTCTTACCTGCTGCTTCCAATTAAGGATCTATTTAGCTTGCTTTTCTTCAGTGGCTGACGTGTTGGATGGTGTAGAGTCAAAGACCACTTCCTATCTCTCTGCCTCGAGCCAAAATGAGAATTCCTCTGTGTTCTTAACTGGTGCTTTGGTAATATGTATCACAACACGGGGACTGCACAGCCGGGCTGCAAGCCTATGTTCTCCTCCCAGCTGTGCAGCTGCTCCAGGCAAGCTAACTATAGCTTAGTTTTTGTGACTGGCATGTCAAAGCCATCTATTTATAAACTAAATTAGAAAATGCCTTGGAACTGTAATTTTTCTTTCAGGCTTCACTTCCAGCTATCCAGAAGCTCAGTATTCCATATACATAGATTTGGCTATAAAATTTGAATTTGTCTGAAAAAAAAAAATTAAAAAGCCAAAACAAAAAAACCTGTTAAAATATAAAATTTTGGAATATAGGTATCAGTCAAAAACCATTAAAATATTTTTATACTTTAATTATAAGATGAATCATGAAAGATGTGTGGAGACACTAATAAAATTATTAATATTTATTTTTTCCATTTTCCATAATTTCCAATTAGTTGTTTATCTTGAAAGTACTTCTTACTAAGAAACTGATATTATGCTTGTTTTAAAGGCTAGAAAAATTATGTAAGGTAAAATGCTTGAGAGAAACATTTTAAACGTGCTCACTAGTTTTTACCTGCTTCAATTTCAAATCAAAATGTATTCTGACTAATGCTAGAAGTTTGTAATGATCTGGATTCTGGCCCAAGTATTTGCTTGATTTTTATGAGGATCAGGCCCTAGGTAATCTGAAATGAATATCAATAAAAATGGCATTCAACATGAATGGAGATCCTTGGTCATGTGAGGTTAAGCAGCCTTCCCAAATCCAGAAAAGAAACACAAACCCTCCAATTCTTTCTGATTTATAGATCAATATATCATTGTCGGAAGGACTCAACTTTTCTTATTACTTTGTAGGGGCCTGGATAAAGTTGTGGAATTTACATCTGGATTACATGGGCTGAACTAGACTAAGGCCTGTGGGTAATATTTCAGTCTGTAAGCAGCCAGCCTTTTTCTCTGCAGAGCCATTCTCTGAAAATGAGAGTAGGCCAGCATGAGGAGCCAGTAGGCTGTAGTTACCCCTGTGGGTAGGTGATGTTAGGAGTCTATGCCAATGGTTCTGGAAGGGTTTTCTGCATTAAATAATAGACTTCTCTCACAGATTAATCTCCTATAACTGAGCATTTTCTTTTAAATATAAACAGCTCTGTGCCACTTTTAGAGCACTTGGATAACTTTGTTAAATTATTAACCAGTTTTTATCATCTGTAGGGGAGTTTTTATAGAAATGAGAGCAGGATCTTACTCACTGGTTATTTTTAAAATGTGCCAATGTGAAGGCTTGTACTTGTGACAAGGCTCATGAAGGCTAACAGAGCTGTTGTACAGATTTTAAAGGATTTACAAAAATTAGAGATATAAAACATTCTTTTTAGGCATGAAACTCCATCCAGGTTTGGTGTTCGCAGTGTATTTGATATTCTGCTTCTGAAATCAGTGGAGATTGAGCCTGTTTAGCAGATCTTGGTAAGTTATTATATTTCAGGATACAGCTAGTAGGCTGTGAATATTGAAGCAAGAAGGAACTGGTATTTAAATCTTAATTTACTGATAAGTATTTTCTGCCCTGACACAAGGCATGGGTGGCAGTAGGCTGTATGTAATCTTCTTTCTCTTCTGCTTTCTCTATCCCTTGCAATAGAGGCTGTAGGTAGAGAAGCACTGAGATCTCGTTTTGCTTGAAGGCCTGACAGGAGAAAAGTCCAGCTGTAGGGGCATAGCTAAGTGGATTACTGTCAATTAAATATTTGGAAGTCCTTACTCCCAAGTTCTCCATGATTTACCTGGAGGATACCAATGTACCTGTTATCCATAAATTCCAAATCCTGGGCTAGTGGAGTGTGGTCAGGCATGGAGAAGTCTCTGTAATGATGTCTGCCAGATCCTGAGCGGCTCAGCTTCTGGACAGAAAAGACCTAGGCTGTTTCAGAGCTGTAGCTCCATCCTCTTTGGTAGGCAGTTGAAAACGAAACAGGTCTGATTTGCTCCAAATTGTAATGAAACATAATGCAAGAATATAGCAAAATCCACCAGAAAATGGAATCACCTTTCTGCAGAGTGCAACTTGTCTGTTGTAACTGAAAATATTTTGGTGAAGGATGGTGGAACAATTTAGAGTTGAGAGAACGTGGGTGTCTCTTCCTCCAAGGCCCTACCGCATTACTTTTTCCAAATAAATTTAGAAGTTCCTGTTTTACATTTCACATGCCTGTTCCAATTTTCTTATTCAGCAGGTTAATAATGAAAGTATGCTGAAAGTATGGATGTCATGAAGGTGCTTTGTGAAATCTCCGAGAATCTGCATTACATGGCCATTTTAAACTAGTGTCAGTGTGCCCAAAATTAAAATTTAAGATTCAGTAACATCACTTTGAGTGTCTCATTATGCTGTGTTGTATTTCCACTTTTCCTCTTTGCACTGTGCAAAACCAGACTTTATTTTCCATGGAAAATTACTAAATTTCAAAATTGTATACGGATATATGCTGTGTGCTGTTTATATAGCAAAATGCTCTTCTGACATTGGCAAGGCATATTCGGCAGATGGCTGGGGAAAGTCTAATCCTCTCCCTCCTGGCACAAGGAATGCTAATTACTATGTGCCTTGAGCAAAAAGCCTTCTAGATATTCAGCCTCCTTTCCTATGGGGCAGGAATGTCTGCTGGAGAACGTAATGGAAAGATCTCCATGTAAATTCCTTGAGGACACCTTTACTGTAAAAATTTTTAAAAAATAGTAAGAAATCTCTACCATCTCCAAATGTCAGTTGGAAAAGAAGCAGGCCTTGCTGGCAGCCTAATTCAGATCATACCAAGGATTCATGCTGGGTGGAGCTTGGGTTTGGCAGGATAAGTGGGAAGAGATTACAACTGCTTTCATCAAAACAGAATCAGTTTTCAGGAGAGGCAGCAAAGGATATCTCTGTCTCCTCCTGACACAGCCATCTGAGACCTGTGAAAGATGTGGTAGGAGGGTTACCAGATGAGCATTTGGCACTTCTTGTCTCATTATTTGCAGCTTCATTGAATTGACAGTGAAGCATTGCAGCAAAGGAGCCAGAAAGAGGTCAGAAAAAACTGCTTGCCTGACATGGGAAAATCACTCAGTGAAACCTGAGACATTCCACCATGAAGGTAACCCAGAGTGCTCAGGTCCTTCCAGAGCTGTACAAATAGGGAAGGCTGATCCAAGGTCCTTGTTTGCAGCTGCCTCACTTCCAACAGAGATGTGACAGGAAGCCAAGGGATGAGAAAGACAAGAGGAGACAGCATTTCCCCTAGCACCTGCTGAGACCTGGCTGTCCTTGCCCAACTCCTGCTTTTACTGAGCCCTTATCTGGCCCTGCCCCACCACTCAGCATGGCAGTGAGTGTGAAAGGTGACCTGGCTGCAACAGTGATTCTGCTGTGGGGCTGCTTCTGCCTGATCTGGCCCAGGAGCGGGGAAATTCAAGAGGTGCTGACTGGCATCTTCACTGGTGGTGAGATTTCCTCCAAAGAATCCTGAAGATGGCCATGGGCCAGAGAAGGAGCTCAGTGCCTGACCCATGTACCTACCTGTGAGTGTGTGGTGGGGAGCCTTCTGGGCTGGTGGGAGGGAGTCAGTCACCCAAGGGCCTCCTTTGTCTTTTTGTATTTCCAGCAAAGGCCTTCAGACCCAAACCATGCAGTTTTGGTTGCAGTTTGCAGTCTTGGGTGTGGTGTTGAGCACTTTTCCCTGTGCGTCCTCAGAGCCTTTTACCCAGGAACTTACTCTGCCAAACTGATTCCCACCAAAAAAGCTCCCCTGCCCGATCCTGTCCCCAGAAGGTTGATGGCACTTGTCAACCCAGCATCTGGAGCTCCACTGTGGCAGTAGGCCACCTGGGAGAATCCCCCTGCTCACAGTTTACGTGGGCAATACTGACATGATTTGGTATGGCGGCTTCAGCCAAAAGAAACCCCAAAGGAAGATTAGTATTTATCCAATATCTGTGCTTTTAAGAAGTTGGAGTTGTATACCACCTGCTATTTACCATCTTAATACTCTTTACATACCAGCTGCTAAAGCTTCTGTGCTGACTCTTTTCACTTGCCCCTCCTGACCCCATTTCTGCTCTCAGCAATGCCTCGGTAAGCTTTTGGGCTCGGGGTCATCACTCCTGGCCTGTGTCACTGCTCCTGGGAGCCCTGCAAGGTCCAGTGCCAGAACTGCACTGGGAGCAGCTGAGAAGCAAAGAGGGCAGTCCAAGCTGTGGTAACAAGCTGGCAAATATGCTATATGCACACCCCTGCTATGTGAGCATGTTATTTCCTCAGTGACCTAGTTTTATGAATAAAAAAGTCTTCCCTCTTCATAACCACAGTAACAGAGAGTTTTATTAATGTTTGCTGCTATAAAGAAAAGGTTACTGTGTCTTAATTTTACTAGGTTGCTTTAAAACTGATAAGATTTTATGAAAGTTGAGAGATGGCTTGTGATCAGCTGTCAGTTCTATGTGCACGCTTCTTCGAGAAATGGGTCTGTAGGGATGACTCAGGCTTGGCAACAAAAGATGTTCCCTCTGTAAAACAGTTACCTCTGGAAATGTAAGGCTGTTTCTTCATTGCTCTCTTGGAGAAGGGAGGGGATGATAAGATTGCTAGGATGATGATTATGAATATTTTAAATTTGAGCTCTCAGTTCAGCTGCATGACAGCTCATATCAGCCAAATAACATTTTCTACCCTGACTGGATAAGCACATTAGTGCTTCCAGTACAGATTCTAGTTTTGGCTCTACAACTGGTTGCCTTAACACATTTGTCTGTGACCAAAAAGGATTTCCAGAAACCTGCATTTAAATGTCATTGGAAGACTATTTGTGTCTTTTCTAAGCCCAGACTGAGGGCTGTTACCATATGCCCATATCTGTAAGGGCTATTCTCAAAATAGAAATAACTAAATTCACTTGAAAACCGGAGAGAGGGAGATGTCAAGCATGGTACCTCCTAGGAGGTAACCAGTGCTCTTTTACACTGGTCTGGGTTCTGGGCTGCAGTGTAGATTGGTAAAGTCAGGTTTAGAACAAGTAGGCTCAAGAAAAAAAGGTCATTCTTTAGCTAGCATAAAACAGGCTGACGTTTTGAATTGAATTATTGAGAGGCCAGACTTCCTGAAGCAGAAATAAAATTGCATGGGTTTCTCGTGATTGTTACCTAGCAAAATAATGCAAAAGAAATACTATAATTCTGATCACATTGGTTTTGATCTAGGAATTGTTTAATTATTTTATTACAGTGATGCTCTTTGTCTGCATATATTCATCTACTGCTATTTCCCTCTCAGAGTTCGTAGGTGGTATAATGTTGTGATATACTGTTGTATTGCTTAAACAGAGCATGAATCAATGGATGGTAAAGGCTGTTTAAAAGCAGTTTTCTCTTCTACAACAAAACTCGATTTATCCATAACCAGAATGAGCAAAAGGAGATACTTTGTGCTCAGCAGGATCTCTTTGCTAAAGGGAGGTTTCATGGATTATGCAATTATGTTGGAGAGCACCATAAATTTTGGGATGTGGCTAAAATAATGTTTAAAAAAACCCCCAAAACAGGCAGGAAAACACTGTCCAGTGAGAAGGGCCTTGAAATGCTTTCAGCCAGCAGAGGTCAGACTGTCCTTTAGACTGTGTAGTTAATCTGCTTTGTACCTTTGGGCATGTTCCCCTGCTGTTTAATGCTCCAATCCACCACGCTTTGCCAGCTGAAGCATATTAGTTTATTTATTTAAGAAATTCCTTTGTAATCTAAGCTCCATATGCAGTATCAGCATATGAGAACTGTAATAAAAATTAAGAATAATTCAAGTTTTTCTTAGTAAATACTTTATTTTGCAGCCCTATGATCCAAGTTTTGTGTATGCATTTGATATGGGAATACTATTTGGTCTGCAATCCAATTTCATCAGCAGTGAGAATTTTTTAAATGTTGGTTCTTGTTTAGGTACTTCATGCTTGCAATGCTTTGATTATCAGCAAACTGGTCCTTTTCAGCTACAAGTAGGAACGGCTAATTTTCTGGAGTTGCTTGCAGTAAGCAAACATTTTCTGCTGGGAGTTAATGCATTCCTATGGTTTTCTTAATATTTATGTGAAATTCTTTAATTGTGATACTGCAGATGGTGCAACTAAACCTGAATTATGGGTATGGACTTCTTTTGGTGACGCCTGTCTTCGAGCAGTGGCTGGCACAGGAAACTGTGCCACGCCCCTTGTGCTCATCTGTAAGAAATTGTTCTGGTATCATTGTACATTGAAGCCTTTGGTTTCTCAAGGCAACAACCTTGAGAAAAGAATCAACCTTCTTTATTTATGGGGCTTCTGGTGTCCACATGTGTCCTGGATTGTTAAAATAAGATATTCTATTTGCCATCTGGTAAAGATGGGGTTGTTATCTGGGCAGGTTTCCCTTATCTCTTCACAAACAATACCTCCCCTGGGAAGACATTTTTTGTTAATGGGCCATTGAGTGCCTCCACATGACTGATAAGATTACATTATTCCCATTGTGAGGTGCTCTGCCCAGGGGGAGGGGCCAAGCATTTCTACTGGGATAAAAAGAGACACTTTTAGAAACGAAGACAGCCTGGATTCTCCACTGGATTTCCAGAGGAAAACCAGACCCATCTGCCTACACTCTTCTCTGCTGGACTGTTGTTTTGACAGAGTCAATGCTTCCACTCTAAGAGAACTGCAGCCACTGCTCAACTGGACTGTTATCCACACCCTGCCCCAGGGTGGCAGGTCATATCTTGACTCTGTCAAGGTTTTTGTTTGTTTGTTTGTTTGTTTCTTTTGTTGTTTGCTGGTACTAGTACCTTTGTTTCCTTTAGTTTTTTTTCCTAGTAAAAACTGTTATTCCTATCCCCATATTTTTTTGCCTGAGAGCGTTTTAATTTCAAAAAATTGTGGTGATTTGGAGGGAGGGGGTTTGTGTTTTTCTTCCTTAGCAGACACCTGTCTTTTTAAACCAAGACAACATGTAAAAAATGCGATGAAGAGAAGAGAAACTGAAAGGTGATTAATGTTGGAGCATTTCTTAGTCATAAGATATGGATGGAATTTAAGAGGGAAAAGCAAATTAATTAAGTCATCATAAGAAGCAGTTTTATAAGTAATAACAGAAAAAGTTGATTTTGAACTATAGGTTTGGAATAATAGAACTGTTCTTGGTAGTGGGGGGTATAGGAAAAGTAGCACTTTTTCAATCATGTATGCTACAAAGATACTCCATGCAGGATAAAATAGAGCTGCTTTAATTTCCAAGGATGTCTTAAAAAACATGCTACATTTCCATAGTAACAACAAATAATAAGGTGTGTTTAAACTTCTGGTTAACTAGTGGGATAAGCAATTCCAGAAAACCATGGGGAACATATGCTTGTAGAGAAATAATAAGATCTTTGAAGGGTGACTAAGTGTGAGTTCATGTGGGTGAAAAGAAAATGAAAGCAGCGGGGTAAAGGACATAATTTCACATCCCCCAGGTGTGGGTTCTTGACGTGACAATCCACATGGGAGGGCTGTGTGTGGCTCCTGTGGGTGTGAAAGAGGAGTACTCTCTTTCATGGTTGTGAGGACTTTGGGGTTTTTGTGCTCTAAAGATTTGTGGGTGAGATTTTTGTCCAGAAAATTAACACGAAGCCTGAGGTGTGCATACTCCATTGGGGAAAGACTTTTTGGATCTTATATTTGTACAAAGATGACAAAGCAGAAGAAATAAGCCCCTGAATTTTCTGCTGCATTATGGCACTGACAGCTCGAGTCTGGTGAAGCAGTAAAATATTGTTGGGTCATGATCCTTTCTGTGCTTTGAGAGATTGAAAAGTTACTCGAGCTTCCTTAGGAAGCAAGAAACTAGTAGCAGAAATGATGCAAAACATGCACTGGTATCTGTGCATAATTTCGATGCAATGTTACAAAACAACTACGTTGATGCTCTCTTTGACAGGTGGGTCATGAGAATGACCAAATCTCTGACTAACCTCTAAGATTTGGGAATCCATATGTCCAGAATGACTGGCAGGGAGAAGCTGAAAGAGGATTTTCTTTGGTTGTATATAAAACTTACAAGGAAATTAGTTTAGAAGATCTTTGTGCAGGAATCATAACACACCAATCTGTGATCCGTGTCCAATATTGCAAGTTATTTTTGTGATAAAAAATATCTTTCAGTAACTTATATGTGTTGCAGACACCCTAAGGCTTTAGTGCAGCAATCTGATAATACTTTGCACTGATTTTTCTTAAAATTCAGACCATCTCTCTAGAGAAATGATGGTTAAATATTTTAGGCTCTTTAGGGGAATCAGTGCTAAAGCCTAGATACAGCATCAAATAGGAATCTTTTAGGGTAGCGTGTTTCATGTCTGATTCATCCCTATGCCTAATTAGGGAAAGAGTAGGGAAACTGGTCCAAATTTGTCTATAAAGAAAAGGCAGGATGCCTAACTGGATATAACAGTTTCTGGGTTTTTTTTATGCCTGTTTCGTAGAGCTGCATTTTTTGGAAACACCAGGGCTTTCCTCATGTGATGAGCATTGACACTTCTCAGCATTTTTACCTACCTTTTATAGCATAGTATGACAGCAGTGATGACAGCAGCAGCAGCAGCACAGGTGCCTCTCTTGAATGCAAGACTGTGTACCTGAGCAGCACCTCAGCACCTGCCACTTATTGCAATATTTCTATTTTGGGGTGAACATTAGAAAAGCAACTGTAACACCTTTAAATTCTGTGTCCACACCCAGTGAACCATCTTGCAAGCATTAGCAGCTATAGATAGTAAATTCCTTTTCCCAGTGAGGTTGAGTAGCTCAAGCATGTGTTGTACTGGCGTGGCCATGTTCCTTCTGCTTTTCAGGCTAATGCAGCCTTTACTCTTCAGGGCCTCTCTGTGCTAAAATATATTTTCAACTTTGGACTCATGAAATTTTCACCTATCACTTGGGCTTACATGCTGTAGGCATTGAGAGCCTGGTCCTTCCTACCAGCAGAGGGAATGAGCTTTTAATGCTAGTGTTGCCTCAGGAACAAAACGGGGGCACAAGAACAAATGGGTTTCTGTTGGGCATGAATAAATTTAGCGTGGGAAGGAAGAGAATTTGTTTAGTGATTTTAACCATGAGCTTCTGAAACAGCCTTCCAGTGGTAGTAGAAGGACAAACTCCCCAGTTGCTCTTGAAGGCAATGTATGGAATGAACTGTGCGGTGGAATAGCCGGGAGCCAGACTTGATGATCCCAGAAATCCCTTGCAGTCCTCTTCTCCCCTGTGCAAGTGTGTCAGGGAATGAGTGATGACATCATCCCTCCCCTTTCCAAAGCTGCACTGGAATAGCTGCAATCTAGCTTTTTTAGAACCTACCACTTGGAAACGTTTGATCAGCTGTGGCAAGTGCTTGGGATGTAAACTCCATGTATTTCTTTTGAAGGATATATAAATCAAAATACATATCTAAGTAAGATTTCTCCTGCCACCCCATCTTACTTTCTTGACAATATTTTTACATTTTACCTCACAGAAATGAAACAAGCTAGCAAGGGGCAGGCTGCTGTCACAGCCAGAGTTAGAAGTGCTTGCTTATTAGAAGAGCAGCTTTTTTTCCCTGCTGGTGGCATGTTTTACTTGCTAAGTAGATCTGTATCAGAGCAGTTGACAAATGTATTATAGGTAGCCTCATCAACCAGCGTGTTTCTGCTGCTGCTCTCTCTCTCATTAATAATTTGGGCAATATGGTGAATAATTGGAGTTTTTCATATGAAAATATTTCCACTGATGGCATAAACTCTCACTGTGGTGCCTTGTGTACAATTTCTTATACACAGTCGCTTAAATGCTGCTGAGGAATCCTACTAAACAGCTTGTAAAATCCTTTGCCTGTGAGGGCTTAGTTAATTATACAGGAGGACACAGTGAATTAATTCTGAAATTAGTCTGGCACGTTTATTCAAAATAATTTTTCCTGCATCCAGAATTAAACGATTGATTTTAAGTTTCACCTGGATGCAATTTGAACTGCAGTTAATAAGCCCTCTGACCTATTTGCTATTAGCAGCACAGCTGTGTTCCCTTCCCTTCCCTGCTGAACACTGGTAAGATATATTCTTTTATCGTTTTACTTTCTTCACTTGACCTTAACATTAACATTTCAGTGTTAAGGGGAGAGGGCTGGCAAGTATATCCTAATTACTGTGTATATTCTACCCTGGAGTGCTGGAACATAGAGTGTTCACAAAAGAGTTCATTTGTGCAGTACCACTGGTGAGCAGAGTTATTAATGAAGATGTGCACACAGATCTCAGTAAATGAGTGACAGTTCTGAGGGAAAAGTGACTCTTTTTTTACTGTATTTTATTCTATAGTATTACTGTGTTTAAAATAGTGTTGTGCCCGATATTGTACATAGTTCCACTATTGTACATAGATGAGAAAACTGTTTTTAGGGCTCTGTTGAACCATGAAGTAGCATGAGAAAGCTCTTCCTCTAAAGTGTACGAGGCTGAAACAAAGATGGAAAAGTGAAGGGTAATGGAAACCCAGTTCTGTTAGATCTATGGTTTGGAAAGTGGTGTCTGCTTCTAAACAAGCTAGAATCAGTGCTCTGTTTTCTGAATCTGTCCTATGTATTTCTCACATTATGGTATCGCTTAATGCTTCCCTGCCCCCTCAGTTACTGTAAAGTATTTAAAGGGGCTAAAATAAACAGAATAAATGAAAAGTACTGATTTTCTGACTAAATGCTGTGTTGCTGCTGCGTTGTTAGGTGGTGGGATGTGTAGCAAGAGATGGTCATATAATTACAAAAAATTCTAGCAGCAATATTCTCTTTCACTCTACTTACTGAGGAGCTCTTTAAGAATAGCTGAACATGGAGAATTGGTGAGTATTCAAATATGAATGATTAAAACCAGTTATGCTAATGCAATGCATTGTTCATTGCAATTACCAGGTTTCTTCTCAGTATAAATTATCCATACTTACACTGCATGTGATACAAAGTAAGGAAGTATGGGTGGCATGAAGTTTCAGTACAGCTTTGTCTTCACTGTTAACCCCCTGTTGAGAAATAGAGGATGGCTACCACCCTCTTTTGCATGCAGATTACAGGTTGTGCGCATTAGTTACGTACTGCCAGCTAATGAGGTTCTATTGTTCAAAGTCTCCTGTGTAATTACCACTTCTTAGACTTGCAGCATGCTTGGTAGCCCTCCTAGAGCTGTTAGATTTCTTCTGTTATTTACAGCATTGGCTGGGCTACTTGCCATTGCCAACAAAAAGGAAATTTCTCTTAACAGGGGTCTGTCATTTTGTCCTGTGTGTACAGAACAGAGCACAGCAGGACCCTAGCTGAGCCTGCCAGTGCTGCAGTAATGTGAGTAAATCAGAATCAGACTTGACTACTGCCCTTCTCTGGGAGCAGAGTTCAGCAATAGCTGCTTCTGCCATGCTGTTTGTGCTGCCTGCACCCCGTGGTGATTGTACCTTTCATTGGCCAGGGTCAGCCTGGAGCTGCCCAGCTGGAATCATCAAAGTGAGAGACTATGCCAGTGCTTTACTCCTCTGTAATGATCATCACTGTTGTAAACTTGGTTTGTTCTTATGGCATCCTTGCAAAGACTTTTTGATAAATCAGTCACCCATGTTTGCATCTCCTGAACTTGTCTCCTTCATAGTCCATCTGTAACAGAAATATTCCTCTTTCTGTTAAAATGAAAACCAGTTTTTCTCTGTGGGGAATATCCAGGAATTTCCCACTTGCTTATTTGTTACAGGACTTGTTACATGGATTCTCGAAATAAATATGAAATAAGAAACTACTGTTGAAATCTAGAAATAATCTTTATTTTCTAGTAAGATACTGTCTTATTGTGCTCACTCAGAAAGATCAATGCTTTGTAAGGAACAAGTTCTATAAACCCATATATTTCATAGAGATTTTCCCAGGCCAAGTGATATGGTGACTTTTTTCAGGTGACATCAGAAAAGGCATTTGATTGTGTTGGAAGTTTATCTTTATGGCTGGGTTAACCGAGTCTGGACCAACATCTTCCACCTGAGTATCAATATGAACAGCCAAGATTATAATCAGCAGTTTTGCATCTGAAGCCTTTTTTATTTGAATTGTGACACTACAAAATTTGAATTTCATCCCATGTGCTCACTGCCCCTCATCCTGAAAAAGGAGGAAGGAATTGGAAAGCTCTGGGCAATCACCTGGAGTTGTGATGTAAAGTCTATTTAACACCCTGACAGAAACTATGTGTATACCTTGCATGGTACACATTTGCTGCCCAGGCAGTCTTGAAGCTCCAGATGTCAGCTGTTTCCTGAGTGCTTCTGACTTAGATGTTTCAATTTCTTTCCCTGGATACAGATGCTACAATAATCCATGCTCCTGGTATTTTGTTTTCAGACATCTGCAGTGCAGTATATCTGGGATTGTGTCATAGTGTCTTTCAAAGTTGAAAGCAAGTTAAAAAAAAAGAAGAAAAAGCAGCTGTCATTAGTAGTAGGACACTTCATCTTGAGCTGATGATGCTCTGTGAACTGCAGATGACCATCTGAAGGTTTCTAGCAGGTTTATGAGGCACAGCCAGAGCTACATGTCCATCAGGGCTTTGGAGAGTAAGCATGCATGCTTTAGATAGTTCTTCAGGTGATTATTTCTGCTGAAGGCTTGTACATGAGTTAAAAGAACTTCAGAAAATCTTTGACGTAGACCATCTTTGTACAAAAAGGAAATCATTATTTTCTACCCTCAAAATCTGGCCAGCAAATTCAGGACCTAATAGTTTCCAGTGTTCATTGTGCTAGACTTGTTTCTTGTGTGTGGTGAAAGTTTCTGGATTTTTTTTTTTAATTGCATGGTCATTCTACTATTTTTCTCTTTGCTAGTAATTTTTTTTTTTAAATTGTATTTATTTTAGATTTGAATGCACTGACATAACCGATCTTTTGTTCTATTTATATGTTTATGGGAAGAAATGTGACCTGCTGTTGTTTAAAATATTCTAGTGATACCTAATGATGAGGAACAGCTGGGCTGGGTGGGCTGCATGGAAAAATGCATGGAAATGTGAGATTTAAGGAAGACCGTTTTATGTAGAAAACTGGATTTGCTTTCTCATTAGACCTAGGCAACAGTGAAATCCTAAGGCACATTTTTTTTTTTACCTCTGGTAATACCATGGATCTGTCCTTTCCAAGTGTTTGTCTGCTGCTACACACCTAGATTTTGAGTTTCCACAGGCAGCTTCTATTTAACCAGCATGAGAATTCGGATTTAATTGTTTAAAAAACTTAATAACGCTGCTGTTATAAAGTAGTCTGCATGGTAATGATCCATAAAACTGCTTATACTTTCTAAATTAACAATGCTAATGAAATCAGGCTGGAATGTAGAGAAAATTATGTGAAACGGAACACCACCTATCTTTCTGGAAATCCATGTGGTATGCAGACTTAGCTTAGAAGGCATAAACTGACAAATAAAAAGCAATATGTAGGCAGAAAAAAAAAAAAAAAAAGAAAGAAACATCTTTACTTCCTCAGCAGCAAGACTTGCACCAAAATAAAGCATATCTGTTCTTGGGTATTAGAAGTCTGCTAGGCAAAATGTTTGCTAAGAAATCCATATCTAAACTTGTCTCTGAACTCAGGTTTTCTGACTCCTGAAGTCACAGTCTGAATACAAAACAGCAGATTCGTCTTCTCATATCTCTTTGAAGTTATTTTTATCTTTGCAACTATTCTTCATGTTGGTGGTTCACCCCAGGCATGCTGGACTGGAATTATGAGAGATACTGTTCACTGCACAGAAATGCACCCGTCCTTTGTTTGGGGTCCAGACTGCTGCTGAACACAGCACAGCAGAGTGGATTTACACCAGGTCAGAATCTGACCCCGCACCTCCCTGCAGTCCTCCTCTCGGTTTAATGTACACACATCCATTTTCTCTGTAATATCTGCGCACCTTTTTTTCGTATCATTAGGTTCTCACCTCCAACCCCTTCATTGCAGGGGTTAGCTGCAGTCAGTAAGGATGAGCGGGGCCCGGGGAGGAGAGGGGGAAGCCCGGAGCTCCGCACAGCACTCGGAGCAGGGGCTGCTTATGCATCCCTCTGCAGTGGCTGGGATCTGCCGGCTCTGAGCTGGCTCAGCTTGCGGCCGGGGGCGCGAAGACCGGCCTGCCCCTGCTGCCGTTCAGTGTCTCCGGAGACTCCTCCGAACTTTGCTCGGGGCTGACGGATTTCAAAGTAATTTCACTCTGCGTCAAAGTTCTTTAAAACACTTCCTAAACCCAGCTGGTTGCAGCTGCGCCCGCGCCAGGGGCGAAGTCAGCGCGCTACGCCGCGGGCAGTGGCGCACCCGCTCCCAGCCGCCGCTCCAGCCCGTCCGGCCGCGCCCCGGGACGCCGGCCCGGAGCGGCTCTACGCGCAGCTGGCGGCGGTCACCCCGCGGACCGG
>VWZP01006937.1:0-42032 GCA_013396995.1 Dicaeum eximium
ATTAAGACCCCCTAGCAATGCACTGTGCAATCACAGAGTACTTAGGCAACCTGCCAAAAGAAGAAGTTGGAAACATATAAAAGCTGAATGAACTGTGGGCATGTCGTCGGCCGTTGGCGAGATGAGCTCCCCGGTCAGACCCAGCGCTGTGTTTTTACTTGCTACTGCTTGCTCTAATTAATAAATTCTATAAATTGACAAAGGCTGAATCAAATTATTTGCGTCAATTTATAACACTTTGTAGACCTGTATGACATGCACATACTCTGGATACATTTCTGCAGGATTGCAATGCCTATACTTGTCTGTGGTAACTTTTATCCTTTTTCTTCTCCACATAGCAAATACAGAGAACCTAGGGTGTGCCTTCACCTCAGGTTGAAATTGGACGTCAAATGTAATTGTTGCCTGCAATGTGGAAGTAACTGCTCTGCACCTGGGAACCTCACCAGGGCAGCTGCTGACAAGCCACCTCCTGTCTCAACACCACAGATGCTGTTCTGAGTGTGATGGCCTGTGCAGCCTCAACATGACCCTGAAGCAGCTGCATTGAGAGCAACATTTGACATCAACAGGACTTCGACTGAGACATCCATCGACTGAGACAACCTATGGGTGGTGCCTTGACAACCAAACAGTTTAATTCCCTGACAGGAGGACTGGGACATTTACCTTAGAGCATTATATATTCCTTTTTGCCTGTATGCTCCCTTAAGTGCCTCTGCAAGTTACCCTGTCCCTCTCTTCGTGCTCTAGTATCAGTGGGCCCTTGAGCAAGGGGATGGAATGTTGAGAGGAAAGGGTTAAAAGAATGAAGCAGGACAATGGCAAGGAGGATGGTAGATTGCTCAAGTGACCTTGCACCTGGGAATGCTAAGGCACCTGGGAACCTTAGTGTCGGAAAACATCATGTATTTTATGTACTTCTGTTTATCCTCTGTTTTGAGAAGTAGAATTTCTGTGTAGAGATAACAAGTGTCATCAGAGACTTGAAGGCACTTTTCACAGACATGCTTGAGCTCCCTGTTATGGGAGAGATCATAAAAAGCACAGAGAGGAGATCACAATATTATATTTTCTCTCTCCTGTTCAGCTGTAGCTTTGGTGGGTACCTGGAACCAGCCAGGGCCAAATCACAAGAAGGACCTTGTGACACTGCAGTGCCTTGTGGCGCCAAGGGACCATTATGACACTGTGGAGACACCTGGAACCAAGGTGACCCTGTGACACTGTGGGGCCTTATGGCAACAAAGGGCAATTATGACACTCTGAGGGCACATGGAACCAAGGGGACCCTGTTACACTGCAGGCCCTTATGCAAGCAACTAATCCTTGTAAAACTGAGGGGCCTCGTACTCAAGGGCCACTGTGACTCTCTGGGGGTATATGGAACCAAGGGCACTGCAGGATGTCATGGAACAAAGGGGATCTGTGGGGCTTCTTGGTGTAGTTATGGTATTTTATAAGTTTATAAGGGTGCAAACTGCTGAATTTTTCCTTCCATGGGAAAGCTCACTTCTAAGCACATAATTTGATAAAACATATATTTGAGCTTGTTGGAATCCAGGGCACAGTGAATGTTTCTCTGCCTGTTTTAGGAAGCCCTGACCCTCAGCAGAACACTGCTTTTAACCTTTGTCCCTGGAAAAAGTTACCAAGGCTTTGGGATGAGTTAGAGCACACAGGTGTGAATTAGATAGTAGTAGTAATAGTAGTAGTTTATCAGAGGGTGAAGAATTTAGGGTTTTACGATTTTAATATGAGAGTGAATAGGAGACAAGATGGAGGATTTTGGGCATTGTCCCTTCTTCCTTCTTGTCCCTCTTCAGCTCCATTTTCTGTGGTACTGGTGGCAGAAAGTTATTGGTTAGAGAAAGCAGTAGTGTGGAAGTTATGTGAATAGATTAGTAGAAGTTATCGGTAGAAAAGTAGAAACAAAGTACATGTTAAAAGTAATTGGGCTAAACAGCTTTAAATGGCTTGATTTTGAGTGTTTGGGGTCCATTTTGTGCCTTGCTTCTTGCATGCTAAGTCTGGTGTGCAGACAGTGTGCTGAACTTAGGATAAGATAAAAATAAACAAAAGCCTGAAGACTGAGAAATTGAGAGTCCTGCACGTTCTTCATCCTTGGAAAATAACTCTGCAGGGGAACCCCCTCCAAAGGGCCCAAGGAGGTGGGTTCACTCTCTTGCTGGGACCACCAACCCTGTGTGTGTTTCAAGGACAGGTGGTGTTTGGCTGCCCTGTCTCCCACATGGGGGATGGGAGCCCTCTCTTTCTTGACCAATGAGATGGACAATTCTTATCTTTGAATTCTGAGCATTCTAGCAGTCTTGTACAGAGCATGAAGAGGAAAGCATGTTAACTCTGTACCCTGGGCAGATATAGCCCAAAATCCTTCTAATCAATGGAGTCATTTTAATAAATCATATAAGCCTTTGATATTGAAGTCAAAGAGTCCTGATTCACCATCGGGCACAGCAATACTTGGTGCCATGGGGCCACTGTGACACCGTAAGGCTGTGTTGAACCAAATGGCCATTGTAAACATGGGGCTGAGGAGCCCCTGTGATACTGCAGGGCTTCATGGAACCAAGGGGACACGGTGACACTGTGGGCCCTCATCATCAGCAATCTCTTGTGATAGTTGTGTGCATTTACAGGGAGGGACCCCTGTAAACCAGAGGAGCCTAAACCTGTTGATCCCAAATATGCCCATCTTCATCTGAGCATGTCCCTGCTGACAGCAGTGCTGTATGTTCCCTCTGCTCTCCAGGGCACTTCCATCCTTTGAGAGGTGCTAATTAATCTGGTAGCTGACACCACTGGGCAGGGCCCCCGTGGCCCCAGTCTGACCCCAGCACCTGGGCCCAGTTCTCACTCCCACCAAAAGGTATCACCACCAGCAGGCACTTGGTCCTTACAGCACAAAAACACACACACACACACACAAAGTGAAACTGGGAATACACAGAGAACAAGAAAATTGAAGAAAATTGAATAGGACAGGGCAGACTCTCGTGATCAGGTACCAGGATCAGCCAAGGAAGTCCACTGAGCGGCCCCTTTTCACCATACAGAGAGAATGATTTGGACTGGAAGAGCTCTGCTCTCATCTGACATCCCCCTGCAATGAACATCTTTCACAAGATCAGGTTACTCAGAGCCCTGTCCCACCTGACTTTCACTGTTTACAGGAATGGGACATCCACCACCACCCTGGGAACTTCTTGTTAACACAGCAATTATCAATACCACTTGTTACCACAGCAACTGTCACAGCAACTACCAACTTAGGACTCCTTCCTAAGTGTGGTGCCACAGCGAGCAAGACTTGAACCAGTTGTGATGCTCAGTTGCCATGGAAACCAGCACTAGGACCCCCATCGCTACGGGCTTGTGCCATGGAATTCTGGAGCTGTGATGTTACCATGACATGAGCATCAGCCAAATGCACTGCTGATGACCAATGCCATGGCAACCAGACATGGAAATGCTATGCCAGGGACTATTTCCATGGTAACCAGAACCTGGGGATGGCTGTCATGGCAACCATCATGAATACTTTCCCAGAGACTGTTGCCATGGAGATTTCACTGAGACCTGTTGCTGTGGTTGGCTGCCACAACTATATCAGGTCCTGTTGCCAAGGCTGGTTACCATGACAACCATCCCAGCAGTTGCTATGGCAGTTGCCATGACAACCTACACAGAGACCAGCCTCATTGCTGCAATTTTCATGGCAACCATCAATAAACCAATATCCAGGGACTCTGTAAGACACTTGCACAAATCATTTGCCATGGAAACTATCCCACAATACTACTGAAAGGTCAGTGCCATGGCAACCATAATACAACTACATTGCTACAGTTGGTTGCCATGGTAACTATCCTGATGCCTCATTGCCAGGGCCAGGTGCACAGCAGTGACAGCGCTGGCCCCTGGTGCTGGGGAATTGGCACTGGGGACTGGCTTGGGCTGGGGGGAGTTATCTTCTTTCCCAGGGGCTTCTCTGGGGTAGGGCTTGGATTTGGGCTGGAAACAGGGGGAAGATTCCAGAAGGTTTTGTTCCTGCCTGGAGCCAAGTCCTTTCTTGTTCCTCATCCTGCCCTGCCAGTGAGGGGCTTGGGGGAACACCTGAGAGGGGGAGAGACACAGCTGGGACAGGTGACCCTGGCTTGACCCCAGGGGATTCCCAGGCCATGTGGAAGAAGAATCAGTCTGGAAAGAGAGGGGAGAAGCAGGAAGGGCGGGATGCTGGCAGTGATGGCATTTGTGTCCCCAAGTCACCATTGCCTGGGATGGAGCCCTGCACACCTGGGGACAGATGAACACCCACCTGCCTGTGGGAATCAGGGAATTAATTCCTGGTTTTGCTTCCTTGCACAGCTTTTCCTTCCCCCATGTGTCTGAGCCCAGGAGTTTGGTCTCTTTCACTCTCTGGATTCTCCTCCATCTGGTGCCCCATGAACTGGGCATGAGGCCAGAGAATGAGACAGTGAGAGAAGTAGCTGTGCACTGTTGCCACGACAACAAGTAGGGGGAACCCTCAGTCCATTTATGGAATTAGGCACAGAATCAGGAGGATACGATTTCACACCTTTCCCTGTTGTCTGCATTTCCTGCAAGCTTTCTGGAGTGTTGCCGGAAATATTTTTGTACTTTTTCTGGTGATTTACACAACATCTCACAGGACCCACAGTATCAGGAGAATTATGTGATATACCATGGATTCATGTCCCCAGAAAATACCAAGGTTCTAATTGATTAGTTACTGTTTGAGTTTAGAAGTGGACAGTACAAACTTCAATTTTTCACTTTCAAGTGCTTATGGGGAAAGCACAGTATATTCTTCTTTATATTCAGATCTTTG
The DNA here is from genome assembly GCA_013396995.1 of Dicaeum eximium. NCBI lineage: Eukaryota > Metazoa > Chordata > Aves > Passeriformes > Dicaeidae > Dicaeum > Dicaeum eximium. Next base: position 4,877 of record VWZP01006937.1, read on the forward strand.
CACAATATTTGTTAGCTACATACAATAACAAATCTTATTTACATCACTGCTCAACAGCTCAACACAAGGAACTCAAACTACTGGCCTATACATAAGACTATACAAAAAGAATGCAACAAATATGTTTTGCTTCCCATTTCAGCTGAATTTGGCATTTTTGATTTTTCATTGTATTTTAAGATGTAGTTTTCTTGTTATCTCTAGTGTCTGAAGTAGGGTTTGTCATTGTTGTGAAACCAAGATTAATCAAGGATTAATACAGAAATAGATGTTCTAATCTATGCTTACACTTCTGCTGGTCCCTAGGAAGGCTGGTGGGTGATTTCTGTCTGTGTTCAAATATTTAAAGCAACAACATCTAGTCTCACACTTTATATTTCAGATAAACAATTTAATGGCATCTTAACATTGTTTTCACAATCTTATAATGTGCATATTTTGCTCCTTATGAAGCTGAAATTTTTTAAAATACAAGTAATTCTACTGAAATTTTAGGAGTTTCAAAACCATTTTAACATATTGAAAACAAAACAGTCTAAAAAGACAGATCTAATAGCCATTGAAATGCAGGAAAAGGCAACAGGACTTCAGGTAAAAGTACATGCATTTAATAGCTAAATTTCTTCCACAAAGTATTATGTGTTAAGAAAATCAACGTCAATTTAAAAGAACAGAAGTTCTTTAAAACCAGAATTTCTAATGCCAGAAACAGCTTTGAAACAACTGTCTATGCAGTTATATTTATTTCAAAATTTAAAATTGGCTTATTTGTGTCCCAACATTTTGCAGCACAAGGGAGTAAAGGTGGAAAATGCCCTGCAGGGGGATGTAGTTATAGAGCTATAAAGTTTATACGTGTAAAGGAATGAACATAGTATTAAGCACACCGAGTATGACAGAAAAATGCAACAAAGTACTAACTCTGAGAGAATAACAACCCTGTGGTGGCACCAGTAAGCAATGCCAGGGCACTGAGTATTTCTGCATTTTAAGCAAAGAACTTTACAACGTCTTTAATTTTTCTTTTCCTGTCCATTTTGGAAACAGCAGTCCACCCAGCCTCGCGCATTCTCCTCATGGTTTTGAGTTTCAGTGTAGAGCCTGGAGATTTCACATTGGATGGAGCCGGTGTCTAGGAAGGAAAACAAAGCCATCCATTATTTCTGTGAACAAACTGATTAACTGTTTGGTTTAATCTTATGAAAGGATAACATACCTTTTTTGGTGCTGTGGAATGTAATTGTGAAGCTTGTGGATAATCTTTGTACAATTTTTTAAACATTTCTTCTTCCGAGACTATGCTCTAAAAAATTTAAAAGTTACTTAGTCACATTATATTAAAAAATACTTCTTCTTTCCCCCTAAGGATATTAAACTATGAAAAAAAAAGTTAAGATGTCATTATGAGGCATAATAGTTCAACAAAAAGAATGTTAATTATGCACATACAACTACAATTCCAGAAAGAACCAATAAAGTAAAAATATGCACATAAATATTGGCTTGAATGTGGAAGCCCAAACTCTCTATCTTCGTTCTTAGACACAGCAGTGAGCATAAAGAACTGTTCAGTACATGATCTGTCTCTCTTACCAGGAGGTCAGTGTGCTCAGAGCTGTCTGACTGAGTATCCAGCTGGAGAAGCACTTTTTGCTTTTTCCTTGTGCTCTGCTCTGAAGGCAGGTTTGTGCTTCTTCCACTTTGCATTTTATCTATTGGAGGAGTCTTTATAATATATGTCTGGGAAAGAAAATTTTTATATTTTTAGATTATATTTTATGGGATAAGTATAGAATCTAAACCCAAACTCATGACCCAGTTTACTGTCTGAGTGTCCAAGAAGACACCTAAGAGATGTGGTGGAACTATTATCTTTCCATCCAAACATGAAGCAAAGACCCAAACAAAGTGGGGTGGGGTGGAAATATCATGTTTTGGTCACGAAACGAGGAGAATGAACAGGAAGCTATGGAAGAGCTGAGTTTCATGGCACATTGTATCTAAGTTCTTCATGCTTATCTGCAGAAATTCAGGTTATTCTGAACTGTAGCCACTACATGTGGACTATATCAAACATCTAAGAAAATGGAAACAAACAAAACTGAAGGAAAAGCCTTTCAGAGAAAGATTGATAGCGATATCAAGATTGGTGTTACTTAAAATAGTCTTTTCACTAGAAGGTAAACTGGGAAGCATTGCAATGGTCCAGTGCAGTCCTTTTTAGAAAGATGACATCAAAATAGTGGTGGATTCTACTGTTCCAATATGAAAACCACAAGCAAACTCCTGACAGGGAAGAAAGGTAAGTTCTGCAGTCAGGACTACTTTGATACTTTGACAATTTTTACAATGATATAAGCTTTTTTATCTTCCATAGAGAAAGAAGTGCCTTCACAAATGGATACTTTTAAGACTAAATAAAACCATTCTAGAGACATAAAGCAACAACTAAGCAAGCAAAATGACACTTTGGGAGCCCTTCCAGAAACTGCTGTCTAATTTCTCCATAGAATCATATGACCCTTTAAAATCCCTTCTTATCCCAGGGAAAAGGAAAAAAACCCCCAAAAAAACAGTACTACAAAAAAAAAACATCTACTTCTCTGTAGATGTAAGATATACAGGCAGAAAAATGCAACAAGAAAAATTCACTGTTAGGAGTTACAAAACTTCAGTGTTGGACTGCCCAAGGGGCTTCCTGTGCAGGCACCGAAGGAGACTTTTCTTTTCCACCATGTTGACTTCTGCAGGAATATAATTTGGAGACTTTCTATTTTTTACATTAATAGATTCACTGTTAAGATCTAAACAAGGTTTAGGAGTCTCAGGAAGATAAGTTTGCATTTTCTATAATTTCAAATGTTTTAAGTTAAAAGCATTCCAATGTCTTTTGTTGAATGCAAATAAATTATCATGGCACTTCAGTTGATTCTATACATATAAATACTACCAAATTCTAAAACCAATCAAAAAGTTAAAGTTACCTTGTGTTTCTTTTCACTTTCAGGAATCATATTGTGAGAGTGGTCTTTTACAAGCTTGTCCTAAAAAAGTTATGTGATAGGAAGTAAATATTTATTTGAATTCAGTTGTTAAAAATCTTCTTGGTGTAATTACAGAACACAGTCTAATCATAGACCGTTACAAAGTTCACATAAATATATGACCAGATTTAGTACAACCTCAGCATTCAGAAGTCATTGTTTTTCTATTCAGTTTCATTTCTTATACAACTTCTCGCAGAGCACAAGCCCAGGCCACACCTCTCACCCACACTGCTCAGTTAGTAAAAAACTCCACCTTTTCTGCAATTTCTGCTTTCAGTTGCTCCTTAAGGGATGAAAGTTCACTTTTCAAACATGACAGCTCATTTTCCTAAAAACAATTAAACGATAGGGTTAACTGTGCATAACCCAGAAAAAAGAAAAGAGTCCAAAGTGAGACAGTAATTAATAGGGGTACTCATTAGATATAAAAGACAATTCTATTTGCTTTTCAACCCTATACTTGAAGCTTTCCATTAGCTTGTTTAAAAGACTGAAGTATTATCAGAAACAGGTACTTGATCAGAAGTGTTCTAGGTAAGACCTTAAAACACTTGGGAGAACAGTGAGAGAGCAAAATCTAACTATTTAAAACAAAAGTTTCCTATTCAAAGTGTGAAGTCAGAATATGACACAATATCTGGAAGAGTAGACAAACACACTGCTAGTCCAATTTATTTTTAGAAACATTTGGAGCTTTTAGTACCCAGAATAACATCTGTAAGAAAACAAAAGCAAACAAATTACTGGGCTGATTTTCACTGTTCAGTCCCACTAAGTCAGAAAGTTAACCCCTCCCCAAGTATTCAACAGGAAGAAGTAAAATATGGCATTTATAATTACATTACACTTCAAAGTGTGTTGGTTTAACACAGCTTGGCTCTCAGTGGGGGCAGACGAAGCCAGAGAAGTGGCTTGTGAGAGAAAAAGCTGTTTGAAGAGCAGAGCCAATTGCTGAAGGCTCTGATATAGGACATATTTCTGGCCCAATTTAAAAACTTGGTAATGCTTCTGTGATAACATATTTAAGGAAGAAAAAAAAAACTGCACGCATTTTTTCTTCCTCTTCCAAAGGGTGGAGAGGTGCCGTGGCTGGGGCCCTCTCAGCATCACGAGCTGCCACCAGAGCCACACAGCCAGGGCCACGCGGCCGGAACCATGAGCCTGGGGCCTTGTGGCTGCCACTACCTCAGCACAGCTTGTAATGTACTTGGCCTGCTTAGCTGCTTTTAGCCAGCTGTGCTGTGAGCAGAAGGGCAGAATCTGTGGAAGCAGCTTCTCCTTTTCAGCGCCTCATGTGAAGGGAGGCCCTGAACAGAGCCAGCGCTGCAGTGGCGGGCACGGCGAGCAATTCCCAGATACAGAGCCCAGGTGAGATCAACCTTCCAACGATGCAAAACCCCGTAAGAACTTTTCAATTGATGGAACTTGAGAACAAACAAACCTGAAGACAACAATTTCTCCCAAATCAGAGAAAAAGAAAAAGTGAAGACACGTGAAAAGAACATGGCATCACTGAAGTCAGTGAGGGAAGGCAGGAAGGGAGGAAGGGAGGAAGGAAAAGAAGGGCTCCAAATGTCAGAGCTGAGATTCTTTTGGAAGCTGTAGTGAGGACTATAGTACAACAGTCTCTCTTTGTAATTCACAAAGCACATGGGGGAATGCAGAGATCCACTCACAGCCCATGAGAAAAGCTGCTCATGCTGGAGTGAGTGGATGCCAAAAAGCTGCAATCTAGTGGGAAATTCGAACAAAGAGAGAAGATAAAGAGGACCCCTGCTTCCAAATTATAACAGCTCCTCCTTAAAAGACTACACCCCATGAACTAATGATCCATGCAAAACAGTCCTGGGAAGATTGTTTGCCTGTGGGAGGGACTCATGTTGCAGCAGGTCAGACAGGACTGCTACCTGTAAAAATTAAAACCACACTGGAAAAGTTCACAGAGAACTGTCTCTGGTGGGAAAGACCCCACAGCACAGCAAGAAAAAGAAACTCTCTAAGCAAACTGAAAAAAGATTTTTAGAAGTGACAAACTGACTGAAGATCATGTTTTGTCTCTCTGCATTGTGGGCAAGAGGGAGGGATTGGGGAAAAAAAGGTGTTCTAAAATTTTATTTTAATTCTTATTACACACTTTTAATTCTATTAATAATAAATTTTCTTGATACTATTTAAGTTTGAACCTGTTTTACTCTTCAAGTGTTTTTCTCCCAATCCTTATCTCAACTCATGAGCCCTTGAATTTTTCTTTCCCCTCCTCTGCTCAACTGTAGCAGAGAAAAATGAATTAATTTTTTTTTCATGCGTGTCTGGCACTTAGCCAGTACAAAACCACTACACAAGGACACACTCCCCTTCATTGAATTATTTAACATTGGAAAGTACTCCTTACCAGTGCTCTTTCTGATGATAACTGCTTTTGCTGTTTAATTTTATATACTTTTAACTCTGCATCTTTTTCTTCAACCACTTTATCATATTCGTTCTGTGTTAAAAAAATCAAACCAACAGCAAACTCAAAACACGTGACTAAATGTTACAAATATAGATCTATCCAGTCTTAAAACATCAGTCATTTTTCCAAACCAGGGTCTTAAGATTCAGAAAGTACCATGAACAAACACTGATGCTTCTGCAGAAACAGTAACACAGAAAATGCTTGATGCAATCATTATTTTGTGAACTGGCAGAAAGTGCTTTATTTCTATGCAGCAATATGTGTTCAGCACTTATGAGCCATTTGTGGTACTTCTATTAATGGTATCTGCTACAGATATTGCAAAAGAGAGTAATAGAAACTAAAATGCGTCAAGCTAAACTGCTGACAGTCACTAAGTAATCTCCTCAGAGAAAGAGGCCAAACTGATACTGAAAAATGCTGCATTCAGATGGTATCAAAGAAAGCCTGAATTTAAAAAAAAACCCACAACTCTAGAAGTCCTAGAAGTTTAGATAAATGGAATTTATCTGCCCATAGGCATGTTTTCAAAATCTTTAAATGAATTTGATTTTGGCTGATGAAAAATCAAGCATGTGTTCAGCTTCCTTTTCCCAGATTCAGGCCTTTTTCTGGTTTTGAAAGTTTATTAACATGGTATCACACATTACAAATCACAGCAACCAGTTAAATCCCTTACCTTGTGCTTTTCCATAAGTGCCACCATTTCAGTTATCTTATGCTGACATCGGATATCAGTTTCTCTCTGTATCATTGTTGTTTCATCATAAAGCAACCTCATCTTTTCTATCTGTTTGTAATAAATTGCATTTCATTCATAAACATAACAATTATTTTTTTAAAATCTTAATTCAGTTTTTTGTTCCCCCTGTGGGTACAAAGTATGTAGTCCCACTTGGACTTCATTTGTTTTAAAGATCCTATACAAATCCAACGTCTTTTATGTGGATTGTTAAAATGGGCAAGATTAAAGATACATCCATGGCAGGCAAGTTCAATTCAAACCAAAAGGCCATTTCAAGCACTCTGCCCTAACATTTCTTAGCATTACCATCAAAAAATGTTTGGGCAGAAAAATACTAATATGGGAGAAGTTATAATCTAATTTAGCTATGCTGACTTTATAACAAGGATAGAACTTCTTTGAACTATATCTGGAAAGAAAGAATTTTTCACTGGGTTCTTATTTTCAAAGACATTCAAATACTTCTACTTAAGCATCTAATACACTAAAGCTTTGCTCACAGGCATACACAAGAAGTTCCATTTATGTTAATAAGACTGAACTGTAAGAGCAAGGACTGTGGCCAATAAAGCTTCATAAAAACTTTTTAAATTAAAAAAAAATTGAAGTAAAAATTAACACCTCTCACCTCTTCAAGAAGTTTATTTTCATTTACTTTTCTTGTTTCTATGTCTTTTTCATAGATGTCAACTGCTTCTTTATGTTGCTTGTTCATATTTTCCATCTCCAACTGCAATTTATTCACCTTTTGAGAATGCAGAATTGCTGCTGTTATTTGTTTAGGAATTACTATGTAATGATTTTTTCTTACCTCGTATTTTTGAGCAGAAAGACACTGTTACTTTTCAGGTATATGATTAAAGTGTTTCCTATTTAAAAGTCCAGCTTTTTTTTTTTTTAATAAAGAATTGAACTTTGGCCTGAAGTGAGTTAGAAAATACTCAAGGAAACAATGGGAACAGCACAATGGGGAAGACTGCCTTACATAGTCACCCTAAATGCTGTGAATGCCTCAGAAAGAAACAAATACAGATAGATATTTTATTCCCTTTCTTGTAAATCTATATAAGATTTTCACAAGTTTTATAGTATTTTCCTCCCAGCAGTGCATTTTGATTACAGTTTTTCCTTTTAAGTTTATTATATTAATATCCTCAAAAAAGTCCATTTCTTTCTTCAAGTGTGGTACCCAAAGCTGGAGACAATATTCCCATCAGAGGGATTGCCACTGCAGAACAATTTAAAGAACAGCCTAAAGTGAGTAATATATATATGTATTTTAAATGCATTTCTGTTACAGTGGGGTTACTGGACCCTGTTCAGTCCACTTTCAACCAAAAAAAAAAAAAAAAAAAAGGAACTGATTAGAAACATAATTGCAATGTGAAGTCCATCTCTTTTAAATGCCCAATAGTCAGTGCCCAGTGATTAAAGATGGAAGCATCTTCTAAAAACTGAGCTCATTCCTGCAAAATCTGTGTCCCAGATCCATAAACCAGTTCAGAGTGTATTTAACAAGTATTATCATTAATTACACTGGGACTTAAAAGCACTCACCTCATCTTCTACTTGATGTTATTTAAACCTACCTTCCCTTCATAAATACTGTTTTTCTTGCTTTCTGCAGTAATTTTCTTTTTCAGCACCTTATTCTGTTGAAATAAAACAAAACAAGCACTGTACCTTAATAAGTTAATAGAATTACGTAATGGTTTAACTGCATCAAGAATGTCAGAATATTCAAAATTCCAGCTTTCATCCGGCAAATAACTCTCCGTTGTGCAGCTCAGGTTCCAGAACAATTCTCCAAACAAAAGAATGCTCAACTAATTACTGTGATAATACTGTTTCTTCATGACCTTAAGAAAGACTCCTGAGCAAGAGCAGGGAATAACAAATGAGGTGTAGAATGGGAACTAAAACTAAAACTTCTGCTGCTGACAGAAGGTGTGAAGATGTCATGACAAAAAAATACAAGTTATCTATTTTTACAGTGAAGTTACTACAATTTGTGCTAGTGCAGAATTCTTTTCTATTTCTGGTAACTGAAATACTTATTACAAGTACATAAATGATACTATGTACTAAATGAAAAAAGTAGAACTTTATTAAAGATATTACTTTTGTAATTGCTTTTTTCAAATTAAGGCAGATTTAACAAATCAAGTGATTCCAACGATGACTCCTTAATTTGCTCAGGGTTAGGATAAGATAGGAAAATTTTAAAATTACATAGGTGTATTTAAAGTTATCACAGCAGACAAAAACCTGCTGAAAAGTGAGCCCAAAATACCACGTGCTTATGTATTTGTGACATTTAAAATCTACACACCTCCTGCTGCAACTCTTCAATGCATTTGGTTTTATTTTCCACCTGTTTCTTTAAATTATTCACCTGAAAGAGATATTTCAAACATTAATTACTAAGTCCTAAAAATGACTCCCTATGTTAGCAATTCCTGAAAACATTTTCAAACATGCACTTGCACCAGTCTGGTTTATTCCAATGGGACTGAAACACAAGCTGATGTGTTAGAATGATCGGAGTTTTAGCCATAAAGTACTACAAGATGTTAATTAATAGCAGCAAACCAGTTCCTTAGTGGTTACAGAGTTAAGAAAGAAGAAGGAAAAAACCCCAGTATCTACACAATTTAAAAAGCCCACTTGTATGAAGTTCCCTACAATCCATGAAAAAATGAATTTTTCCAATTATTTACTAGGATCTTCAACTGCTTTTCCTTTCTTGAAATTTCATTTTCATTATTCTAAACCTGAAATCACAATGGTAAAACTCTGACTTTTACAATGAAATTTTGAAATACATTCTAATGCTAAAATCTCCAGGTTGCTTTGAAACTATAGAAAGAAAGTAAAAATATTTGACTCTATTTAATCTAGAACCCACATTACATATAAAAAGCTAATCCAGAGCCCATCCATCACTGAGTGGCTATATGAAAAAACAGAAAAGCAGGTTGTTTGCCTGAAAACAAACAGATCTTTAATATTAAACTTCCCAGCTAAGAGTAAACATCCCAGTGACTGTGCTTGTCTTTTGAAATAATAGGGCTCAGCACATGGACAAACAATGTCAGAATCGGCAGCAGCTGTGAAAGAAGAAAGCCTCTGGCAGAGATCACATCTCCCAGGCAGAGCTTTGCAAAAAAAATCCCAACAAATATTTTAAATTTTGATTCTGTCCTACAGGCTATGTAACATATTTTCACGACACATGACGTGACATACGTTTTCTTCTCTTTCATCCAGTTTACTTTTAATGTCTTCACCCGTCTTTGCCATTTCCTCCTTCAAAGACTCCAGTTCGTTTCTAAGTGCCAAATTAAGAAGCGTTAGTAAATATTTACTTATTACCTTTAACTTTTCAGTACTTCTAATAAACCATATTTTATTTTCTAAAAAGAGCAGCTAATGTTGATGGGAACTTCATAAGCTGCTCAATGAAAATGTTCTTAAAATGAAGCAACATGCCTAGTAAGTCAATATGTGAACTGTCTATACTTTTTTTAAGTAGGAAAAGATGTTCCAGCTAACCTAAGAAAAATAGATCCTAACCTGGGATATTGTAATGCAGCTATGAAACATGGGAGGTTGCCTGTCTATTGAAGTGATTATACAGAGACTTCTGCAGAGAGTAACACTTATCCAGTTTTGCCTTGTCACATTTAATCCATAACCTTGAACTTCTATTTTAATTTCCTTCACACCTAAGATGTCTAATGCATAACAGGACAGCTCTTTTTATGTAATACAAAATGGCAAACATTGTTCCTGTAGCAATAGGTATTTCTAATCTAATAAGATTTCTACTTGGCCAACAGCAATACTGAATAGTTTCTGTTTAGCTATATAATCTAGGAAAACATTAAGCAAAAAAATCCCAGAAAGCAGCATATGAACAAAATGAACTATTTGAGTCTATTTCCTTTAACAATATCAGATATTAATATTTGTTTTTACTTGCCTTAGCTGGTCATTTGCCTCTTCTAGGTTTTCAACTAACTGCTTTGTATTTTCTTCATTTTTCTTACTATCCTAAATGAAGACCCGTGTCAGCAAAGAAATAAAATTCAAAGTGACTTCTTAAAAAATTCCGACATCCAAAGCACACTGACCTGCCTTATTCACAAGTGTAAATACACTTCCTTTCCAATTCAAACACAAAAAATAGTTCAGAACTACAGAACTCTACAGAACCATGTAATGTTGCTGCTCATCATCTGATTTGTAAAATTGAGTAATTTCTAAAATTGAGTATTGTCCTTTAAATAAAGCTGGAAGTTTGCAACTTGCCTCTTGTTTTTCTTGAAGTTTCTCGAGTTCTGTAGCCACAATATTTTTTTCTTGTGCTATTTGTTCTTTCTCTAGTGAAAGCTCATTGAGATACACTCTTAGTTGTTCATTCTTTAACCTAATTTAAAACAAATGGCCATGAAGACTAAGAACATTCATTTTGAAATCTCCTTTTAAATTAAATATACCCCTTATCAAGTGTTACTCCATGCTGAAAAAAAGTCCAGGCCTTTATCTACAAATACAAGCTTTGCAGTAAAATCACAGTGATATAAAAGGTGACAGAAGAAGGAAAGAAAACCAGAGTCAACTTTTATATAAATATAATGGTTAGCAAAGATGATGTAGTTCAAAGCAAGATTAACAATGAATTCAGAAACTTTCCCTTCTTGTTACATAAGTCAAAGAGATATGGAACAACTACATATTCCATACAATACATACAAATAGATAAAGTGGAATTTAGAAATGTAAGTATGTAATTAATGTCATACCGTGTGGTTCAAAACTTTCATTAGAAAATAATCATAGTTCATTTCACTGTATATTAAAGCAACTTCAATATAACACAAAAAAAAATTAAATACTATATTTTCAAAATGGTCATACATCTGTTGTTCAAGATCTGTTTTCAGAGTCAAAAGCTGGTTTAAATAATCTTGTTCCTTTTCAGCTGTACTAGTCAGCTGTACTTTCAAATCATGGATTTCTTTCTGCAAAATGAAAGGGAAGAGTTTTGAGTATTCATGTGTAAACTACAACTCATGGCGGTTATCAGACATGAACTAACAGCACAATGCTTTCAGAAGAACCAAACAACATCCATGTCATGGATTATCCAGACTGTATCTTCATGTATCTCTGGTGAGAAATGGAAGTGGTGTGAGACAGTGAACTCTGACACAAGTGCTATAAATGTCCCCTGCTGTGAGTTTAATTACCTAGTCTGCAAAACTACTAAATTAGATTCCTTGGACTTAATTTTAAATAAAGACATTTGCTTCAGACTTCATAAGCTTTTGCATTCATCTAAATAGAAAAAGGCTAAATAAACATCAGAGAATTCCAGTTCTATGTGATAGAATAGAAAGGCAATCAACAGGCTATGTCTTCATCCTTAGTACAGCTACTGTAGGAGAGCAAGGGGCAACATTCAGGCTCCTTCATACAGGAGGATAGAGGATCTCCTGCTGTCACTGTTATGAGCAGAGCAGCTCAGGGTGGGACACTGCTCTGTGTCCTATTTCTTATCTACATGCATACAAGTTATGATGTGTAACTTCACTATTTATAAAAACATGTTACTATTGCCCTATTTCAGATCTCTCTCATTTGGAGAGCATTTTCATTTCTCTCTCCAAATTTTTCTCTCTGCAAACTTTCTACAGTAGCCTCAAGATTCTTCTTCAGTAAAAGTCCTCTAATTTGCCCATTTTAGAAAATTAGTGAAACTCAGTTCAGAACACTCAATGCACAGATTATAACAACAAGCAGACATGGTAAAATGCACATCTGATTTCACACTACCTTAACTTTAGTTAAGTTGAAGTTAATAAGATTGATAGGGTTTCTTGTTAGACTTGTCAATATAAAATCATAATGAAAATAAACCTCTCTTAAGAGTGTACTTCATATAGCTTAGACTTCTGTGACAGAAAATGGGCCTGTGTCACAGTACAGTAGGGTTCATAGAGGCCAAAGCTAATTACCTTCCTGTAAGTAAGAAAAAAATAGGAAAACTTTATATCTGAGGGAGTGGCATTTGCATACGCATGAATGAAGAAGGAAATAGCCAAAAACCTTGACAGGGAAAACCAAAATATTGGAGAGAAGAAACACCAAAAACAAGAAAAGCCAAAACACAGGAGACAAGAGAAACAGTGGCAATAAAGAAGTTCTTCAAAGAAAACACTGAAATTGTGTGTGAGAAAGTTTAGTAGAAATGTTCAGGTAGACTATACAGTGTTTATTTATGGCATTTAAGATGCCATAGGAAAAGCAAGAGGAATTTCATAGGAAGAAAAAATGACATGAGATTAACAAAATGAACATTTACCAGAGTTTCTGACAGCTCTTCAAGTTGCACTTCTTTATCATATTTTACTTTAGTCATCTCTTCTACAGCACATGTAATGTAAAATTAATGAAACAGAAATAATTTTCATATTTAGCAGGTAGTATAAAGCATTTACCCTTTTGCAAGACCCAGTTCGCAAAACTTGTTGGATTAAGTTAAGAAATTGTAAAGCTAATTCATCACTTCATCTGAATGTAGACTTGAAAAAGTTATTAAGAAAGACATTAGCAAATCTATATCTAAAGAGAAACTAATTATTTATCTTAAATAAAATTTCCGGCCTACTATGTTTTCCACAATTATGGCTTCAAATAAACCATGGACTGTAAGACCAAAGTATTCTCCAAGTATTGATGCATCTGCATTGTTCCCAAAAAAAAAATCTGAACTGCTGAAGGTATCACATGAATATGTTGAAAAAGGAAACGAGTTATTACTAACTTCCAAATGTTTTCTATGTGCACATTCACAATACTGGTATTTTTTGCAAGTACTCAACAGCCAGGTCGTGTTTGTTGTGGAACTCGCACAGGTCTCATCTTGCCTCATTCCAGACAAGCATTAGCAGTTCCCTTTGGAACACTTCTCTAGATGCCCTCAACATAGATGGAGACATCCAATTACATTTCTCATCTGTCAGATGAGATCTATGGCCATGTGCTGAATAGCAGGAAAACTGTCCTGAAGGCAGATCTCTTATTCTGGGGACTAAGGAGCACACCCCTAGAAACCACATGATATCAAAGCAGTATTTAAAGACAACCCCTGCCTGCATCATTCCACATCCAGCATTTGGAGGGTCTACAGAAACCTTAATGGGAGGGCTTATCTCTGCTGCAAGCTACAGAAGTGACTCCTGGCACCTGCAGTGCTACTGGTCTTGGCTGGAAACCAAAATTACTTCCATGAAAATTCATGCATGGATGGTCTTATTATTGGAGCTCTGCACAGCACTGCCCTTTGGCTATTGCCAGTACCAATGACCCCCAAAGAAAAGGGAGTCAGACGAGTAAAAACAAATTTAGGCATTCCTGACAGGTACAGGTACTGTAAAATAATTTCTCCAACTACTAGAGACAGTCCATTTCCAGAAAACAGCAGAGAACATTTTTACTACCGCTTAGCTCATTTTCTGCCTTTCTACAAGCCTTACCTAGTTCAGCAGATTTATTTTGGAGCTCCAAGGTAAGCAGCTTTGACTCATCTTCATATTTCTTTGATCTAAGAAAATGGTGATTTAAAAACTCCAAATGTATAGTACAAAGCACTGCATTTGAAACTTAAAGGACGATATGACAAAGTCTTACCACAAGCACTTTAAGAACATTTACCTTTCAACAGGCAGATTATATATCTGGCTGCAACACATATCAAATTTCACTTTTACAACTTCAGAACAGTAGACATAAAAGTAAAGAAATATATACTTACAGAAATCTGTATTTATTAAAGACAGAATTATGAAAGTTGGAGGGGGCAAAAATTTCCTTTTTATAGACCAGTATCAACCATCACAAATGAAAAAAAAAAATTACATTAAAATCTCTGCATTTAGACCACTGTCTCAAAAAACCTCCAAATTTCAGCTTCATTTCCAATTGTCCTTGATTTTGTCATGGACCGCAACCTCTAAGATGACTCTTTGAATTTAAACTCTTTAATTTACCTATTTTGCTCTTCTTGCAGCAAGCTTTTCAAATTGGCAATAGAAGTCTCAAACTCCTCTGTCAGGGCTACAAGCAAAGCCTTCATTTTTTTACATTCTTCCTCCTGTGCTTCCTTTTCTCCGGTGACCTGAATTAATGTTTTCACTGTAGTCTGGAATTCAGTTTCTAAGTTCTTTTGAGTAACCTTCAAAACATGATACAATTTCTAAACAAACTATTCTAAACAAAAATTTCTCATTTTTTGCAACAAACAGCTACAGCTGTTTCATATCTAAAGTATCCATAATTATTTATGCAAAACCTATAAGCAAGGTGTACCTCTGCCTTTTGCAATGAAATTTTAGCCTCTTCCAGCTCTGCCCTCAAATGTTCTTGACTGACCTGAGATTCCTTTAACATTTCTTCTTCATGTACTAAGCAAAAAAAGATGTATATTTTTAAAAATAGGATATTTACTAAAAAATGCTGCTAAAAATGGAAAATTACATACATTTAAAGAATTTAACAAAGACAAATGGTACTGACATAATATACTATAAATATTTTGAATATAGATGGCTAAAAAATATTGAAAATCAAGTTCTGAAAAGTAAGTTTCCTCAGTGACATCTGCCTGACTGTAAATTTGCAAAACTGAAGCAACGTATTTTCCGCTTGCAATTTTCAAAATCTCTCACTGCTTGACTCACCGTAGAAACTACCCTGCCAGTCATATCCCACATGAGCAGCTTCTGTTCAAAATAAAAATAAGGCCTTCAAGGCCCCAAAATTCTGCTACCAACCAGCAACAGAATAAGACTATCATGACCCTGTTTCCTATGCTTCTATAAACAATTACATTTAAACATAGCAGACAGAACTCTTACATTTTGCTTCTATTAAGTCAGCAATCTGGTTTTGTGATGCCTGCAGCTGAGCCTTGATGTCTTTTATTACACCATCTCTTTCATCTCTCTGTATGGTAAGAGCTGAAATCTAGCAAAATTCAAGAAATATCACAATGAAGTCTGGAAAAGGGACATATACTAATTTTAATTTGTACCCCAGCTATGATAAGCAGACATACTGCTGTCATTCAAGTTAGATAAGGTCTTAGATATGGTCTTAGCCAAATATTGATCAAGTCACATTACTCTAAACAAAAAAGTTCTACAACTCAAAATCAAACCATGAATTCCAGTAGACTAAGGGTACTGAAACATCACTAAACTTAGCGATTAATCTGACTTAAATGCAGCTTCAGATGTTATTTTGTCTTTTTTACTAATACCCAGAAACACTTCTTGGCTTTTGCATTGCCCTTTTAGTCACAAATAAAGCTGTACATATTAGATGGTAAAACTGAGCAAACCTGCTTTTCCTTTTGACTGACTTCCACTTTGCACTCTTTTTCAAACTTCTCCACTTTTTCTGCTTCTTCTTTTACTTTCAAGATACAGTAATATTCATAGTTAACATTCTAGCTGAAATATACTCCAAGTTCAATACAACTTCCAGTTTAAGATTGCTTGTAATTGTACAGCTGTACAATTTGTTTCCCAAGATTAATTGTTGAGACAATGTTTGACTTTATAATCAAAATACCTTTTTTTGCCAGCTTTCCACAGAATTAGTCCATTACTCCATGTTTTTTACAAGAAACTAACAGAAAAGAGCATGTGAAAATGAAACAGGAACATAGTAGCCTACACATATAGAGAGAGAGCATTTAGTTAAAAGTTACTGTAGCTATACACTAGTGCATTATCATTTAAATAAACTGCATTAAATAAGTATTGATCTCTAGACTGTACTTCACAAACTTGGACTTTGAGTGACTATTTGAAAAATAAAGTTCCAAGTCTGGCCCAGTGGAACAACAATAAAGGGGGCCAGGCAATGAACACAGGCAGCATGAATAAAAGAAGGGTCCCAGTGTCTCAGTGTCACCTGCTCACCATTCGAGCACTTATCATCTGTCTGCCCTGACACTGCATGTGTAATAAAAGGTATGAAGTACAAAATTGTTGAGCCAGCAGTATAAAACACAATAAACAGAATTCTCACATTTGAAACTCATTTCCAATCTGTCATTCTCTGCTTGCACGCGAAGCTCTTCAAATGCCACTGTCATTCTCTGAAAACAAAATTTAATATTTGAAGTTCAATACTGGAAACCCCAGAAGTTCTCCCGGGGCTGCTGCCAACCTGAGCCATTCTGAGAAATCACCACGTAGGTGAAACAAAGTCCAAAAAGAAGTTATGGCACTAAGCCCATATCACACAGATCACATGGATCTACATCCCACACACTGCTGCGCTTTCTTCACTGAATGTGCTTTATATAAAACAAAAATAATTCTTGAAAAGGGACTGAAAACCCAACTTCCTGCATCACACATGACATGATACGCACACATGATGGATAGAGATAGTGTATCAACATAAACATGTAACTCAGCTCAGCATATGCACATAACTCACATTCCTTTTATCAAGCTGTGTCACTTACTTCTATGTTGCTATGAAGTTCCTCATACAATTGTCTTGTTTCTTCGTTTTCCTGTTCATCTATCAAAGCAATAACGTACAAGAAAGTTTTTCTTTTGAAAAAGAATGCCAGCTGTCCAAGTCATTCTATTCAATCAGCATAATTAATCAAAAAAGGAATTATCGGCTCCTTTCTTATTAAGTAAGTCATTATGAAACATGGTGCCAAAAGTTATAGAATCTAGGGAAAATGTGTATTTCATTGAAACATTAAGCAAGCTCAGCTTTTAAATTTCCTTCCCAATATAATTTTTCTGTGAAATGTGTAATTCTGGATCAATTTATGCAACCATATTAATTATTATAGTATTAATGTTGTTGAATAATAATGTATCAAAGCTGTTAGTATTTGATAAACTGTAATTTAGGGTTTAGCACTGCATTTCTTCCTATCAGCAGATACCTATGACCACAGAACTCTCATTATAAAATTGCAACAACACTCCATGTCCATATTTTCCTTCTTTCCTTTCATTTTTGTAATTGATACTATTTTCCCTAAGAAAACAATTAAAAAGAGAACAGTAAGAAACACAGCTATCAAAAAAGAACAGTACATCTATACACAAGTGTTTCTAGAATTAAGGCTAAAAAGAAATAGACACTTCTTAAGTATCCAGGATCAAGTTAGTAAAATTTTAATTATTATAATTAACAATTCTAAACTGCATATAAAGTAAAAGTCCCAATCAAGAACATATTTTAAAACCTCAGGGATTTAAACTTCATTAAGTTATCCAACTGTCTTGGCTGGTTCAGTTTTGCAAGAAGACTTCTAGTTACTCCTTATACCTTGGGGTTAAGACATTTTTTCCCCACAAATGTGTGATGGCTGAAAACAGGAAATGCCAGCTCTGGAAATTTGTTAATGAGTGCTGGGAATTTAGAGTAGATTCTACTGCCTAAAAACAGGCATGAAGTGTCACTTCATATGTCTTAATATATTCACGGTATCTGGATGGGACTGAAAACCTTCAATGGGCTGACCAGACTTGAGGAGACCGGCACTGCTCTGGAGGGGCTGTCAGTGGCTAATCAGGGGTGGTGACACTGCCCCAAATCTGTAGCAGTGTTTAGGCACCCAAATAGCTCCCAGGCTTGCAACTTTTCAGCAAACAATTTTACTGGCTTCAGAAGTCCTCTGGATTTAGCATTACAAAACATATGTCTTTTAGACCTGTGGCTTCACTTCTAATTTTGTAAGCCACTTAAAATTCACTTCTCATTTTAAGAGCCACATCCAGTCGACCTCAACTGGAGAACGTATCTGAACAGCACGAGAACTTTCTTCTGTTCGTGAATTTAGAGCAAGCTAGAAGTACATTTACTCTCATAAATAAAAAATAAAAAAGCATTTACATTTGTTGGTCTTCTCTGTGAAGTGAGTGCAGGTTTCCTTGAGTAGATTACACAAATGCCTCGAAGCAGCGGCTCTAAAGGAGGGAAAAATACCGTATGTTTTCACAGGAGTGCACAGCACTCTGTGTACCTAAGGAGTAACAATGTAAATAACCTTCAAAATTTAACAGCTATATAAAACTGCCCACATGAAAACTGATTATTTTCATCACAGAAATATATACTTGGCTGTATTACTTACTCTTTCAAGAGATCTTTATTTTCACATATCTCATCTTCCAGTTTCAAATGGAGTTTTTCATTTTCAAACTAATTTCATAGGGAACAAACACAAAAAGACACTGTTATTGAAAAATAGAATAGAAGTGCACTTCAACTTCTCAAATCCCTCATCAAAAAGTAGTTTTGGGCATCAGTAGACAGAAGTCTATTTTATCTGGTATTACATGCTCAGTCATCTTTTGCGTGAAAGACGTAATAATTAATGAAAAATAATTTACTAGCAACTGAGACACTTACAGGTATATTCTTCATACACACACTCACACAAGAGAGGTGCACACACCTTCTCAAAATAATCATTTTTCTCAAGGCACAAACCAAATGGCAACAGTCTTTAATATTTAACTGTATCAGTAATATTGTCATACTAAACAAGGAAGCACTTAACTTCATCTATTCAAGGTATACAGTACAATACTGGCCTGCAGTTCTTGAATGGTTTTATTCTGTGCTTCAATAATCTTTCTATTTTCTTGGAGTTTTCTTTCTTTCTGGTTTAGTTCTGATTCTACTGTCAGTTTCCACTGCTTGATCTTCTCAGCCTCTTTGTACAGTTTTGAGAACAATTCATTCATTGTTTCTGTATTCTATTAAAACGGGTTCCACAATTTAATCTCAAGTACTATCTAATTAATACTGTTGTAGATAACATGTTTATCTTTTAGAAACATCACAAGAGTAATATTTTTCCACAGACGGTGATATAAGCTTATGTATGATCAGGAGCCAAAGTTTAAATCATTGTGCATCCACTATGTATGTATCAAAAGGCATTACAGAGCACATAGGAGAAACAAAGAGAATGAAATATCCCAAATAGCCTTCAGACATCACCAAATAGATGCTCTTAAAGACATGGATAACTGCAAAATCAATAAAAGTTTTGCTAGAATTATCAGTGAAGCCAAAATTCTTTCTAGTAGGTTCTTCACACCTTTTTTTCCTCTCCTTCTGACAGACACTGCTGATTTAAGTAAAAACAGCTTCAGAGACTTTGCTCAAGAGTATCTGTGATACTGCTGTTAACACATACACGGAGCAGGAAGAGAAACCACCCACCCTTGTGCTCTGAGAACACTTTGAAACTTTGTACAAGCAGTGCTGGGCCAGTGGTCAAGGCAAGTAAGAGCAACACACAAGCCCAAAGGGCAGTTTGGTTTAGGTACAAAGCCTCCAAACACCATCCTTGTTTTGGCTGCATCACGATAGTGTGATGTCCTGCTGGTACTTTAATAGCTGCTAGGATTAAAAAAAGTCTAGTCGATATGCTGATATGAAAATCAGCAGGGAGAGCACAAGAAATGTGTTTTATTTTGTGGCAGCAAACAGCATTTTGTAGCTGCAAAGTACAGAAAAAATGAGCTTTACCAAGTTGTGCAAAAGTAGAAATATGCTGGTAAAGACACTGTGAAAAGAATCCAGTGCTTGAGGAAACCACTAAATTCACTGTTTTACAGATAAAATAAAGGCCAGACAAGGCAATTGGGATAATCTACTTCAGTTTTCCAAAGAATACTCTGACTTCAACCCTCCTGCCCCTCAACAGAATAATCAGAACTAGTTCCACAAGGATATTTAAGTGTTTAAATCTTACTCTAATTAAAACTCCAGACTTCACAGGCACTTCAAAAAAAGAAAAAACAAGAACAACAAACAACATTGCAATCACCTTAATTTTTAAAGATTTGTTTCCAGCCACATTCACTAAATCACAAATATCTCCTGTAAGTGATTCAAGTTTAAGCTTTAAACAGGAGACAGAAAACATTATTCCCTTTTGACTACTTCATTTAGCCCTGAAATATCTACTGAATAATGTTGTAGGCACTCTTTGGGAACAAATTCAAAAGACCCCAAGGAATTAGATATGCAGAGTTGATACTTAGCTGACCTCTTCATCTACTTGAGAGCAAAGTTTTACTTGCTGTGAAATTGTATCTGAAACATGAAGAGATTTTGATCAATGTATTTCTTTAAAAAGTAACAGTGAAAATGTATTTAACAGTTACAGATATGAAACTGTGAGACTCCTCATGAATATTAAAACTCAACAATATAAAAAATCTAGAGTGTGCATGGCAAATATTTTAGTCTTACCTGAATCAGTGATCTCACCATGGTTCGACATATCGAATGGCAACTTAAAATCATCATCTGAGCATTTGTTAAAACCCTGCACAAATTCAAAAATTAGTTTCTTAAGGGTAGATTTGTAAGGAAGGATTATAAAATCCAGAAAAAAAAACAGATGATGTGAAAATAGAATTTTTCATTAATAAAACAGCTGCCTACAATTTTCAAAGCCCAGGGTATGGGTAATGGCTTTGGAACTTGCTCGCTTCTTACTTCCCAGTGGTTTACTGAACTATTGGTCTCTCGCAGTTTGCTTTATAGACTGGCCAAAGGGGAAGCTTTCAATGCAGGGAACTCAGCAGCTCCTGCCTGTCTGTGCACCGGGGCATGGTAAAGGACCCAAGGAGACAAATTACTTTTTTGAAGACCATTAGTTGATATTTCTTTTTTGCCTTGCTTCCAAGGGCAGTTCTAAACCACATCTGATTGTTTTTCAGCATGAAAATACCCTTTTACAAGGTTTTTAAGTCACAGAAGTTAGTCCTGTAAACAGCGTAACTCATCTGCTGTCAGAATATCCCGTTTGAATGTCAACATATTTCATAAGGAGCTTCGACATGCAAAAATAACTTGATGAATTCCCATAACTCAGTGTAGGGACAGAACATTTTCACCGCAGACTTGATCTGGTGAGACCAAGACATCACCGCCGGTGCAAGCATGTGAGTGGGGCACTGCTCGCTGTGCTAAATTACCCATATCAAACGCGGACTTATCGGTGAGGTACAGTTACAACACAGAGCACATGCTCGAGAAGATGATTCCCTTCAGTTTTGACAGAAAATAACAACAAAAGTCTTTGAAATTCAAACCGAAGATGTTCCCCCGGCACCAGCCTAGGCATATGCACAGAAATTAGTCCAGCGCCGTGTGTGTGTGTGTCTGTGTGTGTCTGTGCGTCTGTGTGTCTGTGTCTGTGTTCCAGCTGGGGCTCTGCCGGGTCATTTCCCCGGCACAGCACTGTCCCTTGTCCCCGGGGAAGGGCCCATGAGCTTTCTCTCCACCCCCTCCTCAGCTACGGCCTCCAGAGCAGCACAGCCTGAGGGGGAGGCCCGCTGGGGGNGCATGAACAATTTAAAGCGGTTTTCCTTCTCCATAGACCCGGTAAACGGGCGGGCCCCAGCGCCGGGACCTCTCGGCGGCCGCTGAGGGCGGGCGCGAAGGGCGGGAAGCTGCAGCGCTCCCTCAGCGCTGCGCGCGCCGGGCCGGGGTGCCGCCTAGCGGGAGCTGCGCCCGCCTCAGGCACGGCCCTGCCGGACAGAGGCGGCCGCGGGGCGAAGGGGGCGAACCAAAGAGGTCTTGGGGCTGCCCGAGGGGCCGGGTGGATTGGGATTGTCGCCGTAGTCGCCGGCCGGGGGGACACAGAGGGACCTTCGCCGTCCCGGGGAAAGCGGGAGAGGTCTGGGGGGACCGCAGGGTCCCGCGGGGAAGGGAGGGTCCCGCCTGTACAGGGAATAAATGGAGGAGCCCCGTCCTCCTGGGACCCACCCCGTGTTGTAAATCGCTCCCCCAGGAACGTCGGTGGATGGGATGTTGTGTGTCGGCCACTGGAACGTTGAGAGCTCTGGAAGGAGCCAAAGCAGAGAAAGTCAAAGCCCGAAGAGCTCAAGGGAGGACAAAACTTTGCAGTGCGGAACACGGTGAGTCTGTGCGTGCAGGGCAATGCAGGGGCAGGTCCTGGAGGCATCTCCTGAAGCTGGCACAGCCCCAGCCGATGGGATCTGTGAGGAGGGGGCTGCTGGGGGGCAGTTTGGAGCAGCTGTACAGCCAGGGGTGCTCGGGTCTGTCCTACAGAGTACGATCCCGGTGCTTCAGGGCTCTGTGTGCCAGGGCAGGGACTCTGCTGCCTGCCAGGAGCAGCTCTGAGCCGGGAAACTGCTCACAGTGCTGGGGGACAAGATCTGGGTGTTGGTGCCTATATAACTTAGATCAAAGTTACAAGCTTATATAGCTTATATAGCTTGAGTTATAAGATATCAATATAACCTGATATATCTATATAACCTGGTATGAATACAACCTAAATCATGACTTCTTATATATATCTATATAACCTGAATCATAACGTTTTATACCTATATAACCTGATAGAAAATAACTTTTTATGGCTAGTATATAGTTAACTAGTTAATAGTTAACTAGTTAACTATAGTTAATGCTGAATAGACAAAGAAAAGAAGAAAAAACTCACCAGGTGGATAGCTTTAGAGATAAATAAGTATAGTACTAATGAAAAATTGGCAAATACAAAGCCAATTAGCCACAAAACAAAGAATTTAGGCTGGTTAAGACCAGACAGACCAAGGAACACCACAACTGCGCATGCTCCAAAGATAAAGTTGAAAACTTCAGATGCAAAGAAGACCTTGGAAGCCTTCATCAAGGACACCCTGATGACCCCTGAATTGGGGAGGCACAAGGGCAGTGCAGAAGAACTATCTAATAACCATGAGATCATACTATGTAAATTAGTTCCAATGCATATATAATGATTTTGTAGTGACATAGCGATACTAAGCAATACTTACTGTATAAATATACCACAGCACTTGACAAGGGTGGGTGAGTTAGGTGGAGATATCCCCCTCACCACCATGACAAATAAGCAAATACCTGCTCTATAGACACCGGTCTGTGGGGATTTATTTCCAGCTTATCTTTCAGGCATCAGCAGCAGGGTGTGCCAGGACACCTGAAGGGCAAATTCTGGTTGTAACTGCTCAGCAGTGGTAGTTTAGGACCAAGGAATAATCTGGAATGGAGAAGGCCTAGCTGAGGAAAGGCTTAAACAGGCTGTAACTCTCAGTGCCAGAGACTTGTGCAGAGAAGCCACACTATGAGAAGCCAGCGTCCACAAAGGAGACAGAGGAGTCCTGCAACTTTATTGGAACCAAGGGAGAGTGTAGCATTGCAGTCCCTGGGTGAGCAAGGATAGGTTGGATTCAAATCTACATGAGGACACTCAGCCAATGTCATTCAGCCCTAAATGCAGATATATCATTGGCCAGAGAGCTGGGCAGTGTTAAAGTCAGATCTATCTAGACCCAGGAGTTTTCAACTCCCTNCCAAGGGAGAGTGTAGCATTGCAGTCCCTGGGTGAGCAAGGATAGGTTGGATTCAAATCTACATGAGGACACTCAGCCAATGTCATTCAGCCCTAAATGCAGATATATCATTGGCCAGAGAGCTGGGCAGTGTTAAAGTCAGATCTATCTAGACCCAGGAGTTTTCAACTCCCTGTATAAGAAGGCTCTGAACAATAAGAAATGCTGCTGTTGCATGAAGCTCTGAGGTGTGTGTATCATCCCTGTCTCCGACCACCAACTCCACAAAACATGTGGCCCACAATATAATAGGAGAGAGTCCACTGAGGCATGTGCACATGGGGTCTTTCTCTCGTTTTGGAGGGCACAGGAGGACCTCCTTTAATCCTAAGCTCCCAGTCACATGTTGTCCTCTTCCTTTCTCCATCCATTGAGGTACCAGGAAGGTACAGCTTTCCCGAACCACCTACCACATATTCCCCCTTGAACATGTATCACTATTTTCCCCCAATGTTTGGAAGTTCATGCTGTCTGGGTTCTGCAATGGTCTTTGTGCAGACCCATTTGTCTATTACCCAAGAGTTCAGGAGCTCAAACTGTCTGGGTTGTAGCCAAATTTCTGAAGGAGCAAGGACATGATTTGCTCCTGAACTAGCTGGGCAACCCAGCCTGGGCCTGGGCAAGGCCCAGTGGGGAACAAAGACCAGCCTGGGCCTGGGCAAGGCCCAGTGAAGAACAAAGAACAAAGTTTGTGGCGCACTTAAAAATTAGCTTAAGGTATGCAGAAGAATAAAGTAGATAGTATGTGTGTAATAGATGTAGAAGTAGGATTGAGTACCTTAACCACCTTAAAGGTAGAAGTGGACAAGAATATAAACATATTCTTTCTATGCTGTACACCAATAAGAGGATACCTGGAAATATAAACAATATTGAAACCTATATAATCTGTCATTTTTAGCAAATAAAGGAGAAGGTTGTGTAACTGTATTGGTGTGAATAACGTTACTTGGCTGACTCCCCACAACTTCGGGGAATTTTCCCCTTCACTGGGTCAAACTGTTTGGGGTCTTTAACAAATTTGTGCAGCTTAATGTTTGTAGAGACATAAAGACACATTTTGAAGACGTTAACATCCACTCCTGATCGGAATCCGAAATGCAGGGAACTCTCAGAACTTTGGGCTTGTAAGCCAAGGCTTAGAATTAAACACAGGATTTGATTTGGGACCTTAGAAAAGATTTCCAAACTTAGGTGCTAGAAGCAAGAATGTAGATTTATAGTTTAAAGCAGAGACACGTTAAGATAAGTAGAAGAAAGTTTAGAGTTTTGGAGTTTAAGATATAGAAAAAATAAAAGTAGTTAAAAAGGTAACAAGAAGTTTAAAATGTAGTTCTGTAAGTTTGTGTGTCATAACATGATTAACTAAGAAAGTTTACACTGTAGCATGAGTCTATAAGACTAAATATCTAAAGATTAAGTCAAAAGCATAAATATCCTTGTTAGGAGTGTTTTATTAGTTAATGCCTACATCCTCCCAGTTCTGTCTACCCTCTGTTTCTGTCTGGCCCTCAGTCCTATCTCCCCCCACCCCCAGCTCTGTCTGCCTGGGCCTCTCAGCTCTGTGTGGGATGTTTGCCACCAGAAATCCAGGGGGTGGGGTGACACCGGAGTGCTGACAGCATGGTGGCTCTGGGGCACATTTTTGGCATCATCATCGGGGCTCTGGTGGCCAGTATGGGGGGACTTGGGGCCCTGACGCATGGAGAGGGGAAAAACGGGTTCTTATCCCACAGGAGGGGGGGAGAATGAGAGTCCCTGACCAACTGCGGGTGGGGGAGGAGCACTTGCATGCCCAGATCCCTGCCACGCTCAGGGAAGGAAGTAGAGCCCCACTTTGGTGCCATGAGAACCAGATGCTGGGTGCCCCCTGCCTTGTGGGGCTCAGAGACCCTTCATTTATGGGTCCCAGACTTGGGTCCCCCACTTATGGGTCCTGGACGCCAAGGTCCCATCACTGTGTCAGTCTGGGGGAACTGTGTAGCGCAGTGTAAGAGTCGGTCCGAAGATCCCTCATTTCTGCCTCATGATCCTCGCCAAAGACAGAGACTGAAAATCAGACTATGACCTTAAAAACCTCAAACACCTGCACAGGAGTCCTGGCCTGGCTGAGGTGGGATGTTTGCCAAGTGTTGCCTGCAGGTGTGACCAGGGAAGTGGTTGCTGAGAACAATGGATGCTTGTCACGGTGGACCGCGTCGTTCATGCTGCCAAAACTAAGAGGAGTGTCTTGTCCCGTGCACCCATCCTGTTCACCTGTCCTGTGTACCTGTCCTGTTCCCGTATCCCAGAGTAACAGGCCTCACAACAATGCCTGCAGATGTCCCCCTGTCTTGGTTTAAAAAGACAGGTGTCTGCTAAGGAAGAAAACACAAACCCCCTCCCTCCGAATCACCACAATTTTTTGAAATTAAAACGCTCTCAGGCAAAAAATATGGGGATAGGAATAACAGTTCTTTACTAGGAAAAACTAAAGGAAACAAAGGTACTAGTACCAGCAAACAACAAAAGAAACAAACAAACAAACAAAAACCCTGACAGAGTCAAGATATGACCTGCCACCCTGGGGCAGGGTGTGGATAACAGTCCAGTTGAGCAGTGGCTGCAGTTCTCTTAGAGTGGGAGCCACGGCTCTGTCAAAACAGCAGTCCAGCAGAGAAGAGTGTAGGCAGATGGGTCTGGTTTTCCTCTGGAAATCCAGTGGAGAATCCAGGCTGTCTTTGTTTTAAAAGTGTCTTTTTTTATTCCAGTAGAAATGCTTGGCCCCTCCCCCTGGGCAGAGCACCTCACAATGGGAATAATGTAATCTTATCAGTCGTGTGGAGGCACTCAATGGCCCATTAACAGAAAATGTCTTCCCAGGGGAGGTATTGTTTGTGAAAAGATAAGGGAAACCTGCCCAGATAACAACCCCATCTTTATCAGATGGCAAATAGAATATCTTATTTTAACAATCCAGATACTCCCACCTTTTGGCCAGTCGCTCCTATAAAGGACTAAAGGACTATAAAAAGACTCTCTAAATTAACTGACTTTGAGATCTCCCCGATGGACAGAAGACCCTGCACCTGCATCGACGGCTGGGCTGGGCGGACTTCGGCATTGGTAGCTGTAATCCCCCTTACCCTCTATTCTCTCTATACTTAGTTTTCTTCTCTCTCCCCTCTATCACATACTAGTGTTGATGAACACTCAATAAAGTGCATTTTTTGCTGAGTTGAGTCCCTGGTGTTGTTTACCTTTTGTACTCTGAGATCAAATAAAATAACCACATCACGAATCCCACCTTGCGGATCGTGACAGGCAGGAAGCTGTCACTCACCCATCCCCCTCTCTGCTTCATAAAGCTGCCCAATATCGGAGCCTTCAGCATCCAGCTGGCCCCACATCAGGTCCTGAGCCCTGGTGGGAGCCAGAGCTTCGGGCACCATGTGCTGCCACTGGACGGGGCTCAGTAGGAGATGGGGGGACATCTGAGTCACCCCAGTTGTGGGGCCACTCCAAGGGCCCTGGGACATTTCAGCCACCTGGGGGTCCTGAGTGGCTGAAATAACCCTCTCTCCTCAGGATGCTGGTGGGGTCCCCATCAGAGGTGGGAGATGGGGGGCGGCTGTGCCAGAATGGTGCAGAGTGGAGAGTGCTGGGAGGTGGAGCTGGAAGGTGAGAATGGAGGGATTAGGAGGGGTTGGGATGGAAGTAGGAATGGGCATGGGGTGGAATAGAAGTGGGTATTGTGAGAAACGACTTTTTACTTTTTAAAAGGTTTTATTAAACCTTAACAAAAATTACAACAAAAGGACTAAATAAGATAAAATTACAGTGCTGAGAGCACCTCCCCCCCCCATGTGGCTGGTAACCACGTGGCTGGCTCATCCACAAGATAGCTGCTCCACCTTTTATACCTTTTGTTATGAATAAAATTGAAGGTTTCTGTTGCATTCCTGTTCATCTTTCACCTGTTTGTATACCTACCTACTTTTGTTAAACACCTGTTCATGTTCCAGTTAATGTACTTACTTTTGTTTCAAATGCCCATGTTGAGGTTCTCCCTTGTTTTATTCTTTTGTATTTTGGTCCCCTTTTGTCCCTTTTCCCTCCCTAATTCCATCAGGAAATCCTGCCGCTGCTCCCCGACTTCCTCAATTCCCAGAAGGGGTTGCAAAGATTTGCATATTAAAATCATATAGACACTGGTGAATAGACACCACCCTTGGACAACGAGCCACCTTCAAAAGACACTTTAGAACCCCCTACCCAGGATGGGAAAGACCTCAGGAGGCAGGAGCTGCCATCAGGGATCAAGCCAGTCACCCTCGCTGTAACTTAGAGGGCACCTAAGCAAGAACACACCCCTAGACCACCAAGCCAGCACGAGCCTCCTGCCAATACCATGAGGACAGAGACGCCAGCCCTGCCAGCAGTGACAGCTCTGCGGACTCCTCCTCCTGTTCATCGCCCAGCTGGGAGCAGCAGCGGCAGTGCACATCCGGAGCTTCCACCCCGAGAGAGCTGATCCTTAATGAAGGCCTTTCAGAGGAGAATTTCTCCTGGCCCTATTCATTTAACCCTTGGTGTTGCACCAGATAACCCTAGCTCCTCCCAAAGTCTGTCTGTCAACTTTTGTCCTAGGGTGACTTTATGATGCTTGTATCCCCAGTGGTCTGGTTTGTTTACGCTGGGTATTATATTCTGTGCCTTCAAGGCTGGTTCTGAGAGTGAAGGTGGGCAGAAGGAGCACAGAATTTGTTATCAGAGACTGGACTCACTCCCCCACATTCTGCCAGGACGGTTGGTGTCTGTGCACGGACAGAGTGGAACAGGGCTCTCCTGTTTTGCTTTTTAGTTAGTTTAGCTAGCTGAGGCAGAGAAGTTTTCCCTGGACTGTTTTTCTGTCCATTTTCTTGGAACTGTTCGAACCTGCTCTGGACTGGGGACCTGGGGAAGTGTTGGGGTACCCTTTGGGGGTGCCCTGGGGGAGCAGAGCCCTTCCCCCAACAGGACGGACCTAGGGAATGAGGGGGAGCAGACTGATCCCTTGGAGTGGAGGGGACATCAGGTTGCTGTTTCCGAGATCTCCCCATCGATAGAAGACGGATCTGTTGGCAGAGGACCATGAGGACCTTGTCTCATCCATTGGAAGCTATTCCCCTGCCTCTTTCTTCCTCTCTATCCTTTTCTTTGTATCACTTTGTTTCCTATCTCTCTCTCTCTCTCTCCTCTATTGCATAATCGTGTTGTTGGCACTCATAAAGGTGCATTGTTTTGATTAAAATCAAATTTCCCCTGCTGTGACTTTTGCATTTTGAGATCAATAAACGAACCATCACGACTCCTGCTTGTGTTAGCAGATCGTGACAAAGATCCCAAAAACAGAAGCAACCTTGAGATGGACGAAATTGGGATGATTCCCAGTATATATGAAATAATAAGGCTTATTTTTTCGAATATAATGCTGGCTTCTATAACACAAGACTTGGTGCATGTAGTAGATGTTGGGGGGGTCTTACAAGTAAAGTTCATTAATTAGTTAATGCCAGGGTTGTTAGTACTTGTTAGGGAGGGAGACTAATTTGAGTTATGTAACAGTTACAAGTTAAATGGGAATTTCACTGTTTAGCGTTGTAAGCAGGGAGTTTTGCGGCCAGGCAGCTGCGGTCGGGTGTACGGGATCACGGGATAGCGCGGCTGCATCCAAAGACTGACAAGAGCAGAAGCCTATCAGAAGGCAAGGGGTGTAACCCCCACTATAGACTGACATGGACCTTTCTAGAGAATTACATCAACTGATAAACATCATCACCGAGGATGGGGATTGGTGCAATGATCAGCCAATCATTCGATGCCATTTCAAAATGATTGGCTGACGACGCTCTGCCACAAAGACCAATCAAAAGTCCCTAGTACGAGCCAATCATCAAGAGGATCGTAAAATGCACCAATCCAAGGCAGACTAGAGGGTATAAAAACAGGGTGCAGACAGTTACAGGGGTCCTTGTGGATACACTGTCTGCTGGAGGGTATGTTGTGTATCGCCTCTAACTCACCATAGGAGACCTGGTAGCTCAGGCCTCTGCCTTCAGTTGTTAAAATAAACTGAGTTCAACTTTTCCTAAAAAAGTTGTCAGCTCCATTTACCACAGTGTACATGTGCAACCTGTGGGGTTGTTAAAAGGACAGTGATGNCCTTAGTACGAGCCAATCATCGAGAGGATCGTAAAATGCACCAATCCAAGGCAGACTAGAGGGTATAAAAACAGGGTGCAGACAGTTACAGGGGTCCTTGTGGATACACTGTCTGCTGGAGGGTATGTTGTGTATCGCCTCTAACTCACCATAGGAGACCTGGTAGCTCAGGCCTCTGCCTTCAGTTGTTAAAATAAACTGAGTTCAACTTTTCCTAAAAAAGTTGTCAGCTCCATTTACCACAGTGTACATGTGCAACCTGTGGGGTTGTTAAAAGGACAGTGATGATGATGAGGAGCCTTCGTCAGAAACGACCACTGAAAAGCCAAGAAGACCACCTAGAAACAAGTGAAGCATGAGCTATCCAGTTCAGTGAGGTAAATTTCAATAATCGGAAAGTGGAGGAGATTTATGGGAAATATTGATGAATATGCGTGAGCATATAGGATATATAAGTTCAGCTTGGATTCTTTTGGCTTTGTACATGAGGCAGGGTGATAAGCCCCCCCTGTACCCAGGTCAGTTTTGCTTATGCTTTATTATGAAACTTAATCATACTTAATTAATCCCTGCTAAATTTTATGTTGTATTCATTTTATATAAAATTGCCACCAAATTTAATTTTGACATTTATTGGGACTTCATTCATAACAATAGTGTTGGTGTGTCAGAAATTGAAATGTTATGGCTAATGGCTTCAACATCGTTATGAGGGAGTTTTAACCATTATGGCAAAACTGGATAAAGGAGCTGCGACCACTGAAGCCCACCCCTTCCTGAGGATACCTTCTGAGGGAAACTTTGCACTGTGAGTAAAGCCGCCTAAGGGAAGCTGAAATAGGGATAGGTGACACTGTTGTTTCATTATCTCAGGTCTAGAGAGACGTAAACAAGACTGAGGGAGAAGAAAATATCCCCCAGAAAGCCAAACCCAGCAGCTTTCCTGAAAATTAGCTTTGGTTGAGTTTGGGGTGGGGGAGGCCACAGCCCACAGGCTCATCTGCTGAGGCCAGGCTTGCACACAGTCCTGCCAGCCAAGGGGGGAAGGGGAGAATTTTGATGGTGGGATGTAACCTCTGGTCAGTGGCAGCAAACACCCATCCTCTGCTACACAAAATGGCTCAGTTATAAAACCCCCCATGCTGGGAAAGCCACACACAGAGGACATTTTTAAAGGCCTTGCACAAGAGCACTGCAATTTTCATAAAACCAGATGTCACCCTGAGTTTTAGCCTTCTGATGTTTTAGTCCAGATGTCACTAGAGAGCGCGACACAAACAGCAGAGACACAACCACACCAGACCAGTGAAAGGCAGAGAAAAAGGAGCACTTTATTTTGAGTTCACAGAATTATATAGAGTTTTGAGAATGGCCAGGGATTGGAAAGAAAGGTCACCACCTTTCCAACCACACTGGTCAATAGAAAAGTCCATCAGCCTTTCTCCTCCCAGGAGAAGGAATGAAAAACAAAAGAACAGTGAAGAAAAACATCTGCATGTTTACAGAAAACCTCGTGAGAAACTTTATCATAGAAACTAAAACATCAGAAGGCTAAAACTCAGGGCGACAACCAGAAATCTCTTATACATTCTCTGAGTGTGTGGAGAGTTCTCCTTGACATCGAGATCTCATTATCAAGTTACTTCCTGACGGAGGATTGAGATAAAGGAGACTTCTGCACCCCACTATCAGTTGTTGGTAAGTGACATTGGCACCTAATCTCTACTATTTCTTCACTAGCTATAACATAGGTACCTTTTTTATCATGCATTTTCTTATGAACCTACTAATAGCATTTCTTTAGTTTATCCTGCATAGTAAGTAAGCCTATCAAAGTCTCATGTCTGGTTTTTCCTTTGTGTCTACTCAATAATAACTCGAATTGTAATATGCCTGATTGGTAATTATTAAGAACTTGAGAGCGAGAGTGGTTTTGGGGTGCTGGCTGCCTCAATAAAGCTGCTGCCTACTGCCAGAAACCTGGACAAAGGCAGACACTTGTCTAAGCTCTCCCCTCTCATTTGTAGCAGCTCCAGGGGGATGGTGTTGGGATCCATGGAGTGGTAATATTTTTCTGTCACTCTCTTTCTTTCCAACCACCCATTTTTCTATTTCTTTCTTGCCGGGTCTCTGGTGGAACCAAGAAAGGTGTGGAACCCCCCCTGCCATGGGCCCTGTGAGGGGGTTTCCCCTCGTGCGTTCTGTGCCAGGAATGAAAGACGGACAAGACTCTTGGTTTTCGATCTTCGGTCCATTGTTTATTTTTCTCTTATCAGCAGTCTAGTGCATCAGACTTAGTGCACCAGAAGCAAGGCATAAAATGGTCACAAAACACACAGTTTCAAGGTCTTTTAAAGCTATTTCACCTAATTAACTCTTAAAATGTACTTTCTACCAATAACTCTTATTAATCTATTCACGTAACACCTACACTGCGGCTTTGTTTCACCAATAATTTTGTGCCACCAAGACTGCAGAAAATGGAGTAGATGAAGAAACAAGAAGATGAGACAACATGCAAAATCCTCCATCTTGCCTCCAATTTACTCCCATACTAAAATCTTAAAATTCTAAAATTTTCACCCTGTGATAAACTACATTACTATCTACCACTACCACTATCTAATTCACACACTTGTAGATTCTAACTCATCCCAAAGTCTTGGAAGCTTTCTCCAGGGACGAAGGTTAAAAGCAGTGTTCTGCTGAAGATCAGGGCTTCTCAGAACAGGCAGAGAAGCATTCTCTGTGCCCTGGACTCCAACACTTTTCCTTTCTCTCTCTCTCTCTCATTTACTGTTAAATAAAATTCATACTATTACCTTTGTCATGTGGTCTCATTTGGACCTGAATTCAGGGGGCGGCATCTCTCTAGAAATTTTAATAACTGGATCACAACACAGTGTCGAGATCTTTGCAGACCAATGTTCATCTGCTGGAAATATGGAACCAACCCTTGGGATCTGCTCCATCCGCATCAGGGACCAGCTGTGGGCTTGTGTCATGGTGCCTCAGCAGTGGAAATCAACAGAGATGTTAATCAGTTGACTGACATGAGATCTTGAGATATTTGTGACCAAGAGATGACCATGACATGTCCATGACTCTGACCATGAGATGAGC
Organism: Dicaeum eximium; assembly: GCA_013396995.1. Taxonomy (NCBI): domain Eukaryota; kingdom Metazoa; phylum Chordata; class Aves; order Passeriformes; family Dicaeidae; genus Dicaeum; species Dicaeum eximium. The sequence goes on from VWZP01006937.1 coordinate 37,898, forward strand.
ACAACCATGACATGATTGTGACCATGAGACAACCATGGTCATGAGATAACCCTGACTATGACCCTGACTATGACTATGAGATGATTGTGACCAACAGATGACCCTGAGATGACCATGACACGACCATGACCATGAGGTGATCAAGATCTAGAGACAACCATGACCAGGTGTCCCTGAGGTGACTCCAAAGTGATCCCTGAGATGACCACACCCAGAGGCTGCTGGAGTGAAAGCTCCTGAGGACACAGAGAACAAAGGTTGAGTTCATGGCCCTGGACATGAGGAGAACTTGAAGAGAAAAGCCACTGCCAGGAATTCCACTCTGGGTTGGGAGTGGTAAGAATGAGGGACACTGGGAATGAAGGACACTGGGAACAGGGGACAGCAGGAGCAGTGGACACCTAGAATTGGAGGACACTGGGATGCAGGACCACCACAAGCAGGGGGACACCAGGAATGAGGGACACCGGGAATGAGGAACATTGGTAACAGGGCCCACCAGGAATGGGGAACTCTGGGAATGGAGAACACTGGGAATGAGAGATATCAGGAATGGAGAATAGAAGTATGGGAGACACTGGGAAAGCAGACACTGGAAATGGAAGACACAAGGAGTGTGTGTACACTCTAACTGGGGGTCATGGCAAGAGTCCCAGGAAGATCCAGGGGGATCCCATGCATTCCCAGGGAGTTTCCCAGGGGGATCCAGGTAAATCCCCAGGGATTCCCTGTGGTGGTAGATTTGTCCATGCCTTTTCCAGGTCACACCATGATCTAAGAAATGCTCATTAGGCCTTGGTCTTGATGAACCTCACCTGGGCCAGGGTCCTCTTGAGCTTATCATAAACACTGTGCTTCCAGGCAGTGCTGCTGTGTAAGGGCCTCCTGATTTATTTATGAACAGCCTTGGAAACTATTTTTCTTGCCTTAACTGGAGAAAATCCTTGTTCTCACACTTTGAAAAAAAGCTGCCAACCCGAAGTAGGGCCAGGATAAAGCCTTGTTGTGATAAAGGCCATGCCTTGGGGCCCTCTAAACCGGGGTGCCAAAGGAGCCCCTTGGAGCTGTGCTGGGCCACAGCAGCGGGGAGCAGCACAGTCCCTGTGTGTGAGTGGGGCCTCTGTGAGCCAGGAGCTCTCCCATTTGCTGCATTCAGGGCATCCCTGAAGGATGACGGCTCCTGGGCTGCCAATGCCTCTACTCCTGGAGGCCTCAGCCTTTTCCCTTTGGTGGGAAGATGCCAAGGCTTCAGTAGCTTGGAGAGGAATTTTTCACAGGTACCTTGCACTGACTTTTTGTGAAATGGATAGGGCCAGGAGACAATTCTCCTTTGAAAGACCTTTATTGAGTGACAGCTCTTGGGGTGGGGGCCCAAGCTGTAAGTGCACCGCCACTGCTCCCAATGGTCATCAACAAGGAGGAGGAAATCGCAGATCTGCCGAAACCAGCAGAGCTGGGACTTCCGTCCTCGCAAGAGTAGTCAGGAGGAGAGTTCTGGCTCAGATGTCTAGGGGTGACACTCAGGTGCTATTACGTTATGGTGACATGCTACTCTTTGGTGGTGTTCTCTGGCTCTTTGGGTCTCTGCCGACTCAGGGATGTAATTTTCTTTGATTTCTGTGTTGGCTCGTTGTCTCAGGGTTTTCTTGGTTTAGTGGCTGTTAAGTGTCTTTTAATATGCATTCGCCCTCAAGTCCTTCTGGGAGCAGTGGAAGCTTTTCGGGGAGCAGCAGCAGGATTACCTGATGGTATGGGGGAATAGGAATATAAACAACGGGGAAGGGAACAAAGGGGACAAAATGGGCAGAATACAAACAATAGGGAACAAGGGGGTAAAACGGGCATACCACAGTTGAACAACTAGGACATATTTTTAGAACAGGGATAGGTACATCAGCTGGGAAGACAGGCTGACAACTGTTTAAAACAGAAACAGGTAAGTACATCAACTGAGAACACAAGAACAGGTAAGTAAGCCATTTCCTTATTCACAACATTTTTGTCTGTGTGCTTTCTCATGTGGATATGCCATAGCAAATCTGGCAGAAATTATGCTGTCTTAGATGTTTAAGTACCTTAGATACCTAAGTTAGGCCTGTAAGTAAGTTTATTTTAAATTATATGATAAGTTAAATAATGTTAAGTTTTAATCCTTTGTTAAATTTTTAAGGTGTAAGTACTGTTCAGTACTGCTCAGGTATAAGTACTGTTCAGTTTGAGCGCTGTGAAGGTTTTAGGCTGTATTCCTTTTTATCCTTGTCCTTTCTATCCTTTGTCACACGCACCTAAACACACACACACACACACACACACACACACACATACAGTTCATTTCTGTTTTGACTGACCAGATTTTGTTGGTCTTTTTCCGTCGGTCTGCCTTAACTGCTTATAACTAGCAGAATAAATGTTGACAACGAACTTTGTCATGCTGCCGCTTACTATTGAATCGGCTTTTCACTGATCCCCCAGCCCGCTCCACAACACCAACACCCACCTGCATCTCTTCATGCCCAGACCCCATATGCCCCTTTTTCCCTGACCCTGGGAGCCCCTGGACCCCCATTCCTGCCTTTATAGCCCCCATACCCCTCTTTCCTCAATACCAGGGACCCTCTGGACCTCCCTTCCAGCCATGCCTGCTCTCCCCAGCCTGGGACCCACCTTTCCTTGACCCTGGGATTCCTGAATCCCCTTGCTGGTTTTCCCTGATACTGAAATCTGCTGGAAGATAAACTTTCTAACACAGCTTGAGGCGTTAGAGAGCAGGCATCATCTGTGCAGGACACATGCAGGATATCTCCTTATTCTATGTTTGAGGTGAGACTTTACAACCAGATATTTGTGCATCATAATCATACATATTCATTACGATGTATCTCCTAGTTAATACACAAACACCACTTTCCTACAAGTCATTTCTATGCATTTGCCTCCTACTGGAAATAATTTTATGTTCCTTGAGGGTTGTCTAAAGGGGTCTCTGGTGGTTGTATTCACTTAATGCTTTGATATTAAAGGTGACCTTCCCCTGAACATTTTCCTTGGGTATATGCTATTGCTTCTTGCTACATCACTTGCCCAAAACCCCACTGTAGTCCTTTTTCTCTGTTTCTCCACTGGTTCCAGCCACATTTATCATCCTGTATGCATACCTTTACATCCTTTCATCACACCATTTTGCTTTCCTTGATCCATGAGGGCCCCTGGAACCCCCCAACCTTTGTGTCCCCTCAGTTCTCCACACTGTGATTCCTATCAGAGGAAGTGTCAGAGCCCAGCCTGGGGTTTCCCAATATGTGGCCATGGGATACCTGGACAGGAACCCTTTTGAGTGAGCAGGGCTTGATGGAGCCAAAGATGCTGTGGATGATGGAATTTTGGATACCCAGACCTAGATTGCCAAGGGGAACCAGTGCATGGCTGCTGGCAAACTGGAGATGCTGTGGCGCTGGGATAACTGCAGTGGGGGTGTCTTGTGGTGATTTTGTGATGATGCTTTCTTCCCTAATCCTCTGCTTTATGCCCAGAAAATGAGTGCTGTAGCTTCAAGATGGACCCAGGGGTGGGTTGGGGAGCATTGGGCTCCTGTGGGCTCTGTTCAAGCGCTCACTCTCTGGGCGCTCGGGCCAGCGTGGGCCGGGGCACTGCATTGCTCCTGTTGGATTGGTTTGGGGTTGTTTTGCTAGCGTGAAACAAGATTTTTTCCCCCTTCTCCTAGCCTGGAGGCTGTACTGGGAATCCTTTCAGCAATTTGTTTCTCATTTTTCCTTGAACTGTTTCGACTTGTTTTCTTTTCTTTCTTCGGCCCTTTCGGGGAGCTGGCGGGACCGCCCAGAATCCGAGACCTCGGAGGAGCTGAACCAACATGAGAAAGGACATTAAAATCCACCAACTGCTGCAGGGAGAAGACCCACACCAGAAACCCAACACGTTCCCAGCTGCTGTGAATTCTTTTTTCCTCCCCTCCGTCCCCATAGACAACGAAAGGCAGTCACCATCTTTTTCCTCTTAGCCACGCAGTGAAGTGGGGATGTGGTGTAAGGTTCAAATTTCTTTTTATTTTTCTTCTCTCTCTCTCTCTCTTTTTTTTTTTTTGGTGTTTTTTTTGGGGGGGGGGGTTTTTTTTTTTTGT
>VWZP01006938.1:14158-57580 GCA_013396995.1 Dicaeum eximium
AACTTCCCTGAAACTTCCCTGAAACTTCCCTGAAACTTCCCTTCCCTGAAACTTCCCTTCCCTGAAACTTCTCTTCCCTGAAACTTCCCTTCCCCTTCTATTCCCAACTAAAAAACAGCTGGGAAGAGCTGGAATGGGAACTTCAACCTCTGTTTCTTTGCTATGACACTTTCAGAGACAATACTCACCCAAAACCAAACTTCAGGTTTTGCCCATTTGTCGTGGTTTAACCCCAAACAGCAACTCGGTCCCACACATTGCTCAGCCCTGGTGGGATCAGGAGAGAGCTGGAAGGGCAAAAGTGGGAAAATTTGGTGGGTTTGTAACAAAACTCATGGGCAACAACTAAAACATCCTTGTTTATTAACACTGCTTCCAGCACAACTCCAGAATTCAGCTACGACAAAGAACACGATCCCAGTCAAAACCAGCAACTATTTCCGAATGCTCCAGTAAATCCTCGCTTGATTTTTTTTTCCTTCTGCTTCTACCGATGGGGGCATTTCGAATTTCCTTTTTTTTTTTTTTTTTTTTTTGTTTTCCTCCTATTTTGTCATGACTCATCCTTTGTAGGTGTGAAAAGGAGCATTATGCACTGCTGGGAGATATAATTTGTGACTCATGGAACCGTGGGCTCTCTGCCTTTGGAGTGATAATTAAAAGGAGGGGGTTGGAGCTGCCGGGAGGTTAGGGAAGTATGAGGTTGGAATAAAGAGCCTTATCCTTCCATTTAGCAATGGACCGGTGGAGCAAAACATGAGAAACCTGGTGGAATTAAAGATAAACTTTGAACTTTTTCTGCTTCTCCTTGGGTTTGTTTCGTTCTCCCAGACTGCCCAATTACACACAGTAATTAACTCAGTAAGTCTCAAAAGTGCCAGAAAGAGAACCTGAAGTAGGAGAAATGCACTAGATTTCCAGAAAAAACTCTTTCAGTCTCTCTCCATATTGGAAATCCAGCCAAGGACAGACTGGAATGGGGACTCCCATTCCCAGCAAAGATATCCCAAACTGGTGGGTTGGTTCCAGAAAGTGTCCTCAAGGTCCTTCCCAAAACAAAGTGACTGGATCATCTTGGCAACGCGGGAAGGATTTTCTCTTTTTCTGGTGCTTCTCTTTCCTTGGCAGAATCCTGATCTCTGGGAAGAACAGCAAAAAATTCACAGAAACGGAAATTTGGATCAGAGAGAGACGCAGAGATGCCTCCAAGCCCCATTGGCTCCCACTAATTGTGCTTTCCTTGGAAGGAAGACAGGAATGAAGGGATGCATCTCACGCTCCTGCAGCTGAGTTTGGGCTGCCCTTCACATTATCCCTTTTTTTTTTGTTAAGTTTGCTTTTTGATGCTGTGTGCTGGGGATTTTCCCTGGTTGCTCACCAGGAAATGACTTTTACTGTCCTTCCTGAAGCAAAGGAAGCATGGCCCAGAGGTTTGGATAATTTCCTGGGATCCAGGAAATACAGGATCTCTTCCCTGCTCTGGTACAGAAGTCCTCAGTAGTTCAAAACCCTTCTAAAGGAGAGTCACAGCACCAAATCAGTGGATCAGTTGGGATCATGCCAGCAGTTGAGGAATCCCAGCTTTTTTTCAAGACTTTCTTTGTAGAGAGATCATGGAAAGGCTTGGGCAGTTCTAGGATGTGATTCCTTTGGAATAAAACATAATCACATTAAACACAATACTGTGACAACTCTGCCAGGGACAAATGTCCATCTGCATATTCCAGCAGAACATTCCTTGAGGAATTCCATTTTAAGCTCAAAAACCACCTTCGGAGGGAAATCACACCTGTCTTTGGTCTTGGATTTTGTCTCCAGGTGATATTTGGTGTCGCTGATCTTTTCAAGTCCAAGATTTTATAAACTCAGATGTTCATCCTGGTGGGATTCTTGGAGTTGTCCTGTGCAGGGCCAGGAGTTGGACTCCATGATCCATTGGGTCTGTTCCAACTGAGAATATTCCGTGATTTCCGTGAACCTCACACTCAGCTCTTGACCTGTGACGAAAGCGGCCAGTTGTCATCTGAATCTACCCCAAACTGGGGCATTTTGGGAAAGGAGGTGTCCCAGAGAGTCCATAAAACCTGCTCTGATTCCATTGGTGGTGCATGAAAGTTCCTCAGATATCACAGAATCATAAAATATCCTGAGTTGGAAGCAACCACAAGGATCATTGAAGGTCAGCTCCTGACATGGATGGAAGTTCATGGTTGGAAAGTCTTTCCTAAGGGGAAAAATCTTTCCCACTTCAGAACACCCTGGAGAGTGGAAGAGGTCTGAAAAGAAACCCTAAACCCAGATTTTTTTTCCAACTTTCAGCCTCTCATTATTCACTTAGATCTTCTAAATATTTGTGGTGGGTTGATCCTGGATGGATCCCAGGTGCCCACTAAGGTGTTTTATTACTGCTCTCCTCAACTGGACAAGGGAGAGAAAATAGAATAATATATATATATGTAATAAATTATATATATAAATATAATAAAATATAATCAATAACATATAAAAATATCATTAAAAGCTTGTGGGTTGAGATAAGGATGGGGAGACATCGCTCATGAGTTCCTGACACTTGCCAGAGTCTGGAAAATTAATTTAATTTATTACCAAACAAAACCACTGGGACAATGCTCTCAGGCACGTGATGGGATTCTTAGAGCTGTTCTGTGTAGGCCAGGAGCTGGACTTTGATGATCCTTTTTGGTCCCTCCCAACTCAAGAAATTCTGTAATTCTGTGAAAATCAGAGTAGGGTAATGAGCAAATAAAACCAAATCCTAAAGCACATTTCCCCCAGCCCTCTCTTCTTCCTGGGCTCGATTTCACTCCTGATTTTTCTACCTCCTCCCATGGAATATTGCAAGGGCACAAGGAATGGGAATTGTGGTCAATTCATGGTGTCTCTGCTGCTCCTTCTTCCTCNTTGGTCCCTCCCAACTCAAGAAATTCTGTAATTCTGTGAAAATCAGAGTAGGGTAATGAGCAAATAAAACCAAATCCTAAAGCACATTTCCCCCAGCCCTCTCTTCTTCCTGGGCTCGATTTCACTCCTGATTTTTCTACCTCCTCCCATGGAATATTGCAAGGGCACAAGGAATGGGAATTGTGGTCAATTCATGGTGTCTCTGCTGCTCCTTCTTCCTCAGGGCTTGGACTCCTCACACTTTTTCCCTGCTCCATCATGGGATCCTTCCCACAGGAGAAAGTCCTCTACAAACGTGTCCAGTGGGGTTCTTTCCCACAGTTCTGCACAAACTGATCCAGTGTGGATCCCTTCCATGGATTCCATCCTTCGGAAAAGGCTGCTCCAGTTTGGATCCATCCAAGGGGCTCAGTCCTTCAGGAACAGGCTGCTCTAGTTTGGATCCATCCAAGGGGGTCAGTCCTTCAGGAAAAGGCTGCTCCAGTTTAGATCCCTCCAAGGGGGGTCAATCCTTCAGGAAAAGGCTGCTCCAGCTTCTTCAGCGTGGGTTTCTTATGGGATCACGAGTCCTGCCAGAAAACCCGCTCCAGTTTGGGTTTCTCTCTCCATGGGGACACAGGTCCTGCCAGGACCCTGCTCCAGCTCTGGCTTCCCATGGGATCACAGCCTCCTTCGTGCTTCCACCTGCTCCAGTGTGGGATCCTCACAGGTTGCAGGTGGGTGTCTTTTCCCCCATGGACATCCAGAAGCTGCAGGGGCACAGCTCCTTCACACTGGGATCCATCATTCCAACCCAAGCCGTTCCATATTTCTATGATCCCAAAGTGGCCAACAATGAGGAAATCTCTAGAAATGAAGAGCCAAACCCATTGGAATGGGAAGTTTCTTTGGATCAATATGAAAATCCCTGGCTTTTTATGATTCTGTGTAAAAACGACACACACATAGTGACTTTCAGCCCAAGCAGACACACTTTAAAGCCGTAAGAACATCCCTAAAAAGATCAAATTCTTCTCTGATCAGAGCACCCAAAAAAAAAATTTCAAGCTCATTTTTAACGTTGCAGCTCCCTGGAAAACGAATTAAAGCCTGGAATTAATGCTTGGCTGGGGCTTTGCAGCCAGCTCCAGATACTCAGCTCAAATACCAGGATGACAAATGGGATTTAAAATACCTTGAAAGAGATGAGCTTTGCGGACAGAATATTCTGATGGGTCTGGATTTCGGTTCCTTGTCACCTTTGCTATAAAAGGCTCAAGAACAAAGAGCGGATTCTCTTCCTACTAAATAAACTGAACTCCTGGAAAACCTTCAGATGCTATTTCAGAGCCACCCAGGATATCGTGGAATGACTGAGGTTGGAAAAGGCCTCCAAGATGGAGTCCAACCGGTGACTGATCCCCATCTTGTCACCGAGTCCAGAGCACTGAGTGCCACGTCCAGTCCATTCCTTGGACCCCTCCATGGATGTGGACTCCAACACCTCCCTGGGCCCATTCCAATGCTTGACCACCCTTTCCATGAAGAAATTCCTCCTGATGTCCAACTTGAACCTTCCCTGGTGCAACTTGAGGCTGTTTCCTTTCATCCTGTCCCTTGTTCCCTGGGAGCAGATCCTGATCCCACCTGGCTGTCCCCTCCTGTCAGAGAGTTGTGGAGAGCCAGAAGGTCCCTCCTGAGCATCCTTTTCTCCAGGCTGAGCCCCCCTCCCCAGCTCCTTGAGCTGCTCCTGGTGTTCCAGACCCTTCCCAGCTCTGTTCCCTTCTCTGGACATGCTCCAGCTCCTCAATGTCTTTGTTGTCATGAGGGGACAAAACTGGATACAAGACCTGAGCTGTGACCTCACCAGTGCCCAGCACAGAAGGACAATGGTTGGTGACACAAGCCAGGTGCCATTGGCATTGGGGGGTTGGAACTCAAGGGTATTTAAGGTCCCTTCCCACCCAAACCATTCCCTGATTCCATGATCATCTCAATCAGGGAGAAGAAATGAATCTCACCATCCAAGAACAGGGATTGATTACGGATTAATACATTTCCCTGTCTGAAATTCAGGTTTCTGTCCCCAGGCAAGGCAATCCAGCTAGAAACTCCTTTTCCATCAGTGGAGTTTAGGGCAGGAAAATCCTTTCAGAAAACTCAGTAAAAGAGCTTTTTTCTCAATGGAATAGGGAGAACACGGGCACTGTGGAGCGAGAGTGGGAAAGCAGAGGGATCTGACAGTTTCCAGCCAGACCCAGGAGGGCACAGGCATGAGGGACCCAATCCATGTAAGAAAATTAAAATTGCTTAAGGAGCATTCTCTGGGGCCTCTGCCAGCTGGCACAGAGTGATATTGTTCCCCATTATTTAACTCTCTTGCTTTCCCAAATGAGAAAAATACTGATTGCTGGGAATGATCTCTGGCCTGTACTCACTCCTGGCCCGTGACTGATAAGAGCACAGGGGGAAAAGTTTTTTGGCATGAGCTTTTCTAGCAGAGCAATGGCATTGAAATGAGCATCTGAAACTCCTCACAGGACTGTTTAATTTACTGATAAATGTATATGACCAGTGTTTAACCCTTTTTAATGATGGGATTTGACCCCACAGCAGATGTTCAGGAAAGAGCAAGAGCTGCCTCTATTTTCTCTCTTCCTCCTGCTCTATTTTTACCACATCATTCTGGGAGAGGAACCTCCAAAGTGTGTGAACATGTGGGAAATGAGAACCCCTCTCCTTTAAAAACTTGGGAAATGAGGCTGAATGAAGCTGCTGGTGGAAAGCTGAGCCAAATTGAATCATTTGCTGCTGCCTCTGTCTCAAAGACATGGTTTTAATTCAGCAGCAGGAATTCCACACTCCCACTCTGACTCCAATCCTATTTTGGTTTGACTGGGCCGTGATCTTCTCATGTTTAATGGGAAGAAATCAATAGAGAAGGATCAGAAAGGATTTTGCCTGTTTTTTAGGGAATTCATTAACTCGTAACACTGCTGAAAGACCCCGAACACCTCTAATCCTCCAACCCTCCTGATAGTTTCCTCATAATAACCATGTCCTGTTTGCTCCATGCACCTTTGGTTGGCAGCTGGCTGGGAGGGCTCCTCTAATTCCTTGATCCTTTTCATTCCAAGCAATTCTTTAACCGGTAATTCTTTTTGGCAGAAAATCCCTCCAGTCTGCCTAACTCAGTGGTTTGGAGGAAAGTGGAAAGAACCCAGCTGGGGGGATAAAATATCTCGGCATAAATTTTCCTCTCCACAGCTGTACTTCTGATCTGTGTCACATCACAAACCCGGAGCCATTTACACAGGGATTTGATAATTTTTAAGCTCATCTGTGGTACTTTTTTTTCTGTCCTAGACTTGTTTTTTATTTCCAGACCTGTTTTTCTTAATTTTTTTGATGCAAATCAAACCTGATGCAGTGATAAAAATCATCGGAACAGACTTCCCAGGGAAGTTGTGGAGTCATCATTCCTGAAAGGATTTAAAAGCTGTGTCAATGTGGCACATGGGGACACAGTTTAGTGGTGGCCTTGGCAGTGCTGGGGGAATGGTTGGACTTGATGGTCTTAGAGGTCTTTTCCAACCTAAATTTTCATGATTCCATGATTTTTGTTGCATTTCTCAATTAAGAGAGGGACTATCATCCCATTACCTGTGGGAAAAGGTGGCCTAGGAGGAAAAGGAGAATGAAAAAAAGATGCAAATGCTTCAGAGCAGAGGAAGAATTTGCTGAGGATTTATCACCAAGTTCTGAGTTACCAAACCATTTGTCTGTGCCTCATTTTTCCTGCCGGCAAAACAGGATAATTTTGCCAGCTTTTAAAAAGTTTTGAGACATGGATAATCTGATTAAAAATCCGGACTGCACACTAATTAATTATCAAGGCCAGGCTGGATGGGACTCTGAGCAACCTGGTCTAGGTGGAAGGTGGCCCTGCCCATGGAAGGGGGTTGGAATGGGATGGTCTCAAATGTCCCTTCCATCCTGTAATAAAATCCACATTATGCACCAGAAATAAGCAGAATTTATAACGAAAACAGAATTCCGAGTTGCCCGCAGAAGTTCTGTTTTGTAGAATCATATTTTCATATCTATTTCTGTTTTAACTGTTACAAAATTTGTTTTAAAACATTTGACAATTGACACTTCCCACCAAACAGAATTTTGAGGCTTCAAACCAGTCTAATAACACTTGGCTCTAATTTGGGGCATGAGGGTAAGTGTTCCAACAAATAATTAAATAAATGTCCTAATAAATAAAAACTGTGGTGTGTTTTCAGTGATGGGGGCTAGAAAAAACATTTAAAGCAATCAGACTTTTCTAACAGTGAGGTGTTGCATTTAGCTGTTCTCATGCTCCCAATGCACAGAGGCTCAGATTTAACCCACCTGGTTTCAAGCACTGGATTAAATACCTACATTTTGGGGTGACTGGATTCCCATCCATGAATGTTGAGCTCCTTCCAGGGACAATTCAGCTCCTCAGTGGCCTGATTTGCCATCTGGACGTTTCTCATAATCATTATTAATTTCAGCACAAGCCCGTTAAATGCTGCTGGTAAAAGCCCAGATTTGGACAGGATGCCTGTAAACCCCTGCTTGGTTAAAAATAAAATTCAGACATGAATCAACTGCTCTTGAACTCAGAAATCACAGCAGAACTGTGTGGTGACAGTCACAACATGGGCTGAAGCTGGTCTTGGTAATACTTTGCCAGATGGGTCATTAAAGTGATTGATGATGATATCACATCATCAGAGCTAAATTAGTTGGGCTATTAGAACTAATGGCTGGTCAGAATGAGCCAGGGACAATTAGCAAGAGACACTGATGGTGTCAAAGGGGATTTATCCTCCCGTCAGCTCAGGGTTTTTAAGTCCTTTGGCCCCTTGGCTGAGTGGCAGCCAAACTGAAGGCTGGGCAAAGAACGCAGAGAAAATTCAGCGTAACAATGAAGTCAGGTGGTTAAATTTGTCCATATTTGTGGAGTTAATTTTCTCCATCACTTGGCTGGGCTGTGGTTAGGAAACCACTGATAGAGTGTGAAAGGGAAAAGGAATTCGTTGAGGATCACAGAATCATGGTGATGCCTTGTGAAGGCTGACCTAGAACAGAGACTGGATGGAGCTAAAGAATAAAGTAGGGATTTGTTAGGAGGCCTCAATGGATCCACCTTTGGCAGCACAAGAGCCCAGCCAGGGCTGCACCCTAGATGAACCAAAATGGTCACAAAATGGACGACCTGTCATGAGGTCTCACACTTTTATAAGTTTTGGTCAATTTGCATATTGGAGTTAATTGTCCAATTACAGCTTTAGCCCATGAAGTCCCATCCTTCTTGTTTTTCTCTCTTCAGTCCACATTATTTATGCTCTTGGGCCTGAGATTTGGATCATTTATCCTTGGTCCCCAGCTAGAGAAGGAATTGTTTTGTCTCCCTGCTCTGTGCACAGAGCTCACCATCCCCTGATATGAAGCCCAAACTCACACACTAAAGCAGCACAGAATCTGAAAAATATAAAAGCTAAAACCTGAGGCATCAATGAATGGTGTGGTTTGGAAGGGAACTTACAGATCACCCAGTTCCAAACCGCTGGAAGGGGCAGGAACACCTCCCACAATCCCAGGTTACTACAAGCCCTGACCAGCCTGGCCTTGAACACTTCCAGAGATGAGGCAGACACAACTTCTCTGAAAAACCTGTGCCAGGGCCTCCCCACCCTCACAGGGAATAATTTCTCCCTAGTATCCAATCTGAACCTATGCTCTTTATGTTTAAAACCATCACCCCTCGTCCTGCCACACTGCCCCTTATCCAAAGTCCCTCTCCAGCTCTCTTGGACCCTTTAGGTGCTGAGAGGGGCTTTAGGATGTCCCTGGAGCATTCTCCATTCTAGACAAACCCAACTCTCCCAGCCTGTCCCCACTGAAGAGGAGCCCTCTGATGATTGTTGTGGCACAAAAGATGTCCCATGAAAGCAGACAAGAACCCAGAAATAAACCTGGCACCTTACAGCTGGTCCCCTGCTGCCAATGGCTACCATGGCACCAAATCCTTTTTTTTTTTTGTTGTTAAATAAATGTCTGCTGTGACAGAAAGTTTTTGCCTCTGTTTTTCCAAATGGGAGGTTGTTCCAATCAGCTCCTCCTATTTTCTCTCCTGCATTTATGCACAGCTGGTTTGGATCTCTTTGTTCTTCTGCCGGTGATGTCCTTCAGTCCAAACAGTCCCCATTCCTTGGCCTTTCCCTCCTGGGTGTATTGACAGACAGCAGCCAATCCACAACAGTCGGATTTTACCCCTTTTCTGACCCAGAGATGGGGCAACTGAGAGGAATTTCAAAACCTTTATTCCATTTTTCAGCCTCATATGGAGGGTGAGACAATACAGGTGTTACAATTCACACCATCACAATCAGAAGCCGACTATTTCCGAATTACAAGGCATTATAAGCATTCCTTGGCCTATCAGCTTTTTGCCACACCATGCTGTAGATGCCTTGAAGCCAATCATCTAAAACTACTCCTCGTGGGTGCTCTTACAGTGCATTTTTCATAGCTCTATTTCTCCAAAGTATCTAGTCTTATCTGCAAGGTGTCCTAGGGTGATTTTATGATGCTTTTATCCCCAAATCCTCTGTTCTGTTTATGCTGGATGTTATATTCTGTGCCTTGAAGACTGGGTCAGAGAGCGAGGGCGGGCAGAAGCAGCAGCACAGAGTTTGTTATCAGACACTGCTCTCACTCCCCTCACACATTCAGCTCTGGACTGTGCTGTCTGGGCATGGACGGAGCAGAACAGGGCTCTCCNTTCGTGCTGGGGAGTGCTTTGCCTGTTCAATAAACAGGTTTTTTCCACTTCTCTCTGAGGAAATCTTTCCCGAACCAATTGGCGGGAGGGGCCGTGTGGGTTTGTTTTCTGGGGGGGGCCTTTTGGAGGTTTTGTCCCAAATTTGCCCTAAACCAGGACACAAGGCCATCCTTCAAAACCTTTTTCCTAGCTCCATTTCTGTCTCAACAACATCCGTCCTATTCCATTTCTAAGCCAGCATTTCTTATCTCGAAGTTTGCATACGGGTCCATCCTTCTGTCAGGCCCTGAGAGCTTTCTACAAATCCATTTCCCCACACATGACCATCAATTTCTTTGTCCAGCTGCCTGAACTGAGCTGCCACAGTCACCTCTGTGGGTTCTCCTGCCCCTGGAACCCTCAGAGCGTTGCACAAGTTCTCGGTGGGGTTTGTTCTTTGTGCTCTGTGTTCCCCGTGAAGCTGTACTTGAAACTTGAAACTATATAATTCCTTCCTTATTTCCTCCCAAAATATCAATGAGCACTTGGCAGGGCTGCGTTAATCACACGAGTGTGGCAAGTTGTGAGTGAGTGGAGTGGAGGCATCTCGGCAGGAGTTCCACCAGACTCCCCCGACTCAAGTGAGTCAATAATTCTGGGTTGTTTAAGGTGTTAATTATTCTTCTCAACCCAATGAAGAGACCAGGATTTTGTGGGATAATTCATGGGATTGACTGTGTCGATAGAGGAAGTCAATCTTTATTGACTCCATGGTGATTTGGGGGCGATTAGCCCGTGATTACTCGTGTTGCAGACAGGGAATGTTAAACGGGACAGATCTCTGCCCTCAGAATTTCATTCGCATCCTTTAAACTTTCTTTTCCATCATTTCCAGCTGCCTGACCCTGCTCCCTCCATCTCTTGCTCTTCCTACTGTTCCTTGTAGCTCATGTTCTTAAATTTCACCTCTTTCTCAATGTTTTTATCTATAAGGTAATTTGTTTTTCCATTTGTGAGAACTGAATCATCCTTCCATGGGAGAATTCCATGGAGAATTGTGTATGAACCTTAAAACTCCCCTGCTTTTTGCAACATAATGATCCATGAAAAAATTAAGTAAAACCAATCTCAGGAATGATTTCTGGGTGAGTTCCCTTATAAACCTTTCCCAGCCTTTTTTCTTTCGTTCTTTCTTTCCCCCATAACTTTTCCACTACTTGGAATAGTCTTGATCTCCTAGAAAAATATGGGAAAGAGAAGCTAAGTGGAACACCTTCTTTTCTTGGTAGGGATGGTTGTTTAAACCACCTTAAACTGCCTGGGGAGAAACACTGGAGAATTCAGTTTCCACTGAAGCTAAAATCATGGAATTATCACATTATTTGGGTTGGAAAAGAACTTTAGGATCATTGAGTCCAGCCATTGACCCAGCACTGGCTCCTGTTGCACTGCTGTTGATTGGCACTTCCACATCCTTTTCCAATGGGAAGTTTTCCAGACATAAAGATGTAAATAAATAAATATCATATATTACATATTGCTGTTATTATTTACAATATATTTTTAAATTTTTCCCTTCCTTTCTCTTTTCCCCCAATTTTTCCCTTTGTTTCATTCCCAGCTAAAAGGACGCAACAAAGAAAATAAAAGGGGAAAAGCAGAAAGAAATGAACTTGAAAATCTATTTTTACCTGGAGTTGGGAAAAAGGAATTCTGTTTGACCTTTGCTTTACAAGACAATGTAAACAATAATTGTTTTAAGACTTTCTCAGGAAAACCAGTGGGATTAGCAAAGTCAGGGTGTCTGCACTGGGGAGATCAGCTCCCATTTCCAGTTGCACCCTCTCCTTGGAATTTTGTAATATTCCTTTAGGCACTGCTTTTTGTTTGTGCTTCCTTGACTTTTTGAAACAGCTTTGCTATTCCAGCTCAAGTTCAAAGTTCAAACCAGGCAATGGGGAAAAAAAACCTCCAAAAGGAGATGAACTTCTGAGATAAAACACAGGCTCCTCACTAATATATGGAATATATGTATTCCTTTATTGTTTTGTTTATTTCTCTGCCATTCTTTTTAATTAGAATAGCAATTGATTTTCCATTGTCAAGAATAACTACGTTCCAATCAGCAGAATCTGGAATATTAAGTAGACTTAATTTTTTTTTATATGGAACCCATAACAATGTTAATATTAAAATGTCATCAGTCTTGCTGAGATACATAATGAGCATGAAATGAACAGATTTTTTTATCCCCTCCTTTTGTAGATCCAATTTAAATTACAAATGTTCCTGATAAAATGTGCACAGACTAATTTGGATATCACAGATAATTATTTCCAGTTTGGGGAGGAAAAAAAAATACTCCAAAAGACCCACAAAAGAATTTGGAGAGGACTTTTAACTGAGCCTGATGAGTCTGACATGTTCCTTAACCTTGAGTCTGTCAAGAGTGGCAGTTTACAAAAGTTAAAGACTTCTCCCTTTAAAATTGGTTCTTTGTCTGGAAAGCAAATCCAGACTGAATCATTAGATCATGGAATGGTTTGAGTTGGAAGGGGCCTTGAAGGTTATTTTGTTTCAACTCCTGCCACGGGCAGGGACACCTTCCACTATCCCAGGTTCCTCCAAGCCCCTTCCAACCTGGCCTTGGACACTTCCAGGGATCCTGGGGCAGGCACAGCTTCTCTGGGGAATCTGTACCAGGCCCTCACCACCCTCCCAGGGAAGAATTCCTTCTTTATATCCACTCTAAACCTACTCTCTGTAAGTAGGAAGCCATTCCAAATAATTCCTCTCCAACTTGTCAGCCCCTTCAGGTACTGGGAGGCCACAATTAGGTCACCCTGGAGACTTTTCTTTTCCAGGCTGAACAATCCCAATTCTCTCCCAGCCTTTCCTCACAGCAGAGCTGCTCCATCCCTCTGATCATCCTAGTGCCTTCTCTGGATTCCTCCAGCAGCTCCAGGTCCTTCCTGTGCTGGGATCCAGGGTTGGAGGCAGCTCTGCAGGTGGGGTCTCACCTGAGAGGGGCAGAATCCCCCTCAGCTGCTGCCCACCCTGCTTTGGATGAACCCAGGACACTTTTGGATTTCTGGGCTCCAAGTGCCCGTGGCTGGGTCATGTCCAGCTTCTCATCCACCACCCCCCAACTCCTTGTCCCCCGGGCTGCTCCATCTGCTGATCCCCAGCCTGGATTGATCCTGGGGTTTTCCCCAGCCCAGGTGCAGCACCAGCACTTGGTGTTCTTAAACCTTATGAGATTCCCATAGGTGGCTTTTCCAACTTGTCCCAGTCTGTCTGGGTGGCCTTGTCCTTCAGGTGTGTCACTTAGCCCTTCTAAGTGACATCTGCAGCCCTTCCCTCATCCACTGATGCAGCAACTCCATCCTGGAAGGCCACAAGGTTGATAGTCTCCATCAATTTCTCCTCTGAATATTCATAGTCCAGAAGAAGCTGTTTCAAGGGAGCTTAAATCCATTTCAGGTTCTTGTTTCCCATGGAACAGCAGCAGCCACAAAGTGTTAATTAACAGTGTTTTTCGTGCTTTAAATTGACATCCTAATTCTACATAAATTAACTTCGATGTGCACACTCGGAATGCTCGGAGTGAACTTTGCTGTGTTTCCTGATAGAAAAGGATGCATTTCCCACCAGGTTTTCAAAACCCCAGAGCAACGGGGTTACCTCAAGTCTGCTCCACTGAAAATGCTCGTGTCAGTACACTGGGATGAAGGAATAGCACTTTTCCTGTGGATATGGTTTTACCTCTGTAGAATTCCTTATATCCATACAGATAATGCTGGAAAAACAGGGAGAAAATCACAACAAGTGTTTAAAAAACTAATGAATATTTTCCTGCAGTATGCACAGAGCATTAAATATTGCCCAGCTGTATTAATAATACTTTTAATTAAAGCAGATATTATTTTTTTTTTTAAGGTAGGGTCTATCTTTTTATGAGCTGATCATATAAACTAATTTATAAACCCTTTTATATTATACACCCAGAACAATAAGAGCACTGATTTACAGCTCTGCTGGAATAAATAAAAGCTGTCAAGAGACTTTGGGGTTGTAGCCTCAGGTCATCCAAAGGATGTCCCAGTTAATGGAAAATTGGGAGAAGTGGGGCAATTTCCTGCTGCTTCCTGTCCTTTGGTGTGTTCCTCACCCACTGTAGGTTGGCTTCTGAAGGAAGACTGGCTTGGGATCACCTGAGGTGGGATTTGTCTCCTCTAACTGCAGGTGTTGATAAAATGGGGGGTTCCAGTTGATATTCCTGTTTCCAAAAGCATCATCATTCCCTGGAGAAAAGGAGTCTCGGGGGAACCTTCTGCAACTCCACAACTCCCTGACAGGAGGGTGGAGGCAGAGGAGATCAGGGTCTGCTCCCAGGGATCAAGGGACAAGAGGAAAAGGCCAAAAGCTGTGCCAGGAGAGATTCAGGATGGACATCAGGAAGATTTTCTTCCTTCCTCTGTAGATCGAGAAATAACAAATCTCCTGTGGAAAAGTTCTCCAAGTTAATACAGGCCCTGTCAGGCCAGTCCTAAATAATTATTTGTAATGGACTTCTGAAAAGATCAGTTTTGGCCCTTCAGTATCAAGCATTTTCCTCCTTGTTCAGATGCCGGGAATAAAATATAACTATCAAATTTTATATGTGTCACTGAGCTGGTGGGGGGGCTAAGTAAGAAGGATGGAATTGTGTGTGTGGTGACACAGGGATCATTTAGTAAACACTGCTCAGACAAATAGTGTGTATTTCAAGGAGGCCAAAATTCTGCAGAGCAAATAAAGCAGCTCAGTCATCCATCAGGGCTTGGCTCCATCCTACAAATTACCATATAGAGTGGATTGATTTTTTTTTTTTTTTTTTTAACAGGGGTTATACAAAGCAGTAGCTCTGGGAAAGGCTCATGGCAGATCATCAGGCAAATATGAGCTCCTACTTCCCAGCAGCAGCCAAGAAGGACTAATGGGATTCCTTGAGGCATAAACACGGATCCTCCATTTGGCCAAGATCGTGTTAATTCTGTCACTGGTGAGACTACGGCTGTGTTAGAGTGGAAAGAAGTTGACAGATTGGAGATGGCTCAGAGCAGAGTCATTAAAACACTGGATTTGTCTTAAAACGGAATGAACAGAGCCTGCTTAGCAGAGGGAAGGTCAAGAAATTCTCTGATCACAGTCTGTAAAAATTTACATCAGTTTAGCTCCGCCACAGAAAGTCCAACAGCATCCCTTGGAAAGTGAAGCTGGATAAACTCAAAGGAGAAATCTGAGTCAAGTTCCTTTTCAATATTAAATATAATCAAGGGGTAGAACTTTTGTAATGGTTTTTGAGTATAATTAATCAGTGCCAATTTCTAAATCAGGACAGAAAGCCTCTTAAAACTCTGTGATACAAACCAAGTGTTGACTGAAATAAATCTTCTGGATATTGGGCTGGCAGCAAAAAATATGTGCTGGAACACACTGAACTCTGACTACTCTTGTGGAGAGCTTATTCCGTGTCCTGGAAGGGTAGGACTGGATGCAAGGCATCAATTTTCCAGACTTTTCTCTTCTGATCCCCAGAATAAAAGAAGATAGAGGACTTTATCCACCGGATCAAACAATCCCTAGATGACCTGGAGACCACAGGAAGAAAGCAAAGCAATATTAAAGGGAGAATGTCCTGCTGCAGCTTCTGAGGGACTCTTGCCATGTGTAGCTATTTAAATCTCTGGATTGGTTACAGCTTCCTGCCTTCAGATCTTCAGGGCAGCTCCTGTCAAGATCCATTTCAACTTCTGTTCTTTAGCTCTTCCTTTCACATCTTCTGTTGTAATATCCAAATAACTTCTTAATTCTCTAATTAAATAAAATTTCCTTCCTGTTTTCTTTTTCTCTTTCTGCCTTCAGGGTGAAAAAACAGCTAAAGGATCTTCAAAATTTCAAGCATGGTTCTTCTGTGTCCTGGCAGCCAAGAGGGCAGAGCCCAGCCTGGGATGCATCAAACTCAGTCATCAAACCAGCTGGGCAAAAGAGAGGATGATCCCACTGTATCCAGGGTTGGAAAGGCCTCACCTTGACCACTGAATGCAATTCTGGGCCCCACAATTTAGGAAGGACGTGAATGTCCTTGAATGTGTCCAGAGCAGGACAACAAAGCTGGTGGAAGGGCTGGAAGTCATATCCTGTGAGGAATGACTGGGGATTTTGGGCTTGTCCGGTTTGGAGAGGAGGGAGCTGAGGGGTGACCCCACTGCTCTCCTGAGGAGAAATGGAAAGGGAGGTGCTGAGCTCTCCTCCTTGGGATCCAGGGACAGGATTAATGGGAATGGTTCAAAGCACAAGGGGAGGTTTGGACTGGACATGAGCAAGCATTTCTTCACCAAGAGAGTGATCATCCCTGAATTGGATTGGAGAGAGTTGGACTGGATCCTTCCCCTCCCCTGTTGGAATCCAGGGCACAGAGAATGTCTCTCTGCCTGTTTTAAGAAACTCTGACCCTCTGCAGAACACTGCTTTTAACCTTCATCCCTGGAAAAAGTTGCCAAAGCTTTGGGATGAGTTAGAGCACACAGGGAGTAGTATGTAGTAGTAGTAGTTTATCACAGGGTGAAGAGTTTGGGGTTTTAGGATTTTAATATGAGAGTGAATAGGAGACAAGATGGAGGATTTGGGGTGTTGTCCCTTCTTCCTTCTTGTCCCTCTTCAGCTCCATTTTCTGTAGCACTGGTGGCACAAAGTTATTGATTAGAGTAAGCAGAAATGTGGAAGTTACGTGTATGGGTTAGTAGAAGTTATTGGTAGAAAAGTAAAAACAAAGTGTTAGAAAGTAATTGGGTTAAACAGCTTTAAAAGGCCTTGGTTTGGGTGTTTGGGGTCCATTTTGTGCCTTGCTTCTCACATGCTGAGTCTGGTGTGCAGACGGTGCTGAATTTAAGATAAGAATAAACAAAAACCTGAAGACCAAGAGAAAGAGAGTCCTGCACGTTCTTCATCCTTGGAAAAGAACTCAGCAGGGGAACCCCCTGCAAAGGGCCCAGGGGGTTGGGTTCCCACTCTTTCTGGGACCACCTAAAAACCCGGCATCCGCAGATCCAGAGGAAGAGGCACATCAGGAGGCATCGGGAGTAAAGGGGATGATGAACTGTTGTTCATGGCCTCAGCATCTCCTGCTCAAGCAGGGCTGGTGACCTGGATCCAGTTCAGCAGTCAGAATACCATGGGTGTGGAAGGATCAGGATGAAAAGGCTGTCGTGACCATCCTGGAAAATTTGTGACCCCTCTGACCCCAGATGGGTCCTGGATCATGGTGTTTGCACTGATTATTTCCTGCTCACATTCCTCAACCTCCTTCTCTTCACCTAGGTTATCTTCTGTCACATAATTTAGCTGTAGCTTCATTTTCCTCTCTCACACACAAAAATCCCATAAAACCAGGCACACCTGGTCAGCTAAAGGCCCACCCAGCTGCTCTCAGTCTCTGAGTGCCCAAAATGCCACTGTAAGCATGGCAAGAGTATTTCCCTCAGTACAGAGAAAGCTCAGGAGGACCCTTCCCCCCCCAACCCTCCACTGTTCAGTCATTTTTATCCCTGAGACTTCTAGAGATGCTCTCTGTGTCCCAGCAGCCTTTGATGGATTTATCTTCCAGGAGCTATCCATTTATTCCATGAGCTCCACTAAGCTTTTAGCATCCATCATATCCTGGGACAGCTTAACTACAGTTTGAGTAAAGAACCACCTGCTTTTGTTTCTTCTGATTCCTCCCGTGGCCTCTTACCACCACCCTGGAGGAAACAGAACCATTAACCCTCACCTGTTGTCTCCAAGCTACTCATGAGATTCTCCATCAAACTCAGTAACTTCCAAACTGACGGATCATTTGTTTCATGAACTCTGCAGGCCTGGTAATGAATTTGAGCTTCCTGTGTGAAATCTTCCTAAGGCTTGGTGGATGGGGAGGTACTGGATGAAACTTGACAGGAAAGATCAAGTTTGCAGAGTCACAATCCAGATTGCCGTTATAAATTAATATATCTGTGTTTAAATTACACTGTAGTGACAAGCAAATGCCTATTTACCCTCTGGAATATGTTCCACGAGTCTCTGAGGTAAAGGGTTGGCTTTTTGAAAGCTGCAGTTGGTACAAAAAAAAAGAGAGACCTGTCAGCAGCTCTGAGTCAGCCTGATGGAGCTTATCAAAGAGTTCGCCAGGAAAGAAAATCCTGGAATGGTTTGGGTTGGAAGGGACCTTCAAGATCATCTAATTTCAACCCCCATGGCAAGGGCAGGGACACCTCCCACTGTCCCAGGTTGCTCCAAGCCCCATCCAGCCTGGCCTTGGACACTTCCATGGGTGGGGCAGCCACAGCTTTTTTCCAGGGCTTCATCACCGTTCCAGGAAAGAATTTATTCCTAAAATCTAACCTGATGTGAGTTAATATAACACCATCCACAGAGTGCAAACATCCCAACGGGGGCGTGGGTGATAAAAATTTGCCTCAATTTAGACACTCTCCTTTATACCTCTTTTAAAGAGTTAAAGCACTTTGGCATTTGAAGGTTTGCATTTTGGTGGCTTGCAGCCTTAAAAAAAAAAAAAACTTAAAAAATACTGTTTTGATGTGGGGAAGAGACAAAACATCTTCTTATAGATCCAGAGCTGTGGAGACTGGAGATCCTTGGAGGGAGGGAACAGAGTGTTGTCTTACATCCTGCCCCTGTTTCCAGACTTGTTAATTCCAACTTTCCAGTGAAGGGGCGAATCCTTTGACAACTTTTGAAGCGCAGGGCTGTAATTTCCTGGTGGTTTTGGGCTGCCTGTCAGCCCCTGACAAAAGTTGGCTGAGGAACCCACTGCTATTGATGGCCTGAACACTCCTCTCCCATCCGTGGGATGATTGTTTTCCAAACAAGGATGACTTCACTAAAGCTCAGCTGCCTCCCAGGCTGTGCCATGGCAGAACCAGCATTGAGTGGCTGCAGCAGGGCTCCATCAAATTGTGCTGATTTCCCAACCCTCCTGGAGGGCTTGGAGCAAAGGGCGGAAGGAAAGTTGATATCCTGAATGAATGAGCGCAACTGATTTGGGAAAACGCTGGGATGAGGGCGGTGATTCCTCCCCCAGGACAACAACATTTGGGTTGCTAAACACCAGGGATTTGGCCAAACGAACATTGAGCTGTTCAAAAATCACCAGCCTGGAGTTCTTGGCACCACAGCAATATTCCAGCCCCCCCTGTTGCTAACTGGAAAATGCTAATTTGGAAAAACACAGGTTCCGTGTGCACGCACACAAACACAAACAAATGTTTCCCTTCAAATGTTTCACCATCATCAGAACCACTTTCTTTTAAACCTCTCCCTCATGAGGTTCCTCGTATCCCAGCTCCTACACAGGGCCTTAATGACCATTTGCATTCTTCTTTCTTTGTCAACAGGGATTTTTGGTTATTTTCCAAGCCTTCCAGATGATTGCACTGATTGACAGGTAAGCGGGTAGGAAAATTACTCCTCTCTTCTGTGTCCCACAAAATTGGAGCTTGTTTGCAGCCTTTCAGCATCACTATTTTAAAGCTTTCCTGCTCGGCATCGATCCTGTCAATCCAACATTTCCAGTGGAAGAATTCCAGTCAATTTTTCTTGCCTGATACTTCTTGCAGTCGTGACAGAATCTCCTTCACGTGTGGAACAATGATGAGAAGCTGCAGATGTTTGTGTGTCTGTCCTGATTTTCTCCATGATCCCTTCCCTTTCTGGGCCATTGGAATGTACAAATTCCCTACACATGACAGCCCACAGCACAGGGGTCTGGGGTCCCAGCACAGGAAGAACATGGAGCTGTTGGAAAGAGTCCAAAGGAGACACCAGGATGATCAGAGGGATGAAGCAGCTCTGCTGTGAGGAAAGGCTGGGAAAACTGGGATTGTTCAGCCTGGAGAACAGAAGGCTTTGGGGTGACCTAACTGTGGCCTTCCAGTTCATGAAGGAGCTACAAAAAAGACGGAGAGAGACTTTTTTAAAGGAGTCTGGAGTGACAGGACAAGGGGTAGTGGTTTTAAACTGGAAGAGGGTGGATTTAGACTGGATAATGGGAAGGAATTCTTCCCTGTGAGGGTGGGGAGGCCCTGGAATGGAATTCCCAGAGAAACTGTGGCCCTGTCTCTGGAAGTGTCCAAGGCCAGGTTGGACAGGGTTTGGAGCAAGCTGGGATAGTGGAAGGTGTCCCTGCCCATGGCAGGGGTTGGGACTGGATGACTTTCAATTCCAATCCAAGCCATTCCATGATTTTGTGGCACATGTGGGGGAATAAACTGACGAAGCAAACCATGAGATCACGAGGGGATGAAGAAGAGGAACAGGCCTGTGCTGTAACCACCAAGACCAAAATTATCCAGAGGGACAGAAGGAAGAGAAATGAGTCATGGCAGGAGTTTTCTCTAATCTGGAATGGAAAGATTAGGGAAAATAGGGAAGAAGAAAGAGAACACAGGCTGCTTTTTGGGAAGAGAAAACTAGAATGGCTTAAGCAAACATGCTATTTCTTTTCTATTGGAATTTGAGATACAATGGGAGGGCAGAATTCAAAACCAGGAGCTCAATATTCTCCTTTTGACATTGCATACATTAGTTTAATATTTCACTCCAGTTTTTATGCTGCTGGACAGCATCACGAAGCTGTAGATGCCCTACCTGGAGGTCATCCCAGGAGGGAAAATTTCCTGGCAAATATCAGCTCGCTTTTCTCACACTTCTAAGCTGCCCATCACACCTGCAGAAGCACCCCCCAAAATCTGCATTCAGAGTGTGAACCCATTTTCTTGAGCCTGTCACACTGTAGGAGGAATTGGATAATAATTAAGGCACGGTCTGAATTCCTGGGGTTTTCCTGGGCAGAGCTGTGAGTCAGACCTGGTGATCCTGGTGGGTTTCTTCCAACTCAAGATTTCTGTGATTAATGGAAGAATCAGATGAAGAGAAACAGGGAATGAAGTGAGTGGAACACAACAATATTTGCAGCTTGGCAGGGAGGAGCTCAGCTTTTATCAGGCCAGGTCACAGCTGGAATGCAGCCCAAGGAGAAAGGAATTCAAAGCAGGGAAATCTTCCAGGGATGCCCAAGGTCATCTTGGAGTCCTCAGCTAATGCAGCCACCCTCAGCCTCTTGAGGATGTTCATCAGCCTCCTGCATTTCCATACAGGAACCACAAACTTTTAACTCTGGAGGCTGAGAACTCAAACAGGCTCCTCATGGAACTGGTCACAGATCCAAGCCTACCAGAGATCAGGAATTTTTTTGGCAATGTGCTCAGGCACGTGGTGGGATTCTTGGAGTGTCCTGTGCACCACCAGGAGCTGGACCCATGATCCTTGTGGATCCTTCCCTTCCAACAGAATATCCTTCAGGATATCCCACATAATTTATGATCCTACATAATTTAAAGAAAATAAAAAATACAAGACATGGAGATGATAGAGAGTGTCCAGAAAAGGACAGCAAAGCTGATGAAAAGTCTGGAGCACAAATGTGATGAGGAACACTTGAGAGAGCTGGGAATTCTTATCCTGCAGAAAAGGAGTCTCAGGGAAGGCTTTATCACTCTCTACAACTCCCTGACAGGAGGGTGGAGCCAGCTGGGCATCGGTCCCTTCTCCCAGGCAAGAAGCAACAGGACAAGAGGAAACAGCCTCAAGATGAGCCACTGGAAATTTAGATTGGATATTGGGAACAATTCCTTCCCCAAAAGGGTGGTCAAACCACCCTGGAACAGGCCCAGGGCAGTGGTGGAGTCCCGTCCTCAGAGGAATTTAAAAGCTGTGTGGATGTGGCACTTGGGGACATGGGTCAGTGGTGGCCTTGGCAGTGCTGAAGGAATGGTTGGACCCCATGATCTCAGAGGGCTTTTCCAACCTGAACTATTCCCTGATTCTCTGATCCTCACCCACAGCTCTCTGAGGGAGAATGACTGACAGGGAGCGAAGCCTTTGCTGAGAATTTCCAGGGCCTGGTGGGTGAACCTCCAGCTCAAAACCAGTAATAAACCCCAGAAACTTTGTGAGAACAATTAAGTGGGAAGACAGAGAGAGAGGGAGATCTAACAGACAGCCTTGGAGTGATAAAGGAATTATCCAGCTGTAACAAGCAGCCTAAGCCTCCTTATGAGCACCGTGAAATGCAATAGTGAGAGACTGCAGGGAGAGAGAGAAAGGTGAAGGTTATTGTAGCTGAAGTATTTAGACTCTCTTATTACAGTCAATTCCCTTAATAAACTTCAGAATATGAGACTAAGACCTCCATAATCCGTGGAATAGAGCTGGATAAGTAGGGACAGATTTAAAGCACTGAGCACGGCCCCTCTGGCTCCTTTCTCAAGGACCTGCACTCCCAGGAACTGGGCAGAGCAAATGTGGGGCCACAGGGCTGGGTCCCAGGTGCCAGAAGTCTCCCAAACCCTTTCTGGGTCTTTCTATCTGGGAATTCAGCTGGCAGGAAGCCAGCTGGGAATTCAGCAGGCAGGATGAGAGAGGAGTCCATGTGGACAAGCCCACAAGGTGGGGACGAGCCAGTCGGCTTCAGGGCTGCTGCTGAACACCTGGATTGACCAGCGGCGCTGCAGATGTGAAGGATGGATTTAAAAGCCTGGAAAAAGATCCTTTTTATCACAGAACCACAGGATCATTAAGGCTGGAAAAGACCTTTAAGATAATCAGGTCCAACCATCAATTTAGCACCACCACCAAGCATTACACCACATCCCCAAAACCACATTCACATTTGTTGAGCACTTCCAGGGGTGGTGATTCCACCACTTCTCTGGTTGTTCCAATGCTTTATAGCTGCTCCAGAAACAAAAAAAAAGAACAAAAAAAAGAACAAAAAAAACCCCCAAAAACCCACAAAACCCCCAAACAAAACAAAACAAACAAACAAACAAACAAACAAACAAACAAACAAACAAACAAAAAACCCACAAAAAAACCCACAAAAAAAAAACCCACAAAAAACCCCCAAACCTATTATGTGTTCTAAACCTTCTTAGGAACTTGTGACCACTTTCTCCCCTACCTTGGCAAAGGCCAAGGTAGAAAAATCATGCAATGATGCTTAAGAATAAAGAAAACTCCAATTTCAGTTTTATTTTGGAACTGCCTATATATTTTCCAATAAAATAAATATGTGGTTTTTTTAGTGGTGTTTTCAAAGAAGAAATATTTCCTTCTCAACATTGAGAAATGTTAGGAAATTTTCAGTGCTGAAATTTTAACTGAAACCAACAACCACAACAACAAAATCATTCTCTTTCCTTAAACAGCTCCACCAAATCTTTTAAGGAATATTAAGAGATCCAGAGTTATTGTAGCTGCTGGAGTTGATGCTGTGAAGATGCAGTTTGGAAAGAAAAAACGTGGAAATCAGGCAGTTCCTAAAATGTCTTTGGGAAGTTGTAGAAATCAGTGGGAGGATATTTGTTCTCCTTTTCCCCTGAGTTCCTTCAGACATGGAAAAATCACTCTGGGACTCACCTCCAGCCATTGTCCTCCTCCCACATGGACCAACCTCCCCAATTGATTGTTACTGCTTTATTTTCAATCCCATGATAGGAATTTTAAGATTAGGATAGTGAAAATCTGCACTGGATTTTTTCTTTCCCCTGATATTTTTCCTTATTCCCCACTACAGTCGATTTTCAGGGATCACAACTTCCTCTAAGCAAACAAGGAGAAATTCATCCCCATCCAGTTTGGCCTTGAACAATTCCAGGGATCCAGGGGCAGCCACAGCTTCTTTGGGAATCCTGTGCCAGGGCCTCACCACCCTCACAGGGAAGAATTCTTTCCCAATGTCCCATCTAATCCTGCCCTCTGGCAAACAAGTAGGAATTAATCGCACCATTACTCAGGTCCTTCCAGAATCTCATGTATTTTTTAACTGGGCTCACAGAGAACAAGCAGAACAGTCCATTTTATCTACAGGCGAACTCCCAAAGCTGGCAAAAATCTGCCTGGTTTTAAAGCTGCCTTTCCTGCTTGTTTCTGATTTTATGTGGAGCATGTTCCATCTGTTTATCTGAAGAAAATAGGGGAGAGTGATTTGATTAGGAGAATAAAGCCTTTCAGAAGGAGGAAAAAATCCCCACCACAATTGTTAACAGCTCTTTAATCCAGCAGAGACGTGTGACAACAGCCCAGGAGGAAAGTTAGAAAACTTCCAATATCAAACAGGACAAATATTTAATATATGGGGAGAAATGACCGAGTTGGCAGAAAGAAAAGATTCTCAGAAAAATCAGAATGATTTTTTTTTTCACGCTTTTAAATCAAGGGAGGTGCTTTCAGTCAAACTCAGCCCTGGAAGTGTCCAAGGCCAGGTTGGATGGGGCTTGGAGCAACCTGGGATAGAGGAAGGTGTCCCTGCCCATGGCTGGGATCATGGAATTCCATGATCCTCAAGGTCCCTGCCAACCCAAACCATGCTGGGATCCTGTGATAAACTCCCCAAACTGGATTGATGCTGCTGGATGAGGTGACAGTCCCTTATCCCATAAAATACAGAGTCATAAACTCTGAGAGCTGAGTCCACCTTGGTTAAATTAACAACTATCAATTAAATGACTCATCCTAGAGAAGTGTTTAGGCTCCTTCTGTGGCTGGCAGGCAGAACCAGACACTTCCAGCTGGTGATTTATCTCATATTACCTTGGTAGAAAAGGAACAGAGATGAATCCTCCTGTGAAGGCCTTCCCAGCTCTCCTTTAAGCACCAAGACCTCACAAAAAAATGAAATTAAAGATCTTGTTTGAGAGGGCAAAGCTTCATAAGGCAGATCCTTCCAGGAGACAAAGAATTTGTTTTGATATCCCAAAATGAATATTTGTTTTCCTGCCTGAGCCTGATCCTGACTCCACTATGTGAAAAGGACACGAATAAAGGGTCGCCCAATCTTTTGGATTCCATTATTCCGAGCTGTAAAAATCACGGAGCACTTTGAGATCATCGTGGGAATGGGGGCTTCAAGGATATGAAATCCCTGCATTTCATTATCTGGATGTCACTCACAGCACTCCAGTTAAAACTCCAAACAGGCTTTTAGTACAAACACTCATTAAACCCCGAGAATAATAATAATGGATAATTGTGATCAGTGCTGGAAAGAGCCAGATCTTTTCTGTGTATTTAATTACTTATGCAGCCAGAAAATGATGTTCCACTTCCTCACACTCCCTTTATGAAATGTTCCAAGACGGTCTCAGTTGCTTCTGGTTTTCCACTTGGGAATATCACAAGGAGTTTGCGCTGCCTGCTCGTTTGCCCATAAAAACTGAATCACGGGAGAACATAAAGTCAACAACCAAAGAGAGTCTGAAAGGTTTAACAGCTTCCATGCTTAGTCAATAATTTGATGGCTCCCAAGGAAACCTGGGTGTGGGAACCCTGCCAAGATTTTCAGATGGAAGGTGCCTCTGCAAATATTCTCAAAATGAGAGAATCCAGCAGCAATATTGCAAAGTTTCCAGCTCAGACAAGGCTCAGGGAGAGCAGAGCAGGGGGGGAGGTTGTGTGCTCAAGAAATCCTCTCTGTTAATGCTCTGACTCAGGGGCTGCTGAGATTCTGTGCAAACAGAGGATAAACCTTAAAGGGTGATGCCCTGATATGGCTGATGAGAGGCAGAGGAGCTGAGCAGAGCCAGGAATTTCTCACGGACTGCCTAAAAACCCCCCGCAAAATTCCTACATACTTTTACTTTTCCAGGGTGGAAATTATTTTGTGGTGGATGTGGCCTAGGTCATCTCTGGATTTTCTTTTTTCCTGCAGACAGCACCAGCAGATCTCAGCCACCACCAAACGTTCTTCAGGCCTGGGTGACTCTTTTCACCCCGTGTGCCTGGTGGGATTATTCCACCTTCATCCATGCAAGGTTTTCTGGTGCTGTGGGTTTGATATCAATGCTGTTTTTACTCTCTAGGGGACATTGTGCAGGGATGGGCCCCACCAAGGAGTTGTGGAATCATGGAATGGTTTGGTTTGGAAGGGACCTTCATGACCACCTTGCTCCACCCCTGCCATGGGCAAGGACACCTTCCACTCTCCCAGGTCGTTTCAAGCCCTGCCCAACCTGGCCTTGGACATTTCCAGGGATCCAGAAGCAGCCACAGCTTCTCTGGGAATTCCATTCCAGGGCCTCTCCACCCTCACAGCCAAGAATTCGTTCCCAATATCCCATCCATTCCTGCCCTCTGGCAGTGGGGAGCCATTCCCTGTGTCCTGTCCCTCCATCCCTTGTCCCAAGTCCCTCTCCAGCTCTTCTGGAGCCCCTTCAGGCACTGAAGGGGCTCTGAGGTTTCCCTGGATCCTTCCTTTCTCCAAATTGGACATTCCCAGCTCTCCCAGCCTGGCTCCAGAGCGGAGGGGCTCCAGCTCTTGGAGCTCTCTGAGGCCTCCTCTGGACTTGCTCCAGCAGCCCCACATCCTTATTTTGGGGACCCTAGAGCTGGATGCAGCGCTCCAGGTGGGATCCCACAAGGAATCATTGGTGGCTTCTGTTGTTTTCTTTGCTGCCTTTGAGGTGTCAGGACCAGGCAAATTCTCAGCACGTGTGGGATGGACTTGGATAATCCCAATTCCCAGCTCTGCTTATCAGCCCCCTTTGCTTCCAGTGCCAACCTTGTCCCCAACCACATTTAATGACTCAAACTACCCTGACCAACCCTGTGGGTGCCTCAGTTTAATTCTATATCCCCCAAAAATATGTGGAAAACTTGGATCAGTGGGGAAGCAGCCCTTGTGCACAGCAGTGGAAGGGTTTTGTTGGAATTCTGGCAGCACTTACTCACAGTTTGCAAGTTACGTTTGTGTCACCGGAATGCAGGAAACGGGAAAAGGCAAAACGGGACTTTTTCTTTTGGAAGGAAACTTTATCAGAATCTTACAGGGCAGTGCAGGGTTTGAGATGTGGGATGAACATTCTGCCTTTCAGCCTCTCCCAGTGGCTTTGGAGCAGCTCAGGAATCCTTAATGCTAAAAATGGCTCACAAAAAATGCTGTTCTTAGCCAAGGAGGTGACAGCTCCTTACCCAGAGTGACAGAGTTATTGCACTGAGACTTTGTGTCTCCTTGCCAAATCCCATCTCCCTTATCTCACTAATTACAGATGGAATGGAGTGGAAACGGCCCAAACCAATTTTCAATAAAAGTGACCACAATCTTTGATTTAACTCGCTTTGCTTCTGCAGAGGACACACAATTGTTGCTCCATGAGCTGGATGGGGCTGTGACAACCTGGAAGAGTGGAAATTGTCCCTGCCCATGGCAGAGGGTTGGAGTGAGATGATCCTTAAGGTCCCTTCCAACCCAAACCATTCTATAATTCTATTTTTAGCCTTTAATAAAATAAATACAGTTCTTGCTTAAATAAAGGTTCTGAGATCTGAGACCAGCACTGAACCCCTGAGGGGAGAAAATATTCCCTCATGGTTTGAATCCCCACTGGAATATCTTGTTAGGTTATCTTGGCTACTCTAAAAAGTCAAGGAACTTTCTGGAAAAGCTGAACTGGTTACAGACTTTTCATTAAAATGGCTCCTATGAGATATTTTATATTTGAGGCCATTCCATGCTTGGGATCAAATTTCAAGTTTTGGGATCACAGGACTGATGGATTCTGCCATGGGATGTGAGGTGCCAGACCTTCTGCCACATCAATGACTGCCCCAGACAGAAATATTCTGATTTCTTTGGCTGGTCTGTCCTTAGTGGGACAGAATGGCACAAAACCAGCAAGTTCTACAATCAAGAAAGTCATTATTTAATGAATTAATACTGTGGGCTGTTGTTTTTTTTGTTTTGTTTTTGTGGTGGTTTTTTTTTGTTTTTTTTTTTTTTTAATTCTTGTAATTTTTAACCTCATCTCATTATTTTTGAATGTTTGTGGCTGCCCTAATTGCAAAGGTTTTGCAAAGAGTTTTGCTATGTGGGAACACACATTTCATACATTTTAACCTGCAGGTATTTGAAAAGTGCATCCTGCTTTTAATACTGACTAGTTTTCCTCCCTAACTATAAAACTCTTCTGGAGTTTTTTCCCACCCTTTATGACTGATTTTATTTTTTACCTTTCTGTACTTCTAAAGGAGCTGGAAGATGGAGTTAATTGTTCCAGCTGGATGAGGGTAGAGGGAATGACAGAGGATGACAAGGCTGCTTAGTTAATTATTAGATAGAAAAGAGGGAAAATCCCTTGAATTCTCAGAATTCTGCTGCAGAAAATGACCTTTTATCATAACCCATGGTGAGATCTTATATTTCTGTTGTGTCTTTCTTCATGGCATTCAGTTTTCCTGAAAATTTCCCTGCTAACCAGACTTTCCTGGACAGAACACATCCTTTCCCTGCTACCAAATGTGCTTTGATGTCTTTTTGATCAGGTATAGATGGGGTTTATTCTTGTTTATTCCAGCCCCAGGGCATTCCTGTGGATCTTTTTTAAACTCTGTTTGTCGGAGACATAGAATCACTCAAAAATCCGGGTTGGAGATTTTGAAAGGATGTTTGTTCATCCGTGTGTCTGGAGAAAACAGCTGGAAAAGTGGGGCCAAAGTGAGCAGAATCAGGCAAGGAGGCTGCTCAGTGGTTTTGTCTGAGCACAGCAGCTGCATCCCTTGGGTTTCAAAGGAATGAGGCAAAAGCTGTGATAATCAAAGATTCCAGAGCTGGAAAACCTGGAAAAACCTGGTGGAAGAGCCAGGACAAAAAAGATAAGGAACCTGTAAACCCTCAGAACCAAACTGAAAAATAGCCTTTATCCTATAGCAGGAAGGAGTCAGAGAAACAGATTATTTTTCTCTTACTCTTCCTTGTATCCTTTTCAAGCCTTTTTTTAAACCTCCCTCTGCCTCAGCTTTCTCCTTTAGATATTTTAAAATGTTGGAGAATGAACAGTAATTCACACAGGGAGAAATTCGGGAAATGCCTAGCATTGTTCCTTGGACAACGAATAACCAGGAAGAATCAGTTCTTGAGTTTGAAATTCCACCTGGAACAGCTGGGTGCTCCTAAAAATGCTCATCTGCCACCAGGAAAACAATGAAAACAATGTCCATTAATACCCAAAATTCAATATTTCTTTAAAAATTAGGGTAAGAAGGCAGCTCCTACTCCCTCGCTTCCTCAGGCAGCTGCTGGTGATGTGTCTGGCCACTGTAATCTTAGAATCATGGAATTATGGAATGACTTGGGATACAAGGAGCCTTAAAGATCATCTGGTTCCAGCCTATGGACAGGGACTCCTTCCACTAGCCCAGATCACTCCAAGTCCCACCCAGCCTGGAATGACCCCAATTAAAATGGTTCCACTGCAGTGCAGGTCGATCCTGTGCTTATTCTGCACGTTATTTAAAATGTGGGTTTGAAAACAATTCAGGAGATAAACAGGGACTTATCAGCTGAGTACTGTCAGCATCTGAATCCCAGTGAACAAACGAGAAACCTGCAGGGAAAAAAAGAAAAAAAGTGTTTTAAACACAAGCAGGATCAGAGTAGAGTTAAAAAGCAGCAAACCCCTTTGCCCCCAGCCCCTCAGGGTGACTGAGGTGATGGAAGAAGGGATTTATTAGTTCCTGGTAGATGCCAGCAGTGCCTTGGGGGTCAAGAGCTCATTGTACAGAACCCTTTTAACTGCAAGATGCTTTTAGCAATATTTCATGCCTAGGGGACCCCATAAAACTGAACAGGAATTTAGTGGTTTGTTTCAGGATGCTCTTTATGCCCCTGTGTACTTTTAAGACTTGGAGAAAAGAGAAAGCAGCGAGCAGAGACTCAGCTCTGCTGCCAAACTGAGGATTTCTGCTTGACAAAGGAAATATCTCCACCCAGTGATGGGAAAGATTGGATGTCTCTGAGTTATCTGGCTGCCAAAACATTCCAGGGATGGGATACCCACGACTTCTTTGGGAATTCTCTTCCAGTGCCTCACGCCTCTCTCATAGTGAAGATTTTCTTCCTTACATCTAATCCAAAACACCCCTCTTTGGAAGTGTTCAAGGTCAAATTGCTGGATCTTGGAGCAATCTGGTCTAGTGGGAGTGTCCCTGGGTGATCTTGAACATCCCTTCCATCCCAAACCATTCCATGAGTCCATGATCCCTTGGAGAACGGCCCAGAGTCCAAATGTGCTTGTGCACCTCCCAGCCTTGGACATGGAGCCAGGATGTGACCAAAACTGCAGGATTTGAGCTCTGAGGAACCCTTTCATGCCCCTCATCCAGAGATAATTTGCTGTTTGAGCACCACCTTATTTTCTCCCCGCAGCTCTTCTGCTCCCCAGCTCATCAGCTCGCTCTTTCCTACCTCTTTAATAACTTTGTTCTGCTTTTTCCTTTTCCTGTCACTTTGAGAGATGAAATTTTCTCTGCACATTCCCCTCTGCTCCTTCAGAGGTTGCCTGAGTCCTTCCCAAGAGCCATCCCTGCCTTTCTCTTCCCTTCCTTCCAGCAGACCTTTGTCTTCCTTTCTCCCACAGATAATTTGCTGCGGGGGTTTTTATCTTCTCAGCATAATCTTCCTCTTCTTACTCCCTTTTCTTTTTTTTTTTATCTTCTCCGAGTTCTCCGCAGACAATCAGCCATCTGTAGATCTTACCTGTGTGGCTTCTCCTCATTTAAATGAGGGTAAATGCCACTAATGAGTTTTGAAAAGAAGCAGCTCCGGAGGAATGTGGAATGAGCAGGGAAAGGAATGGCTGGGAATCTCAATTAGGCAGAACCTGCGAAATTTCTGCCACAGGGATGAGGGAGCTGGGGCACCTCAGGAGCTGCGAGAGAGGGAAAGTTCTGGATTAGAAAGGGGTGTGGGGTCATCCTGTTGTTTTTGCTGTTATGGAACTGGGCAGCCCTGGAAAAGCGCCCGAACAGCCTGGAAAAAATCCTGAAATATTATTTTTAACATCCTGAGGATGTGTTTACTCCCATGAACACTTCTGATGGATTGAAATAAGCAGATGCTCCCTGTCCAGCAGCAAAATCCACTTGCAGCAACTCTGTTGAAACTCTTAACCTGAGTTCTGAGCAGATTTTGGGGGTTTTAATGTACTTTTCTACCCTTTTAGCTGCACAGGGTAACCAAAGAGGTTAAATTAAACCTACTGACTTTACTCTTCATTTATTTTGGTTTAAACATGTGAGTTGTGGTCAGTTTAAGCCCTGATCTTTTTCTTTCTCTAGGACAAGCAGAATTTTAAGGAAATAGTCAGAAAAATCCATATTAATATTTTATGGGATGGGTGGAGGAATTTAACCTTCGTAACTCTCAAAGTTCAACTCTTCTGCACACTTACAACTCATCAAGTCAGCAAAAGAAATAGCATTTTTGACTGGGTATAAAATCACAAAATCATGGAATGGTTTGGGTTGGAAGGGACCTTAAAGATCCTTAAAGGTGAAGTCCTTAAAAGACCTTAAAGTTCCACCCCCGTTGCCAAGGGAATGTCATGCTAGGGAGAAGAATATTGATATTGTGAAGAGTCAACCTCAAGGTCAAATCACCTCCCCAGGCTTTTGCAAACGGAAAAGGAAACGTTTAATTTCTGGAATCTGCTCCCTGCTCTGACATTGGCTCCTCACCTCATCTGAGGGAAAAATCATCGAATCCTTAAGGCTGGAAAAGACCTTTGGAATCATCAAGTCCAACCATCAACCACCACGTCCAGAACTAAACCATGTCCTTAAATCCACACGGTTTTTGAACGCTTCCAGGGTTGGTGACTCCACCACTTCTCTGTGCAGCTGTTCCAATGCTTTACAACCCTTTCCATGACAAAATTTTCCCTAATATCCGATCTAAACCTCCGCTGACACAACTTGAGGTCATTTTCTCTCGTCCTGCCACTCATTACTCGGGAGAAGAAAGTGATTCCCACCTGGATCCAGCCTCCTTTCAGGGAACTGTAGAGAGTGAGGTCTCCCCTCAGTCAGGATCCCATGGACAGACATCCCATGGACTTAATTCCCTTGAACCACTGGCTGAAAAATAATTAAAGACATCCAGGATCCTCCAGCTCTGGAGCAGCATTTTTAGCCCAGGACAAAAATTCAGGATCTGGAGACCTCCGTGATTTCCTGAGCAGGAAAACTCCACTTTCTCCTTGGTCAGATTGGAAACCACAGAGGAGCCCTCTGGAATTGCTTCCTGCTCTCCCAGGAGCCCATGGCAGGATGGAAAAATGGTTTAAACCCAAACAGCAAAATGAGTGTTAATGAGTAATTAAGCAGAAACACCTGCAATGAGCGTCATTACTGCCATTAACTGAGCGTCCTCATGGAAATTCATGGAAAACACCGTCAATAGGAATGCCAGGAAAATATTTTGCAGCACAAATTCTGCTTTCTGCACCTCTGAGTGGATTATTTGGCCTCAAGTGAACGAAGCCATTATCTGGGAATGCTTCTCCTCTTTTAGCACAACACAAAAATACCAACAGCTCCTGCAGCCTTTGATCCCTTGATTTGTTGGGAGGATATTCCAGATGTTTCATTAATTCTGTTCAGGATTTCTGGCTTTTATCACTTTTGGGCTCAATTTTTTTTCCTCTACGCTGGAATGAGATTTTAATTTCTGCACCAAAATAAGCTTTGCTCACCTCAGAGAGGAGCCAGATCTCTCCAGATCAGGTCTCTGATTAATAAATCTGGATCATTCTCTGTTTTAAGATCAAGAGGGTTTTGTTTCTGTTTTCTACGGGATATAAATAAAGCTTTAAATTGATTATATCCTTATGGATTGTAGAGAGATCCTCCACACAATTCTCCGTGATTTTTTTTTTCAGGAATATTGTCATTAAGGATGGTTCCTGAGGTTCTTTGTGTAGTAAAATAAATTAAAATAAATTAAAATAGATTGTAGGTTTGATCCAGTTGCACTGGAAACCATAAATGACCAGGTTAGAGCTGATATTCACATCTGAGCCAGTTATTGAACATGGTGCTCACGTGTTGGGCCTCTTTGCATGGTTTGATGCCCAAAGGACCCCTGGAATCTCAGAATATCCTCAATTGGAAAGGTCCTACAGGGATCAGCCAGTCCAGCTCCTGGCCCTGCAGAGGACAACCCCAAAAATCCCACCACGTGTCTGACAGAATTATCCAAATTCTTCCCAAACTCTGGCAGAACCAGTGTTGGAACCATTTCCTTAGGGATCCTTGACAAAGAGAGAAAGCACCACAGCATGAAACCTGAAACCACAGAACTGAAATCTGCAGTTCTGAACACACCAGTTAAAATAATCCCAATTTGGGAAACTCCTCCTTTGCTGGATTTGGGATTTGAGGTGACTCAAACCACAGTGGGAACTTGCAGCTTGCAGAAAACATTTCCGAGTACAACAAGTCCCTCCTTCAGATCATTCCTTAATCCATCAGTGCCTGAGAATTGCTGCCAGAGACCAATTCCTTCATCATCTGAGAAATATCCCAAATGGGAGCTACCCCAACATCTGGAAATGAGGAGGCAGATGGAGAATCCTGTGCAGAGGGGATTCTGGGTTCACTGCCCTGAGCTTGGGAACAGCCAGGAATTCAGTGTGGGAAGAAGCATTTCAGAAGCTGACAAGCTCAGATGGGGAAGGAATTCCTTGATTAACAACCTTTTCCTTGTGCTTATTGTGGAGACACATCTAAATATCCATAAATATCAATAAATCAATATGTAAATAAATACCTGTAATGGAATAAAGACAATGTAATGGAATATAGATGAATGGAATATCCTGAGTTGGAAGGACCCACAAGGATCATCACTGCAATCTGTAAATGCCCCTTTTATGGCCCAAAGGGATCATTATCCTTTAATCCCCCTTTGTCTAACAAGCCCAACCAATATTGCTCAGTTTTGTCTATAAATCCCCACTTCATCCCTGAGTGTGACTCCCTCTCCTCCCAGGCCAGTGCTCATCCCAGGAGTGATAAAAGCATTAATTTAACAGGAAAGGATTATGACTGAAAGTCAGCCATGCGTGACTGGAGACCCAAATCATGCCAATAATTGATTTTTCCTCCTTCCCTCCTGTCAGATCCTCATCTCTCAGCCTGGGCCTTTTGATTTATAACCCTACTATTACAAACAAATAAGTTCCTCCAATTGCAATTTCAATAACCCATTGATTTTTTTTTTTCTCGACTCTTTTTTTCCGTGCACTGCTCATCCAGGGTTCCACAGCTTCCACTTCATTCTGATATTTGTGTTTCCAGACTGATTCCTTCCTCCAGGATGAATCATCCTTCTTGACAATGCATTCTTCAACTACGGAGTGGAGGTGAAAGATCAGGAAAGGCAGGTTCAGGGTATAGAAGAGTTATGGGTTGTGAGGGAGCTGCTTCATGTTGGACATTAGGAAAAATTTCTTTGTGGAAAGGGTTGTCAGGCATTGGAACAGGCTGGACAGGAGGAGTTACCATCTCTGGAGGGATTTAAAAGAAATGTGGATATGGCACTTGAGGATATGGTTGGCTTGATGGTTGGACTCGATGATCTTAAGAGCCTTTTTCAACCTGGATGACATTTTTTGAAGATTTGTTGCTTCCATTGATGGAAAATTCTCCATTTCTCATTTTCTACTGATTTTTCTTTTTTAGGACCATCCTATTCCATCCATTTTCAGTTCAATGAGATGAACCTTTGGTGATACTTTTGATGACTAAAATTATTAACTCTGGAATTTATTTTCTAAATACTTCACTTAGAAAGAGATGAGTTCCACCTCTGCCAGATCTGTTTTGGCCTGCAGGATCACAACAACAAAATCCAACTATGACCCCCCAAAATTTCAATCAACAACTCTTTTCAGTCCTATTTTTTCCATCTATTTTTAAAATAAAATATAACAGTTAATTCTGATAATTTTCTGGTACCGTGGAGCACTAAAACAACCCCATGTACTTTACAACAATACAGGATAAAGTTTTTTTGGCAACTTTCTCAGGCATGTAAGCCATGCCTGAAATCCTCACTTAAAGTCCTGAATGTGCCACAGAATGAAGATGAGTGTGCACAATATGGCCAAAGCAACACCAAGAACATCCGATTCCCCAAATTCCAGCACCATGAATTCCTCTTGAAAATCTTCATCCCAGGATTCATTTCTCCCTTAAGGGAGAGGCACCTACAGCAGGTCTGGCAATGAATCTAAATATTAACGGGAGAATCATGGGAACCACCTACTAAATTCTGGAAGCAGGATTTGTAGGAGTTTTTCCATGTCCTGCCCAGGAACAAAAGCTATATTTGATTATCCCCAATTTTTAGCTGCTGTGATTCAGGATTTGAATCAAAGTCAGCCCGGGCCATTTCACTCTCTCTGCTGCACTTTTCATGAGGCCATTTATGAACCCTGAAATCCATCCTCATTGCAAACCTGAATTAATGTTCCCTATTCATGGCTGGAAGACCTTCTTAAGTGGATGATCAGGTTTCCAAAACATTCTGAAGGGAAATGCCAGCCTTGGAGATGCCTGAACATCAATAGGCAGCGCTGGTGTGAATTTATTTTTATGGGAAGTTCAAACAAAACCCTGTCCATGGGAAGCTCTTGGCAGAGACTGGACCCAGGCTCAGCTACAGTCCCCATGTAATAAATGGAAAAATTCAAGTTTTTCACTGCTTAGAAAAGTCCTGCTTTTTGAATGCATGGGGGAGGTTGAATTTATTGACATTTCTGCAGTGAAGATGGAAGCTGGAGATTCTGGTCCTTAATTTCCAAGGAATTTATGTGGTCCCTTGAGTGGCTGTGAGCTCTGGGGGAGGCTGAGGGTCTTGTGACAGCTCTGCTTGTAAAACTTAGATTGGAAAATTGAGGGAAGAGGAGGCTGAGGCAGGATCTGAAGTTCTCCCTTCTGACAGCAGATCTGGAAAATTTTATTTGTCACTCTAAAATTATTTCTCCTTCTGAAGAAAATTGGAATTTCCTTCTTCACTTTCCATCCATTTATTTGCATAAACTTCAATATTAAAAAGGTTTAGATCAGGTCTAGTGGAGATGTCTGAAGGTGTCTCTGAGCTGCACTGCACAGGGGAGGGAAGCAGCAGGATAATGGTTCATCCTTGGAGCTGTGCAAGAATCCTGGTAACTCCTCCTAATAACTTTTATTTCCAAGACTTTATGGTCTACACTTCAGCTAGGTCAAGAAATAGATGACCTCATCCCTAACTTGTGCTTGGAAACCTGCCAGAGAATGGGAAAGCTGTGACAAGGCAGCAGTGTCTTCCAGAAGAGCATCTGCTTCTGAGGGAGGAGAAATGCAGCTTCCAGACAGTCTGATAACAGGGAAAAGGAGATAAAAGCATGGCAAGTCCTCTCCCTCGTTATTTGCATGATGGGAATCAAGGCTTTGAAAGGAGGAAAATCCTCAGGGAGGACAATTGAGAAAGGTGGTAGAGGCTGATCCAGGGTGAAAGGATCGTGGGCTGTGGTTGGAATATCTCCGCAAGGTGATGAGAGGATGATAAGGGATCCTCAGTGCTTCATCTTCCCTCCTGCTATTCCCTGGAAAAAAAAGGGTTTCCACACTGCTGAGTGGTGAATGGATTATACTGGGGCGCAACCCTGACATCCTTGGTTCTCACTTCATCCATCCTGAATCCGAATGCCATCTCGCACATTTGGACTTCTTGTATTAAAAACTAATTGTCCTTTGCTTCTATTCCATTGAGTCCTTCTCCACTCCCATATCTGTGAGGCAACCTTGTCCAAAGAAACCTTCACAGATGGAGCTGTTAGGGACAGAAACATCCAGAAAATTGACAGGAAACTGGGTCTTTTTGCTCTGGATCCTGGCCCCCTCCAAGCCTACAGGGTGCCACTTGTGACAAGGCACTGGGATGGGGCAGAGCAGGGGGAGAATGGTAGAGGTGGAAAAGCAGCTGTGCAATTACATGAAAAGGAATCTGCACCTCAATTTGAAGAACGGTTTCACCCTGTGGAACTTCCTGCACATCTTCAGGGCATTTAAATGAGATTTGATTATTCCTGCAGGTCATGAGGAGCTAAACAGCTCCAGAGAGTGGTTTGGACCTGAGAGGACTGAGTAAATCCTTAGGTTGCTTCAAGTGTGTAGAGAAGGAGCTCATGGTGTGCACAGGCCAGACCTTAATCCTGGGAAGCAGAGAAATTAATCTCTGGATCCACTTTTACTTCCCAAAACCCATGTATGATACATTATTCTTTGAATTTTGTTACTTGCAGAGGATGTCAGCTCTTCCTGTTGCATCATGGACCTCGGGCTCGTTGTGAAAGGATTTTGTGGAAGATTTTATGGACATTATTCCCCCCCACCCTTCCACACTTCCCTATCGAACAACATTTCTCTCCAATTAAGATATAAAGCTGAGGCTTAGTGGAAGAATCATTATTTTACCAGTTTGCGACTCATAAAATTGCAACAACTGCTCTACCTCATGTCAAAGGGGGGTAATTAACCACAATTATCTACAGCACCAGGTGGGGATTTATTCTAAGCTGGAGCTGGTGGAGCAGAGCTCAAGTGCCCACTGGACAGAGCTCCTTTTTTCACAGGCCATGAAATACAGACAAGGCTGTTTTTTATCCCTCAGCAAGCCGGGAAGTTGTTCTTAATAGGGTTTTAAATATATTTTAATTGTGTTTGGTTTTTTTTTTTTTCTTCTTTTCTAGGAAATATGCAAAGAGGCTTCAGCAAAATGGGACAGGATCACTTTTTCTGCCATCATCTCTCTCGTGGGGTGAGAAGGAGAAGAATATTCCCACCTTTAGAGCAGAATCAAAGGAGAAGGAGGCACAAAGGGTGGTGGATAATCTGTGCTAGATTTTGGGGCTGAGGTTCTGCATCAGCCATGAGCTACCTTTGGCCAAGTTTTGGGGAAAAAAAATCAAATAATTGTGTCAGCTGGGGGACAGGTCCAGGCAAAGGGAGAAAAAGGAAAAGGAGGCTCATGGGGTGACCTTCTGGTTCTCCCTGACAGGAAGTGGAGCCAGGCCAAGGTCGGGCTCTGCTCCCAGGGAACAAGGGACAAGACAAGAGGACACAGCCTGAAGCTGTGCCAGGGGAGGGTCAGGTTGGACAGCAGCGGGAATTTCTCCATGGAAAGGGCGGTCAGGCTTTGGAAGGGGCTGCCCAGGGAGGTGGTGGAGTCCCCATCCCTGGAGGTGTCCAAGGAATGTCTGGATGTGGCACTCAGAGCTCTGGGCTGGGTGGCAAGGTGAGGATCAGGGATGATCCTGATGATACTGGAGGTTTTTTCCAACCAAAACGATTCTGGGATTCTATGAAATTCTTCCCTGGGAGGGTGGGCAGGCCCTGGCACAGGTTGCCCAGAGAAGCTGTGGCTGCCCCTGGATCCCTGGAAGTGTCCAAGGCCGGGCTGGATGGGGCTTGGAGGAACCTGGGTTAATGGGAGGTGTCCCTGCCCATGGCTGGGGTGGAATGAGGTGATCCTGAAGGGCCCTTCCAGCCCAAACCATTCCATGATTCTGTAATTCTACTGGAATCTCATCTGGTTCTGGGACTCCTTTTTGTGGCACTGAAATAATTTGGAGCAGCACAAAATTTTGTCCTGTAGACAGATGAAAACGGTTCCGGCACCTTCCTTCCTTGAAAGTTTGTCGTGGATGTCATCGCCCAAAACCAGACACAAAACAAACCTGTCAAATACTTGATTTCTTAATTTCATTTCCAAACAATTCATAGAAATCCTTTTTCTCTCTTTTGATCGTGGAAGAGGCCATCACAAGTTTGAGATTCAACCCACACTCCTGCCAGGAGTGTTGTCTCCCAACCACTCCAGATCACTGTTGATGAACAGAGCTTTTAATAATGATTCATTTTCCACCCACTTCTCAAACCTTTTGCTGCCCCAAACATCGATTTATTCCTAAATTTAATACCCTGTTCTTTTGTCTGCTCGGAAACACAACGTGGGAAATGTAGTGGTTGACTGTGATGGCTCAGAAATCCCCATTTCTATAGGAACACAGGAGAAAAAGGATTTAGTATTTGGTGGAGGGACTGTGAGACAACAGGAGAGTATTTTCCATGGCCTTCCCTTTCTCTGATTTCCTGAATGTGAAGGAAACAGTAAAAAAAATGTGTTTTCTGAAACCCCCTCCAGCACCCAGAGGTTACAGGAATTTATGGCCAGGAGAAAATATTGCTGCTACATACAGAGGTTTTTTTTAAAAAACTCACCCCAGAAAATTCTTATTTCCCATGGATTCCCACCTTCTTTATTGGCTGAAGATAAAAAATACAGGCATACCCCATAATACTCATGAGAATATGGAGTGGTTTTTTGGAAAACTTGCTCCCAATCCCAGTTTGGACATCCAGGAGCATGTGAGGCACAGGTTAAACTCAGATTAGTCAGGGTTGTGTAGCTTTTGTTTGGGGCCTGGAGGAGAGGAGGTGTCTCCAGGGCATCTCATTTGACCCTGGGAGCTCTGAGTCAGGCCCAGATTGAGTCATGCCCAGATTTTTTCCTTCCACTGATTTTAACAACACATTAACAGTAGCAGGGAGTTCTGGTGGGTTTAAAATCCAAGCTAAGATAAAGGAGTAAGACACATAGAAGGTCCAAAATTGACGCCAGAGTTACAAAGGTTTACAAAATTGCAAGTTTTCAGGAAAATCCCCAGTGCTTCTACTTCATATTATAAAGTTATATCCCATCTGTGCAGAGGAGCAGCTTTTCACCCCAAATGAGCTGATGAACCAGGAGACTGCAGGACTTTCAGAGGGTTTTCAGATTTGCTTTTCTCAGGATCTGACATCAGAGAACTTCCTTTTCACCACTCTCTGTGGAGATTACTCTGCTTTAAAACTTCCCAGCTTGAAGACTTTAAAGCTGAGTGACCTTCCTGTGACCAGTTTCCCATTCCAGTTTTAGAAATGCTCGTGTCCCTTGGTGGTGGGGATTAAACACAACCTGCTCAGGAATTTAGAGAAAGTATTGGTAAAATCTTAAACCAGAACTATTAAAGTTAGAAAAGATCTCTGAGACCACTGAGTCCAACTGTTCTCACAGCACTGCCAAGGCCACCACTCAACCATGTCCCCAAGTGCCACATCTACACATTTTTTTAACACTTCCAGAGATGGTGATTCTGCCACTTCCCTGGGCAGCCCCTTCCTATGTTGAACAAGTCTTTCCGTGAGTAAATTTTTCCTAATATCCAACTTCAACCTCCCCTGGCACAACCAGCAACGAGCCAGCAGAGTGCCCTGGGGGCCAAGGTGGCCAATGGCTCCTGGCCTGCATCAGGAGCAGTGTGGCCAGCAGGAGCAGGGAGGTCATTCTGCCCCTGCACTGGCACTGGTGAGGGCACAGCTCGAGTGCTGTGTCCNTTTTAAAAAGCCTGGATGTGGCACTGGGTGCCAGGGTTTAGTTGAGGTGTTAGGGCTGGGTTGGACTCGATGATCTTGAAGGTCTCTTCCAACCTTGTGATTCTGTGAACCTGAGGTTGTTTCCTCTTGTCATTTCCTCTTGTCCTTTGTTCCCTGGGAGCAGAGCCCGACCCTGGCCTGGCTGCACCTCTTGACAGGGAGTTCTGC
Source organism: Dicaeum eximium (assembly GCA_013396995.1). Taxonomy (NCBI): domain Eukaryota; kingdom Metazoa; phylum Chordata; class Aves; order Passeriformes; family Dicaeidae; genus Dicaeum; species Dicaeum eximium. The sequence goes on from VWZP01006938.1 coordinate 54,426, forward strand.
AGAGCCAGAAGGTCCCATCTGAGCCTCCTTTTCTCCAGGCTGAGACCCCTCAGCTCCCTCAGCTGCTCCTGGTGCTCCAGTCCCTTCCCCATCTCCATTCCCTTCCCTGGACACACTCCAGCATATTTTCCTCCAGAATGAAGGGAAACACCATTCCCTACCTTTTCCAGCAACGTCCAAACTTCTGGGAGGTTTATCCACCAGGGAATCTTCTGTTTTATGAAGACAGGAATCGTGCCTTGGAGGAATATCAAAATAATTCTTATGGATGATTGCTGCCCTGAACTGACCCTAAGCTGCTTTGTCGAGCTTTCCCCTGTGGTTGATTAGGGAAGGTGGAGAAATGGAAATGGATCCATCGTGGAAAAGTTGGCTGCCACTCTTGCCTCTGCTCCTGAACTGAGCTGTGACTTCCAAACATTTCACCTCTCCTGGGCTTTGCCTTTGCTGTTCTCTCGCCACGCTCTGTTAGCTGCTTTGAAAACTGTGATGAAAGGAAGTACCTGGCTGCAGGTGTCACTGTGGATCTGTGACATTGCCAAGTTCAGTGGCTTTTAGCTCGGTGCAGCAGCTTCACCTCCCACCCCTTCACCCCCCCTCCCCCCAGCAGAGGAATTTCATAAAGTAGAGTTGATATCATAATGATGTTTTATTATTTCAATGACATTTTATTATTTCATCAACTCTCAGGGATAATAAACAGGGAATTGGGTTTGGGCTGCTCCCTCCTGGCCTCCTGTTGCCTCTGTGCTCCCCTCACAGTGGGTTCCTCACTTGGAAGAGCTTCAGCTGGAAAGAGAGGTCAAGGGATATCTGCTTCCACGAGCACCACTGGCCACGGGGACATTTTTTCGGTCACACATCGTATCCCACTGGTCTCCCAGGGAATTTTCTGCCTGGAATATTTATTGGGCTGAACAAGAGCTGTCTCTTATTTTATGCCCCCTCTTTTCAAGGCCAGGTTGGATGGAGTTCTGAGCAACCTGGGATAGTGGAAGGTGTCCAAGCCCATGGCAGGGGGTTGGAATTAAATGATCTTTAAGGCCCCTTCTCAAACCATTCCGAAGAGCTGTGTCAGGAAATCAGATGAACACCTTCAACTAGAAAACCCAGCACAGGTTTTTTAATGCACTGGGAATCCAAAGAGTTAAGTGATTTGGAAGAGTCTAAATGAGCAGGACTCAGCCAGAGCCCTGCAGGGGACTGACGAGCAAAAAACGACTTTGCTGAAGAATATTTCATCTCCTGTTAACAGAAACGAGGCACAGATCAACTCTGTGATCATTTGTACCTCCCTGGTACAGCCAATTTGATGGTTATCTCAATGATCAGTTGAGCTGGCGAGCAATTAAAGTCTAATTTGCATCTGCACACGAAATTAAAATGCTGGGATGGATTAATTTTTAAAAGCAGCTCCCTCTCACTGAAGGCAGCAGTAAGTGATTGGATCCATGCACAGCATGAGACAGAATTTCTCCTCACGAAGGGAGAGATGCTGCCCTGGAACTCAAGGAAATCTCTGCTTTGCTCAGCAGGTGATAAATGCTTCCAGCAGCTCTTCCAGGTAAAGATAATGCTGTTCCATGACTTCATTCCAGTGAAACCTTAACTACCACTATCTCCAGAGTTTATTGTCCACAGAAGTTGGAACTTTCATGGCAAACTGCATTAAATAAACTGACTTGAGTGGATGTTGCAGCACAAGGTTTTCTCTTTTAGTCCCAAAGAGATGAGAAAATTCTCCCAGCAGCCCTGGGCTTAGGATGGGTGGAGTAGCCCCAGGCAAAACCTATTTGCACAAGAAAACTCATGGATTTGTCAGGCAGGTGGGGAAAAGGCAGATTTTTCACTGTGGAAAAATATTGGGCAAGATTTTTTTATGTGCTTCAACACCCAATGGAGCTGTGCCCACGGACAACATAAAAACTCCATTTGCAGGGCTGTTTTGTAAGGAAGAAGAACAAAAATACATGTCAAAAGAATAGAAAGGTTTTGTTACAAGCTGAGAAGGAAAAAGAAGTTTTAAAATGAAAATTCAGTTTGATCCCACCCACTTCTGGAACACTGGAGGGTTACTGATCCACAGAAATTTTCATTATTTTCTATTTTTACCCAATTTAGTTTAAGAAAAGCGTAAGGTCCTGAAGAAACTGAGCACCCTGTCTCTCCCAGAAGTTTGGTATATTAAATAAACAGTATATTCTATATATTTAAAATGTATATTTTTCTAAGACTGAAACTTGTCACCACTTCCACTCCAAGGATATAACTTTTTTCTCTGCAAAATAAGCAGTTTGAGACCACAGAGGTGCCTGCATGAAAGATCTTCCCCCTGAGTCCACAACTTGTTGCTACAGCATTTCCAAAAGGTTTTCCCCTGTTCCCAAACCAGGTAAAACCTGGTACTGGCTGGGGCTCTCTGAGAGCTGAGTAGAAGCAGCTGTCCTTGTTTGATGGGGCTGGGAATGATGCCTCGGAATACCCAGCTCTGGGTGGTTTATATGCTGACTTGACATTGGATATTAGGAAAAAGTTATTTACTGTCAAAGTGCTGAGGCCTGGCACAAGTTCCCCAGAGAAGCTGTGGCTGCCCCTGGATTCCTGGAAATGTCCAAGGCCAGGTTGGACAGGGGTTGGAGCAACCTGGGATAGTGGAAAGTGTCCCTGCCCATGGCTGGGGTTGGAATGAAGTGATTTTCAAAGTCCCCTTTTAACCATTTTTGAGGGAAAGTTGGATCGGAGCCAGGAGGGCCATCCCTGTCCGGTGGGATCAGGCCCAACATCTCCAGCCGGGCCCAGAGGGGATTGTCCCACTCTGCTCTGGGCTGGGATGGCCTCTCCCGGAATATCATTTGTAGTTTTGGGCACCACAATATGAGCAAGACATTAAACAACTGAAGAACGTCCAAAGAGAGCTGCAAAATGGTGAAGGGCCTTGAGGGGAAGCCGTGTGAACAATGGCTGAGGGCACTTGGTTTGCTCAGCTGGAGAAGGGGAGGCTGAGGGGAGACTCACCACAGCTACAACCTTCTCGTGAGGGGAAGAGGAGGGGTGGACACTGATCTCTGCTCTGTGGGGACAGTGACAGCACCCGAGGGAATGGCCTGAAGTGGTGTCAGGAGAGGTTTGGGTTGGATTTCAGGAAAAGGTTCTTC
>VWZP01006938.1:58127-90311 GCA_013396995.1 Dicaeum eximium
GAAGAGGAAGAGGAAGAGGAGGAGGAAGAGGAGGAGGAGGAGGAGGAGGAGGAAGAGGAAGAGGAAGAGGAAGGTTGTTTCTGCTGCTGGCCAGAAGTGCATCCCACTCACCACAGGCTCTACCTTGAGTGTGACAGAAACCAGCCTGGCTTGCCAGTTTTTCAGCACGGCAAAAGTCTTTGTGGAGAACCATAAATATTTTGGTGGCCCAGATAGGTGTTCCTTCCACAGAGAACCGTGTGTGAATTAATTAATGTTACTGGGATGGGTTTAGGGCTGCTGTCAGGGTTTTAGCTCCCAAAGAAGGATCTCTGTGTCCTATGGCACCTTTGGATCACTCTTGGGAAAAGCCATTTCTGGTTCCACTTAAGTCCTCCTGCCACAGAATTTAAGGGGGGGGAAAGGCCCTTTGAGGCTTACAGGTGTCTGAAGTGAAGGGTGTAACAAGAATCTTTCTGAATTCTGTGATAAAAGCCAGGAGATGTATTTTTGGCAGGCAGAAGTTGTTCTGAGAGCAGTCAGCAGAACAAATTGCAACAATCACTTGACGAAATCTTCTAAATTAAATTTCAGATTAAAAAAACCTCATGGAAATTAAGCTGATAATCCATGCATTAAAAGCAAAGCAAATCAGGCTACTTGAGAAGCACTTTGTAAAGAGGAGATCACAGCCCCACATCTCTAAGATGGGAGTTTTTGACACCCTAGAGCACTGGAGCTGCAACACCTTCAGATCATAGAAAAACTCTCTGTTCTCAGTCTTTATCAGCTGTTTCACCCCCGTCTTGTCCACACAGAGATGTTCAGGAATATAAATTTATGCCAGCAGAAATCAGAACAGAGCCAGTTTTTTGCTGTTACAGAATTTGCAGCCTGGCTGGAGTTTGCTGTGGCTGTAGTTCTGCATCTAACGTTGATCACTGTGCTCTGTGCGTCCCCCACACTCTCAAAGTTTTTTTTCTGGAGTTGGATTCACTGTAGAAAACTTGCCTTGTCATTTAAAGTCCTCTCACAAAGTGTCTCAGTGCCTGCAGGGCACAAGTTAATATTTTCTTCAGTTTAAATGTGTTCTGGTTGAGTCAACGACAAGAGGCTGCAGGGATGGTATGGGATCTGCAGTAGCTTCCAAAAATATTAGTTCACAGAATTTTAGAGTGGTTTGGGTTGGAAGGAAAGTTCTGGATTATCTCATTTCACCCCTCTGCCATGGGCAGGGACTCCTTCCACTACACGGGGCTGCTCAAACTGAGCTTGAGTAAGACACAGAAAATCAACATGCTCAAAAGTATTTGCCGGCTTTAAAATTCATTTAATGAATTTTAATTTCAGATTAAAACAGAAACGTTGTTGGAATTCTGCCAGAAGTTTTGAGCGACTTTAAAACACAGGATCCTGACAAGCTGCCCATGATCTCTGGGCTGGAAAAGTAGAAAATATCCACCCATTGTGTAATTCCTAAGGATGGCTGTCCAAAATCCCTGGGATATAGGTGGGCTGGCACACAAAAGGAATGCAGAGCAGTGAGGGAATGTGCTAGTGATTTTTTATATTTGGCTTTATGTTACTGGTTCTTTCCTCAGATCAAACACATGGGCATCTTCCCATCACATTCCCACTTGGACAGGCAAGCAGAATACTCTGGACCATCCCAATTCAGAACAAACTCCAGCTAAATCTGAGTTAAAAAATAACGGTGGCTACATGTCCCAGATTTACCATCACAGTCCCAGACCAGCAGAATCACATCATCCCCTTTGCCTGTGACATTATTTTATTCACAGAATCACAGAACGATTTGGCTGGGAGGCGACCTTTAAAATCATCCAGCTCCAGCCCCTCCATGGGCAGGGACACCGCCCACCAGACCAAGCTACTCAGAGCTCCATCTAAGCTGGACTTGATTGCTGGTTTTTTTGGTCCCAGAAAGAGTGGGAACCCAACCCCCTAGGCCCTTTGCAGGGGGTTCTCCTGCTGATTTTTTTTCCAAGGATGAAGAACGTGCAGGACTCTCTTTCTCTCCGTCTTCAGGTTTTTGTTTATTCTTATCTTAAGTTCAGCACCGTCTGCACACCAGACTCAGCATGTGAGAAGCAAGGCACAAAATGGACCCCAAACACCCAAACCAAGGCCTTTTAAAGCTGTTTAACCCAATTACTTTCTAACACCTACTTTGTTTTTACTTTTCTACCAATAACTTCTACTAATCTATTCACGTAACTTCCACATTACTGCTCACTCTAACCAATAACTTTGTGCCACCAGTGCTACAGAAAATGGAGCTGAAGAGGGACAAGAAGGAAGAAGGGACAACACCCCAAATCCTCCATCTTTTCTCCTATTCACTCTCATATTAAAATCCTAAAACCTTAAATTCTTCACCCTGTGATAAACTACCACTACTACTACATACTACCACCTGTGTGCTCCAACTCATCCCAAAGTCTTGGTAACTTTTCCCAGGGACGAAGGTTAAAAGCAGTGTTCTGCTGAGGGTCAGAGCTTCCTCAAACAGGCAGAGAGACATTCTCTGTGCCCTGGATTCCAACACTTGACCAACCAGGACATGCTTTTAAAATCTTATTTTATCTTCTCCAAGCCCTGCAAACTTCCTTACTTTCTCTTGTGTGGTTGGAATATGCGGTGGGAACACGAAGAATCTCCCTTTACTTGGTGATTCCCAAGCTTGTAGTAACAACTGATTCCAAAGGTAACTTTTCCTCTCTCAGGAACTTTGTTTTCCGCTCTAACCTGCCCTCCTCAAGACTGAGGTGCTCCATGTGTTTCCTTGTTCCAGAATTCCCGAGTGAAACTGGACTTGCCAATGGAGCTGCTGGACTTAGTCACATTTTACTTTGCAATGCTCCCTAACTATGGTTCAGTGGCCTGCTAAAATTAATTTCATATTAATTGTTTTAAAACCGACGGCATCCTGCACTGCTTTGGGTGAGCAATTGCCTTTCTCTGCTGGGAAATAATTTTGGCGTTTCATTTGGAAAAAAGTAATTAACTGCATGGGTATGCTTAGTTGAGTAAGTCATTACAATCTCTGACTTATGCAAATGAGATCGTTCAAGTATAATTCTTACTGAGATAACTCCACACATACATAAACTTTTAAATTGCATGGTCCAGCTGAGTATTTGTGGGCAAATAAACGATGTTAATGGGTTAATTTATAAACCTCTGTTGCATAATCAATTTTCAGGGAGCAAGGAACTTGTGAGGAAGCTGGTCCCAAAGCTTCCAAGGATTTCTTGGCACATCATTGGATGGGGAACATGAGGAATCCACTGCTCCACACATCCCTGTGCTCATTTTGCAGCTGCTGCAGCACAAAACACATTTTCAGGGTCACCCTCCTCCTTGTGCCTCCTTTATTTAGGATGTTTATGGTGTTATGGAGACAGCTGACCATGCTCATGGATTTTACTAACGGTCCTGGATTTTTTTGTTCCAACAGATTTAAACTTTCAAGTGAGTGTTGTTAATTTCTTTTTTCCTTCTTTGCTCATCTCCTTACACCATGCAGCTTTTTCTCTCCTTGAATGTAACTTTAATATGCAATTTCTTGGCCATTTTAAAATAGAAAGATGGATGCAAAGGCTGGATATGGACAAAGAAAAAGTTAGGAAATTATTCTGCAGAATCATTAAATATCCTGAATTGAAAAGGTCCCACAAAGATCACTGAGCCCAAACTCTTGGCCCTGTATAGGACAACCCCAAGAATTACCATAAGAATTTTTGCCTAGAAAATTATTCACTTGCCTCAAATATGCTCATTTATCCTGAAACCTCTTGGGAATTTGGAGAAAAGAGTATTTTGGGGATAGATTTCTAACACAAGAGAACAAATACCCAAACTTTGCTCTCCACAGCTGATGCTGCACAGACTCAGCATTAAGCCAGGCAGAAAGACAGGAAACAAAAAATTCTTATTTGGAAGAATTCCACTTTATTACAAGGCTCTGAGTTAAACCAAGGATCTGGTCTCTGTGGCGAAATCCCTGACTTTGGAAAAGTCTCTGCTGGGAGGTCAAAAGAGCTCCTGTAGGACTTGATTTATCATTCTCTGGGGTAGTGATTTGGTGGGACTTAATTTTCTGCCTCCCGAGTAATCAGGAGCTTGCATCCACCTCCTCCTCTTGATTGATGAACATGACTGGGAATACAAGAAGGAATGAACCCTTGGATGGAGGAGGTGGAGAGATAGGGAGTGAGAGATTTCTCCCTGGGAGAGCCAGGCTTTGACAAGGCTGATTAAGGGAGAAATGGCTTTGGAAGCACGAGGGCAGTGGCTCTGCCCAAGCTGCTCTGAGGAGCTCGCAGCAGCAGAGCTCTTAACAGGAGATGTTTAATCCTTTCTGGCTGACAAGGAGCTGCCAAAATGCTTGGAAAGCCTCCCTGCACCCCTGGAAAGACAGGTCTGTGCAGATGCTGAGGTTGGGAAAGGAGCAGTCAGTCATTCCCGGCAGAGTCGACAGGGATTTTCAATCCGGGTTTCCTTGGAGCGTGGCACAAAACCTGCCCCACGTGTACAGAGCACAGATTATTGGATCAGAATTGATCAGAATATATGGGGTGGTACTCAAATCTGTAACAGCTCTGAATTGCTTAGGATTAGGTAAATAAAAGAGGAAAAAATAAACATTAACAGTAAAACCACTGACTGTGACTTCTGAGTTGAGGTGTCCAACTGTAATTCCAGAAGGAATTATATCCAGAGCCAGGTGCAAGGCTTTCTCAACAGCTGGAGCTATTCCCTAATTACTGAACTGTCCAATGGAATCCCTACTAAATCTATTTATTTTTTTAATTTGAGTGGTTAACAGTCACCTGAAGATGGAGATGTGGAAAGTCTGGGTCTCTGCTCCCAGGAGAACTGAATGTTTCTTCTGGTTGAAGCATCCCAGTTTAATTAGTCAGTACCAGAGAGACTCTGTTCAGTACCAGAGAATCCCCTCAAAGGAATCTTCTGCTCTCAGCTGAAAATGATTTAACAAGAAAGGAGAAACAACAGCATTTCTGTGTGGCTCTTGCCCCTTCTCCCACCTGTCTGAGGGGATGAGGTTTATGAAGGGAACCAGCACAATAAGATGCTTTTTCAGCTCTGACAGAGCCAAGGCAGGTAATTCCTGCATCATTTGTGTGCTTTTTTTCTCAAACAACTCCAAAAAACCCAGAGAAAATGTCAAGTCTGTTAAGCAGAATTTGTCTCTGGCAGCAGCTTTCACCTTCGTTAGTTCCTTAATGAAACTTTTTCAGCTCAGTATTAAGCAACAACAAAAAAAAAAAAAAGCAAAAAAGTTGTTTCTTTGAAACTCAAATCCTATCGCAAGGTCAAGCTGAGACTGTTGCCGCTTTAATAAACACCTCAAATTGTCTCTGATTAATTCTAAATAAATTTCGTGTGTGATAAGTGATTTTGAGCAAGTGCTGTTGACACATGGAGCTGATGGAGATTAAGGGGAGGAAGAGACGAACAATGGGGTGAGATTAGAAACTCGTTGTCACTCAGAGCAGGACCCTGGAGTGGAAGGATGACACAATCATTTGTCTTTGTGCAGCTGAGGGGAATGAACAAGGATTTTCAGGGAGATGGCCCGAGATTTGGAGCACAGCCGAGCTGCTCAGGAGGCAAAGTCAGTCCAAGCCATAAGAAGAGCAAACAGTGGGGCAGAATACTAAAATAAAAGCATTTTTTGGTACTGGTGGGAGTGGGAAAAGTGGGGCAAAGAAGTGGGAACTTGTGGTTCAAGTGAGTCAGGGGATGTTTACAGTGGCCAGCAAAAAGGGAAAATCAGCTTCAGGTGTGGGACTGATTTGTGGGACCAAGACCATAGAATCCCAGAATGGTTTGGATTGGAATGGACCTTCCAGATCATCTCATTCCAGCCTCTGCCATGGGCAGGGACACCTTCCACTATCCCAGGCTGATCCAATCCTATCCAGCCTGGCCTTGAACACTTCCAGGGATGAGGTATCCACAGCTCTTCTGGGCAACCTGTTCCAGGGCCTCACCACCCTCCCAGGGAAGAATTTTTCCTAATATTCAATCTAAGCCTGGCCTCGAAGTTTAAAGCCATTCCCCCACGTGCTGCCTCTTCAGTGTTGTACCAGGAGTTTATTTTAACCAGGGAGAGTCATGGGAATACAAGACAAGTAGTGATTGTATCCATCAAGAGTTCAATGCTCTGGTTTTCTTGGATGGCTCAGGATGACAAGGATTGCTCCCTGCCCGTGGCACGGCAGTTGGAATTGGAAGATTTTTAAGGTTCCTTCCAACCCAAACCATTCTAGGCCTCTATGAGTTACTCATCAGAGTCAAAGCCACTTGAGAGCCTCTTAAGTGGCGTAAAAGGAGAGGAGACAGATGGAGTCAGAGTGGAAATACCCCCAAGGCTGAAGGAAAGGGAGGGAAAGGGGTGCTGTGGCTTAGAATATTCAAAACAGTCCAGATATAAACCTGGAGATGGCTCCAGGGAATGAGACTTTGCTGCCTCTCAGGTCTCGGTGTCCTAGAATTTCTTTCCAGCTCAGAAAGCAGGGGCTTTTGCATATTCTGTGAGACAACAGAAATAGGGTTTTTTTTCAAATTCTATAAATGTATTTTAGTCTAATAAACTTATATAACAACCTATTCCCTTCCCCCACTAAAGGACATTAATTGCAGCAACTTATTTTTTATCAAATCTTAGTTAGACCTTTACCTATTAATAGGAACACCACCGAAACTCAAATCATTCCCATTAACAGGTGAGAGATGTTTATTAATGACCCCCACACTGGGTCTGATATGAAAAATTCTTATGAAAATTTATTCCTTTTTAAAAAAGCAATGACTTATTCAAAAGAAGATGATTTGTGTGCAGGCAGGGAGGGGTGAGCCTCGATGAAGTTTCTGGGACTGGTACATTTGAAAATCAGCTCTTCAGGGCAACATAAATAAATACAGCAGAACCCTGAAGAAAATAAAATAACATGAATCATAAATCAAAGCAACGTAGTGGAGCTGCAGAGGACATTGCAAATAGATGGGATAACAGAAGGAAATATTGGCTGTGGCATAAATAGCTCTTAATAAATCACGAGCCAACGGGAGCGGGGCAGCAGCTTCTCCACTGAAGATAAGGACAGCTGGAAACATCTTGATGGTGCTTGTGCAGGCACTGCAGACTGGAGATCAGAGAATGTTCTGGAAACCTCTGGAGTATTTCTGTTTTTGACAGGAATGTCACTGGCCTAAGAGGATGCGGGAGATGGAACTGGTTAATGGTTCAAACGTTCAGGCAGAGCCCACCTCAGGCTCCATCCGGGTGTTGAACAAGGAAGGAGGCAAATCCTGTGAGGAGGGACCTCTTTGTCTTTAATTAGGATACTCAGCTGGGATGAATCCCCTTCCTTAATTAGGATACTCAGCTGGGATAAATCCCCTGCCTGGGTGTTGGAATCCAGGGCACAGAGAATGTCTCTCTGCCTGTTTTAAGAAATTCTGACCCTCAGCAGAACACTGCTTTTAACCTTTGTCCCTGGGAAAAATTGCCAAAACTTTGGGATGAGTTAGAGCACACAGGTGGTGATGTGTGGTAGTAGTAATATGTAGTAGTAGTGTATCAGAGAATGTAGAATTTAGAATTTTAGGATTTTAATATGAGAGTGAATAGGACACAAGATGGTGGACTTTGGGTGTTGCCCCTTCTTACTTCTTGTCCCTTTTCAGCTCCATTTTCTGTAGCACTGCTGGCACAAAGTTATTGGTTAGAGTAAGCAGAAATGTGGAAGTTACGTGAATAGATTAGTAGAAGTTATTGGTAGAAAAGTAAAAACAAAGTACGTGTTAGAAAGTGATTGGGTTAAACAGCTTTAAAAGGCCTTGGTTTGGGTGTTTGGGGTCCATTTTGGACGGGGTAGTCCTCGTGGTAGAATGTTATTGGTTAGTGTGAGCTGTAATGTGGAAGTTACGTGGATAGTTTGGTAAGAGTTATTGGTAGAAAAGTAAAAACAAAATATGTGTTAGAATGTAATTGGGTAGAATAGATTTAAAAGACTTTGGTTTGGGTCCATTTTGTCCACTTTGGTCCATCTTGTGCCTTGCCTCTTGCATGCTGTCCGGTGTGCAGACAGCATGCTGAACTTAAGATAAGAATAAACAAGACCTTGAAGAACAAAGGAGAAAGTCTTGCTCGTTCTTCACCCCTGAAAGAGGAAAAGAACTCACCGGTGGGAACCACCTCCAAAGGGCTGGGGGGGTTGGGTTCCCACACTTTTGTCAGGACCAGAAAGAAGCCTGAGACCTGGGAAGCATTGGGACATTGTGGCCTCAAGGTGCTCATTCTGCTGATGGGCCATAATGAGCTGGTTTAATGGACAGCTGTATCTTAGAAGGTGTCAAAAATTCCCAAAGTCTTCCATGATCCACAACATTAAATCATCCATATATCCCACAATTCCATCATTCAGTTGAAACTCCTCGCCCCAGGGGAGGTACCTGGGCATTTCTACCTAAACCTGAGTGAATATAAACCCAATGGTGTATTCTGGGGGTTTTCCTGGGGGTTTCCCTCCAACATTCCTTTGGGACTTCCCCCACCACCCGGTGGATCCAATCTGCAACCATAATTTTGACCAACATTTTGACCTCTGTCCCTGGAGGTGTTTAAGAAAAGACCAGATGTGGCACTTTGTGCCATTGTCAGGTGGACAAGGTGGTGCCGGGTCACAGTTTGGACTTGATGACCTCGAATGTCTTTTCCAGCCTCATTGATTCTGTGGTTCTGTGATCTCTGGGGTGACTGATGGTGACATGGCCTTGAGAAGAGGCCACCTGCAGAGCTGCCTCCAGCTCTGGCATCCCCAGCACAGGAAGGACATGGAGCTGTTGGAGCGAGTCCGGACGAGGCCACCAAGGTGATCAGAGGGATGAAGTGACTACTGTGAGGAAAGACTAGGAGAATTGGGATTGTTCATCCTGGAGAAGGGAAGCTTTGGGATGACCTAATTGTGGCCTTCTGGAACCTGAAGGGAGCCAAGAAAGATGAGGGAGAGACTCTTTAAAAGGGCCTGGAGTGACAGGACAGGGGCCAGTGAGTTCAAACTGACAGAGGGCGGATTAGATATTAGGAATAAATTCTTTATGTGAGGGGGGCCAGGCGTTGAAACAGGCTGCTCAGAGAAATTTTGTCTGCCTCATCACAGGAAGTGCTCAAGGCCAGATTGGTTTGGACTTGGAACAAACTGAAATATCCAAAGGAGCGAGGAAAAAACATAACATAGGACCACAGAATCGTGGAATGGCCAGGGTTGGAAGGGACCTTCAAGATCATCTCATTCCAAACTCCTGCTATGGGCAGGGACACCTTCCCCTAGGCCATGTTGTTCCAAACCCCATCCAACCTGGTTTTAAATGCATCTAGAATGAGATTTTAGTTCTTCATTGTGGTTCTTTTCTTGCAGGGAGGTGCTGGTGGATTTCTGTGTCCCAGATGAGGCAGATGGTCAGATTCCCAGAATTGAGAACACTGGGTTCTCTTCTCCTGAAGTCAGAGAAGTTTTGTGAAGATAAAGCATTTGTAAGATGGAAGGGAGGAAAAGAAGATCCATGACATTTTTCAATCAGTTTAGTGGGGGAAAAAAAGGAAATACAGATTAAAACTCCTGTACTATGAATTTTATCTGCCTTTGATAGAAGTGTCAGTTTTAACACAGCCTTTTTGGGTAACAGAAACGATAAGGTCAGCCATGAATTCTAATAAAACGAACAGCAGCACCAGGACTGATTGGGTTGTTTTATTTGCTCTGCTAGCCTTGAGAAAAAGAGGATGGGGATTGATATGTAAATGCATTTTCAACCCTGGCTGTGGATATGGTGACACTTTAATAGAAAGCAATGCAGAAGTTACTGCTGATGAAGAGCTCCAATCGTTCAGCCTGGTTGGACTGTTTAAAAGAGACACTGGCCCGTGAACAAGCTCCTGATTCCCATGTTCCCTGTGGTTTATGATCCCAAACACAAATGTAGGTTTAAATGTTTGAGCCGTTCACCGCCCTGGCAAATCCCAGTGTTTCACTCGGGAGTTCCCAAAGGGAGGAAATAAAACCAGGCAGTCAAGGTAAAAATGGATTGTGTCTGAGTGGGGCACTATCTGGGAGGTGTTTTTCTGTTTTGGTTGGCACTGTACTCACAGGGAGTCCTTGAAGCCTGAAGACTCCAAATGGAAGTAGCTGCAGGAGAGTTGATGCATTTTTTTAAAGACATCCCTGAATATTCAACTCAAAGCCCTAAAGTGACCATAATTTGTGTTCAGAGGAGGAGAACAAAGCTGGTGAAGGGCCTGGGATGTAAATCCTACAAGGAGCAGCTGAGGATTGCTCAGTCTAGAGAAAATCAGGCTCAGGGAAAACCTTCTTGCACTCCACAGCTCCCTGAAAGGAGGTTGTGCCAAGCTGGGTGTTGCTCTCTTTTTTCCCCAGGCAACAAGAGACAGGACAAGAGGAATTAAACTTGTATAAGGGGAGATTCAGGTTTGATTTTGGAAAAATATCTTCACTGAAAGAGAGGTTAAACCCTGGAAGAGGTTTCCAAGGGAAGTGATGAAGTCACCATCCCTGGAAATGTTTAAAAAGTGAGTGGACCTTGCATTTCATTATGTGAATTCATAGGAATGAGGGTATTTGGTCAAAATTTGATGGTCCTGGAGATCTTTTCCTAACTTAACGATTCTACGATCCTTTCTTTTTTTTCTCCCTCCAGTGAGGAGCAGTGAGAAGCCAGGAGGAGCTGGAATGTCCTAGCATGACACACAGTGTGTAAAACCCATGCCAGAACCTCATGCCTCTAACTCCTGCACTTACAACAATAACCTCTTGTCACATCTTTCCAAGGTGCCCACATTTTTCATTTATGTATCCGAAATCACGACTCTTTTCCGAGGTGTCATCTTTCCTGCAGTGATTAATTGCTCCTGCTTTTAAAAAAATTCCACATTTCCCAGCGTGAATGTTGTGTTAGAATTCCTCAAATTGCCTTTGGCAGTGGTTGTCTCTTCTTGTCCTCAACAACTTCTTGAAGCCGTAGGTTCCTGTGAAATACCTGCTGTGATCCACCTCAGGAATCCTCACAGGGAATATCACAGGGTTTAAATATAAAATCTGAATAATCCTAGGCTGGAGGAGTCGTCTGTTCCGAGGTAATTTGCACCATTATCATAATGGGAATCAGAGTTAGGAAAAAAGTGTCAAAATGTTACGGTGGAAGCGGCAGTTCTGTGCCAGGCAGGGGGAGATGGTGCATCCCAGCACAGGGTTTGTTGGGTGTCTTGGTGTGAAAAGACAGGAGCCTCCCTTGAAATGGAAAATGCAAACCCCCTCCCTCTGAATTATGATGATTTTGAAATTAAGGGGCTGTCAGGCAAAGATAAGGGACGTAAGAATAACTTTATTAGGAAAGTAACTAATAAAAAAGAAACTTTATTAGTTCTTTATTAGGAAAAAAAAATTAAAATAAAATATAAAAATAAAAATGCAGTAATACAAGGCAACACTGACAGAGTCAGAACAGGAGCTGACACCCTGTGGCTCAGGATGTTGGTGGCAGTGCCATTCCATGGTGGCTGCTCCTCCTGCAGTGACAGATGTGGTTCTGCTGCGGCTCTGATCCTGTACAAGGGGGGAGTTTTCCTCTGAAGCTCCAGTGCTGGGCCTGGTCTTCTGGGAATGCAGTGGGAAAAGGTTGCTTGTGGTGTTCCAATCCTCAGATTATATCCAGGTATGAATGCTTGGCTCCCCCCACTGGGCAGAGCATCTCCCAATGGGATAATGCAATTTTATCCGCCATGCAGTGACACTCAATGGCCCATTAACAGAAGATAATTAATAATTAATGGCTCATTAACAGCAGATATCCCCTGGTGGGAGGATTGGTTGTGAAAGAGATAAAGAAAACTGCCCAATGAACAGGAGATAACTGCCCCACCTCTAACAGATGGCAAATAAAATACACACCCCAGCCACATCTTGCATTTCCAACCTAAGGCATGAGGGAATAGCAGTGGGGGATGTGGCAGGCTCGTGGCAGGTGTGGGTGACTCCGGCACAGCTGAGCTTGGGACAGGCTGAGTGCCAGCTCGAGGCACTAAATCCTGGAGCAAACACCTCTGGAGCACAGTGAAATTCCTTTTGAAGACCTCAGGATGGCTCAGCTGCTCTGCTCGTTCTGCTAGGGTCAGTGGTTGGTTTTGCTACTGCTGAATCTCTAGGAAGAGTTTCGGCTTTGTGGAGTGGAATAATTTCAGGATTTGGGGTTGGACTGATGAAAACGTGAGGCTGAGATAGGAGTTTGGAGGTCAGGTGATGTTGGAGGTCAAATCAATATCCAGTTAGGTCTGGTGAGGAAACCAGTGCCTGACCTAATCCCATCTGCATCCAGCTCTGGGCTCCCAGCACAGGAAGGACATGGAGCTGCTGGAATGAGTCCAGAGGAGGCACCAAGGTGATCAGAGGGATGGAGCAGCTCTGCTGTGAAGGAAGGTTGAGAGAATTGGGATTGTTCAGCCTGGAGAAGAGAAACTTTGACCTAATTGTGGCTTTCCAGCACCTGAAGGGGCTGGATAAAAAAAAATGGAGGGAGGTTTTTACAAGAACCTGGGGTGGCAGGAAAGGAGGAGTGGTTTTAAACTGATAAAAGGTAATTTTTGATTAGAAATCAGGAAGAAATTCTCGGCTGTGAGGGTGGTGAGGCCCTGGCACAGGTTTCCCAGAGAAGCTGTGGCTGTCCCATCTCTGGAAGTGTCCAAGACCAGGTTGGACAAGATTGGAGCAAGCTGGGATAGTGGAAGGTGTCCCTGCCCATGGCAGGGGGTGGAATGAAATGGCCTGACAGGTCCATTCCAACCAAAACTATTCTATAATGATTTGAACTTCCTCATCAGAGCCAGAGACACCAAAGAGAGGATGGAACTGGGAAGGAGATCATGAAATGGCTGTGTAGAAGAACAAGGAGGGGACAGCCCAGGGTGGGTTTGAGACGAGCAGGTGGCACCACTGCAGTGCTTAAAGTTAAAAATCTTGATATAAAAAGATATAAAAAGCTCAGTCTAAAGGGCGTGCACAGCTTGTGGAAGGAAGGTCATGAAGGGAGTGAGGGGACAGAGGCTTTACAAGGTGTGATGGCACCTGCCAGGCAAACCCTGAACTTGGACAGGTTTTACAGATACACAGCAAGAGAAGAGGAAAGATAACATCTGTTCCTGTCTCTTTTTTTTTTTTTTGTTTTAGATCCAGAGACTGTCATGATGTTACAGAAATGGCTCCAGTGCCTCATGCTATGCAAAGCAAGGCTCGGAGTGCAAATTTCCTGACTTTTGGTGCCTCTCTTGTCACCAGCAAAGCTGGCATCTCTCAGGCTGGGGAGCTGTGTGAACAGGGGCTCTCCCTCATGGAGTGATTTTCTTGCTACAACAGCAGTGAGGCTCTGCTTTGTGTTGTTTGGGGTGAATGCTTTTTGCACTGAAGGCAAAAACTCAGAAAAATTCCCTGTACCAAGACCCCATCAAGCCAAATTTTATCCCAAGTTGGGTTCTATTTCAGGTCACCTAAACCATGTGTGACAATATGTGCCAGCCCAATGCCAGCCTGTTGGCTGGGACCAGTGGGAATGTTTGCTGCTAATGTAAAAAACCAGGAGATGGAGACATGCTCTCCTTGCTGATTTTAACAGGGAAGAACGAACACTGATCCTAAATTTTTCATAGCTGCAAATTTGCTTTTTCACCTCCCACCACCTTTTCAGCAGTGGAGTGAGCTGTCTCCATCACCTGCCATTGCCAGCTGGGAAAAAAATTAAAAATTAACATTTTCTTTTTTTTAAACAGAAGCAATAGGCAAAGGACTCCTCTCAGGTCAGGGGGCTTCAGCTCAGGATTCTTCAGCCCAGAAAAAAGACAACTAAGAAAGGACATTAAAGAAGTTTTTTAAAACTATTTATTTGCCTGGAGAGAGCAGATGATGAAAAGTTATCGCTGAGTTTAAAACTTGTGGGTTCAAAGGTGGCAAATTTGGAACAAAAAGAGTTTGGTTCTTCCCGAAGCCTTATGAAGCTGTGGAGGCCTTGCCTGCAGAGTTTGCAAAGCAATGGGGCAAATCCATTGAAGGAAAATAATTTAGATTTTTATACTTTGAAGATAAGTCCCCTGGCTCAGGATCTCTTCACACAGAGATTATTGGAAGCGGGAAGAACATCCTAATGAGTATCACGGAATCACAGAAGACCCTGAGTTGGAAGGGATTCACAAGGACCATCAATATTTAATTTATTATCTGATATTCAATATATAATTTGTATATTAAGACCAGAAGGAGGAGGCTCTGAGCAATCTGGTCTAGGGGAAGGTGGCTCTGCCCTTGGCAGGGGTTGGAATTCGATGATTTTTAGGTCCCTTCCAAACCAAACCATTCCATGCTTCCATGATTTGTTTCAAATAATGAAACTTCCCAGGCCTGAACCTGAAAGCAGAGTTTTGTCTGCTTTGCTCTGAATGTAGATTTTAATTCTTAGTTTCACTTTAGATGTCTCATTAGCAGGGTGAAATCTTCCTATTATGATCAACAACGCTCAACACAGATTTCCTTGTCTCCACACTGCTGTCATCCTGTCTTTTGTCATCCTGTGTGGATCAGCCTGTTGTGATCCTTTACCCTTTTAAGGAATGCCATCATTACTGTTTTCCCTCTTCCTCATCCTTTTTCTCTTTAAGGTGATAATAAATAAATAAATAAAAGTGAAAAACCGAAAGTACAAACCGCCTTTGTGACTGGATGATTTCCTCGCCGTGTTAGGAAATTTCTGTCGTGCCAGCACCTCTCCTGAATTCTCAGGATGCTCTGCTGTGCTCCTGAGAGCGGCTTTGTCACATCATGCATGGCTGCTGATTTGGAAACAGCCTCATGGTTATGGATATCCAGGATTTTTTGACTTAGTAGCCAGGAGGGGGGGTCCGTGCTTTACAAATCAGCTCTGTCTGGATAAAGCAGCTTCCAGCTGTGGCTGCGCTGTCAAACGTCCCCGTGAGCTGTGCAGAGCAGAGGGAGGGGCGGGATGGGCATCACCAAGGCGGGAACTGCTCCAGTGCTGCAGGAAAAATGGATGTGGAAGTGGCCTGGGGTGTGGGGAGCAGCACAAGGAAGGCATTGGAAAGGGATTTTTGGGATGCAACAGAACATGTCAGATCTTGGTCTTTGTGCTGCCCGTGATCCTCACTTTGTATCGGGCCCAAAAATCATGGAATTGTGCAATGGTTTGAGTTGGGAAAGACCCCTAAAGGTCATCACGTTCCAACTGAATCTGCCAGGGACACCTCCCACTATCCCAGGTTGATCCAAGCCCTGTCCAACCTGGCCTTGGACACTTCCAGGGATCCAGGGGCAGCCACAGCTTCTCTGGACAACCTGTGCCCTCTCAGGGGGGAATTTTTTTCCTAATATCTGGTCTAAACCTACCCTTGTAGATTCTGGTTGAATTTTGCACCCTTTCTGAATGTAACTTTTCTCTGGACTTGGGCATGGTGTCCATGCCTTTGGCATGGCAGTTAAATTGACAGAGCTCCTGCTCTCCTGTTTTCCCTGAAAACCCCTTGGAATCCCTTCTTGAGACAGGAATCTTGTCTAACGTCTGCTCTGGTGTAGCTAAATCAGGATGAAAACACCATGCAAAGGCATCAGTTCAATCAAGGCAGAGAATATTCCCCTGGGGGAAAAATGGGCTTTGCTTTGAATATCTGACAATTTAAGTGAGAGAACAGCTCCAGCCTCATTAGGCTCCTCATTTGGTGAGATAAGGAACAGAGGAATTCAACAACCTGCTGCTAACAGAGCCAGGCTTCTGTGCTAAAGCTGAGAAATGTCACTTTGGAGAGGATGAAAATATCACAGCAGAAGGGTTGTGCCACTTTGCAAAATACAGCCGTCAACAGGAGCTGGGAGGGAATGGAGCTGGGGCATTCGGGAAAATAATAAAAATAACTCAGTTTCTGATATAAGGGCTCAGCCACTGGAACAGTCAGAGGAAATGAGATCTGAGCACAGGCCTGGAGAGGGTTCGGGGAGGTGTTTCCAGAAGAAATCAGGAGACATTCCTGCTTTTGTACTGATAAGATCCCACCCGCAAGAAAAGCTCAACACTCCCACAATCAGAGAAGAACCATTAAGGGAACCTCTATTATGAGCAGACCTTGGGCAGGTTAGAAAATTGGAGGCTAAGAGGAAATTTCTTCAATACAGCTTTAGAATAACACCCAAACCCCTTGCAGCATAATTTTTCTTTTTTTTTTTTTCTTTTTTTTTTTTCAGGCAGCACCTGCAGAACCCCAAGGTGAAGAAGGTAGAGCATCAATGTAACATAGAATCATTAAATATCCTGAGTTGCAAGGGACCCACAAGGACCATGGGGTTCAATTGCTCACCCTGCTCAGGACAATCCCAAAAATCCCTCCACGTACCAGACAAACAATGTTGGCATAGAGGAAATGGAAGAATGAAAAAGAATAAAAAGAAAAAGAAAGAAAAAAAAGAAAAAGAATGCATTTAAGAAATAATAAGAACAGGAAGATCATTGAACTGTCTCCCAGCTGGACCTGAGGGAACCAAATCTCCAAGAAGAAACAAGAGCAGGTCGTGAGGGATTGCTTGACTATTGAACAAGCATTTTCTGCTTGTACTGGAACTGATTTTTTTTTTTGTTTGGTTTGTTTTATTTTGCTTTTTCTCTCCAGCCTGGTACAAGCACTTTCACTGTCCCTGATGTCTGTTATGATCTGTTAGAGGTTGTTAAATCCAATAACCCAATATATGAGCTGCTGCTGTAGCTCCATGACCCCAGGTGCAGCCAGCAGGAAAACCGAGCACATTTTCCAGCTGGGAGCCCCCAGTATGTTTTATTTTATATTTATATGCCCATTTATCTGCATATCCATGGCCAGTCACACAGATCAATAGGGACAGGAAACACAAACCAGTGCCATCCACAGAAATAACATCCATTTAAAGGCACAGCATGCCCAGAAACATGAAAAGCTCTGATGGATGGATCCTGTTCCTCCTCTGAGCTGACCAGGGCTGAAGTTACTCCAGGAATACTCACACACTCCATGGCTTTCTCCAGTGGATTTTCATGGGTTTCTCTGTGGGAAATGGATTTGTAGAAAGCTCTCAGAGCCTGGCAGAAGGCCCACACAGTATGGATCTGTATGTAAACCTTGAGATAAGGAATGCTGACTTAGAAATGCCATGAAATAGGATGGATGTGGTTGAGAGAGAGCTAGAAAAAAGTTTCAAAGGATGGCCTTGCAGATAAGACTGGATACTTTGGAGAAATAGAACTATGAAAGATGCACTGTAAGAGCACCCATGAGGGGTAGTTTTAAATAATTAGCATTAAAGCATCTACAGCATGGTGTGGCAAAAAGCTGATAGGCCAAAGAATGCTTATAATGTCTTGTAATTCGGAAATAGTCGAATTCTAATTGTGATGGTGTGAATTGTAACATCTGTATTGTCTCACCCTTCATATGAGACCGAAAAATGGAATAAAAGGTTTTTGAAACGCCTCTCAGTTGCCCCATCTCTGGGTCAGAAAAGGGCTAAAATCCGACATTTCTCCTGCACAGATGGACTGTGCAGGAGCAGGTGTTCAAACCCTCACGTCTTCCCCCCTGCTGCCACCTGAACTTTTGAACCCTGACGCTTCAAAAGAGCAATAAAATATCCCACATTGAAAGGCACCCACAAGGATCAAGTCCAACTCCTCACCCTGCACAGGACACCCCAAAAATCCCACCCTTTGCCTGAGAGCATTGTCCAAAGAAGCTCTGGCAGCCCTGGGGGTGTGACCATTCCCTGGGGAGCAGTTCCAGTGCCCAACCATTCTCTGGGGGAAGAATATTTTCCTAATATCCAAATAAACCTCTCCTGGCACAACTTGAGGCCATTTCCCCTTGTCCTTTTGTTCTTGACTGGGAGAAGAGGCCCAACCCCTTTTTCTCAACCACCCTGAAATATTCACACACTGCCATTAAAACCACCTCAGAATAATTTTACAAAGTCCCCAATTCTCTTCTTTCTGCATCCCATAATGAGTGCTGTTGGCTTTATGTCCTATTAGCCTACAACTCACTGGGTTTCCTGGTTGGGGTGGTGGATTTGTTGTTCTCCTGAGGGATAACCAGTTGAGGATATTCCCTTCCAGCGGATAATTCTCTGTTTTCAGTCCCTTGACCTTCCTGGAGCCTTTGTGCTGATGGTGATGAAAAGTTAATGTCTCATGTCTTGGAGAAGTAGGAGATCCAGCTCTTTTTTTATACTGAAATATTCCTTGACCTCACACATCCCTGTGGTGTCACTTTTGTCACTTTTGTCCTCGCAAAACCTGCTTGGGATGAGCAGATCAAGAGGAAATGGCAAAAAGAGCAGAACCACAGCGATGGCAGGGAATAAACTTGGAATTTTAGTTTATTTTAGTTTTTTAGTTTATTCAATGGATGTCACAGTGCTGTTGGGAGCCGGTAACCCCAGGTGCCAGGAGGGATGGAGCTGGGAAATGCTGAGAACTTGTCCCTCACACCAACTTTAGGACTTTTAGGACCTATTTTATGTCTCACAGAGGCAGCTTTATCTTGGAAAGGGGACTGTGAAAGCTCACTGGGTTACTCAACTGGAGAAACCCCATATAGAACTGGAAGTTATTGCCATGGAAAATGAGGGAAAAGGTTTGGGTTATGGGAACAGCAAGAGCTGGAGCCAAAGAGGAAAGGACAATAATTTTATTGTGCAAAAAGTCAGCTCGTGTCGCTGGCTCTGTGCAGAGCCAATGCCCTCAGGTCATTCCTCACCTCCTGAGCAATCTTTTCTCTGAGTCTAAGTGGCTGAAACCACCCAAGCTCCCTGCAGTTAGGAGGCTTTTCTCAGGAGTCATCTGGGGACAAGTGCACAGGAGCTGGAAAATGTAATTATTGGAGAGATTTTGATTCAGGAGCCTATGCAAAGGTAAAAGTGCTTTGCTGGGAAAAAGGGAGAAAGAAGAACTTAAAGGTCATTTAACAACGTGTCTGATAACAGTGAAATGTTCTCACTTCACACAGATTGTGGCTGGACAAACTTTCCTGATTATATTTAATGCCACCAGCTCTTAAAACCTGAAATCTCCTGTACTTAGATGCCTCCAATTCTTTTTTCATACAAGTGCTGGAGCGATGAATATTTTCACATTAAAAAAAAAAAAAAAAAGCAGCAGCTGATTGAACGTGAAGGGAACTGTTCCCAGAATGAGTCTGTAACAATCGGGCTGGAGAATATTTCCCATAGCCAAAAGCACTCTGGAAGGGTTATTATTACAGAATGATGGAGATGTCAAAATTAAGGCAGGAACAAGGCCAGGATAATTAGGATTCAGCTCACCCAGGTTTAGCTGTCTGAAGGGAAGGCTTCCAGTCAAATTCCAGTCAAACAAGGCTCCCTAGTTAGGAGGGGTTGATAGGAATAAATCCATGGGCTTTATGCCCTCTCAAACCCATTTGGAAGCTTTGGAGATGCTCTGGGGAATCGCAGATGGCTTCTAGCCATGGATCCAGAAGTGCTGGGTTTTTTGGTGGTCCCAGAAAGAGGGAACCCAACCCCCTGGGCCCTTTGGAGGGGGTTCCCCTGCTGAGTTCTTTTCCAAGGATGAGGAACGTGCAGGACTCTCTTTCTCTNTCTCCTATTCACTCTCATATTAAAATCCTAAACCCCTAAATTCTTCACCCTGTGATAAACTACCACTACTACATACTACTACCTGTGTGCTCTAACTCATCCCAAAGTCTTGGCAATTTTTTCCAGGGACGAAGGTTAAAAGCAGTGTTCTGCTGAGGGTCAGAGCTTCCTGAAACAGGCAGAGAGACATTCTTTGTGCTCTGGATTCCAACACAGAAGGACACGAGTGAGGTCTGTGTCTCATGGATACCCTGAAACACCACAAAACTCCAAATTGTGGGGAAGAGTCGAGCCCACATTTCCCTCCACGGGGATGTGCCCACCTCAGCTCCTGCTGGGCACCTTTCTATAGGAACTGGGGCTCCCTCCCATTGAGGGATGATGTTGTTCCAAGTATCTTATCCCACAGGAGATGTGCATTTGTTTGAATGAGGCTTTAAATCCCACTATCCCCATTACTGTTATTTATCTCCCTTTCCTTCTATTTACACCCAAAACTTTTCAGATGTTCTGGTATTTCCAAACACGTCTCTAGCTCTGAAAGGATGTGAGTAATTCCAGGTTTCCAGTTCTATGTGGATGTGTTTAATATCCTAGAGCATCTCAAATGCCACAAAACATCTTTTGTGAGCAACTGAGTGGAGCCCTCAGCGTGTGCTCATTGCCCTCAAAATATCATAAATGTTTGCATCATGTTCCAGAAATAATTGTGGAGTTTGGGATTTCCCTCTGTGTGATTTTGGAAATGTGTTGCTGAGGAAAAAGTGGCCTTGATTTCAATATTTATATTTTTTAAACCACCCAATGTCTATCTTTGATTATTTTTTATTAGTTTTTATTGTTGATTTTTATTTTTTCCTCCTATTGTTTACAATTAAATCCTCCAAAAGAACTCAGCTTGTCTTTTTCCAACAGAAACTTCAAAACTTTGAAATGGAAATGTATTTACTTATCCATAAATGCCACGGAAAATAAACCACATTTTTGTGTAAGCTCAAGACTGGTTTGTTTGCTTGTTTGTTTTCTCTTCCGTGAGCTTTATGCATTCCAATTCATCACTGCAGGGTCACATGAAAGTCATCTTATTTTCCTATTTTTTTTCTTTTTTATCCCTTCAAGTAAATGATGGAAAGGCAGCACGGGAGGTGCTGTGTAAAAGGCACTCTCTGGTATCATTAACATGTGAAAAGAACTTGTCAAGTATAAAGTAATGCCAGTTCTGCCCCCGTGACTGCAAACATTTCCTCTCTGTACCTCTGTTTTTTTCCAAGTATTCCTCAGCAGGGCTGCTCCCTGTGCTGAAGTTGCCATTTCCAACAAAGCAGATGATTTATCACTTTTATATCTGCATTGATTCCGAAGTCAAACTGGACAAAGATGCATCTGAAACAAAAATGATTGAAGAGCAAGGAAAATTGATTCATGGAATATTGATAGATGGAAGAGCTCTAGTGCTCTGCACTTTGGAAGAGCACTGGGAATTTTTATAGGAGCGTGGACAAACTGGCTGGAGGCAACAGGGAGTGAAGATCTTCACTGGGGTGAGCTGAACTTTAGTTATTTTTAAGGTAAAGTTGATGGTTCAGGCACTGTTGATCATCCCCGAGAAAACACAGATTTACAGACCCTCAATAACATGGAATCATGGAATAGTTTGGGTTGGAAGAAACCTTAAGGATCATCCAGTTCCACCCCCTGCCATGGGCAGGGACATGTCCCACTATCCCAGGTTGATCCAAGCCCTGTCCAACCTGGCCTTGGACTTGGACAGGGATGGAGCAGCCACAACTTCTCTGGGCAACCTGTGCCAGGGCCTCCCCAACCTCTCAAGGAGGGATTTCTCCCTTCTATCTAATCTAAATTTACCCTCTTTTAATTTAAAACCATTCTGTAGAAATTCTTTTGGAGGGTTTTAAAGCTTGTGGTTAATTAGCAGGTTTAACAGATGATTTTTAACCACGAAATTTGGAGTTGGCACAACGTAAGATTGGAGAGTAATGGGCAAAATCCAGCTGTGCTTTGTCACTGAGCAACTGCTGGTTGCTGCTGGTGGAGCTCTAGAAAGGAGAAACGAGATGGAATTCTCTGGATTTCCTTTTTCTGATGGAAAATTTCCACCATAGCACCACGATCTTACTTTGGATGGGCTTTATGGAAAGAAATCCCCGTCCTGTGGAACATTCATGTCACTCCTCACGTCATCATCAGACTGGATGATGTCATCAAACACCATCCCTTATCCCTGGCAAAGACTTCTCTGGGAAAAAGAGTCCAGAAATGTTGGAATTCTATGAATGGAAGGGTTTGTTGGAACCCTGGTTACTGAGAATTTTAGACTTTCTGTGCTGACAGGCACTGACCCCTCAAGAGAGCACTGCATTTGACCTGAGGTGTGGAGAAGACTTCCAAAATGGAATGACAGAACTGGGATTATGGGTGTGGAGTTTGAATAGAAGTGTGTGATACCACAGGGTGGAAAACTTAAGACTTTAAAGTTTTAGAATATAGTAATAGATATAAAGCAAGATGGAGGTTTTAGGGTGGAGGCTGCTCCTTCTTCTTCACCTTCTTCTCCATGGGTTCGGGTGGAGTTGTGTGATTGCATAAAAAAATCCACATTGCGGGCCAGGGGTGGTTGGTTATTGGGTTAAAAGTAAAAATAATTGAGGTGTCATTTCTTAATTGGACAGTTTATCCTTAAAAGGCCTTGTAGAGAGAGAGAGAGGGCTCAGTTTTTGGTTTGTTGAAGTGCTGCAGAACTCAGGGTTTGTGAGACTGTAACGTGGATAAGAACTAATAAACACCTGAGAACAAGAAACACCCTCAGGTGCATTTAATCCCCACCCTGGCAAAAAGAAGATAAAACTCGACAAGAGACCTTCAAGACCATCCAGTTCCACCCCCAGGGAAATCTTCCACTATCCCACGTTGCTCCAAGCCCCATCCAACCTGGCCCTAAACATTTCCAGGGATGGAACAGCCACAGCTCCTCTGGGCAGACTCTACCAGGACCTCACCACCCTCACAGGGAAGAATTTCTTCTTAATATCCCATCTGACCTTACTCTCTTTCAATTTGAAGCCATTCCTCCTTGTCCTGTCGCTCCAGGCTCTTGGAATACATGGAAATGATCCCAAAGAGGGAAACTGAGGCATGTAGGAATAGGTTGACTGCTGTGACTTGGTCTGTGGGGTAGAAGTGAAACCTCAAAGCTGCCTTTTGTGCAAATTATTTTTCAAATTATTACTTTCAAATTATTCCTCACCTCTTCTCTACAGGCGAGGAATAATTTGAATTTCAGCATAATAAAAACGAGAAAACTGAATCCTCAAAGAGATCAGTTGCCATCGATGGAAAAATTAGAGATTAAAATGTTCAGAAGAGATTAAAGAACTCTGATCTCTTGTGGAGAAATTCTGTATTCTCCATAAAGCCCTCATGGATTTCAGGGAAGGAGGCAAAGGAGGGATTATGGGAAGGCATCGAGATCTCTCTGGTTTGTGAGGGGAAGGAAAACACAGAGATAAGAGTGTCTTATCTCGTGTTTCATAGCTGTGTTGGTCTCTGCTGAAGGATTAGGATTTGTAACATCCAAATACCGGATAAGTGGGGATCTCCCTCAGGTGAAAGTGTCTGAAAGGTACCTGAGGGTATCTGAAACATCTGTGCAGGGCTCAGAGGTGGGCAGGGAGACCCACACCCCCCTGGAATGGTATTTGGATCCTGGGAATCCTCCTGGGATATCACTAAGAGCTCTAAATAGAATCACAGAACCATAAAATACCCTGAGTTGGAAGAGACCCACGAGGATCATCAATTCCAACTCCTGTCCCTGCCCAGGACAAACCCAAAAATCGCTTCTTGACCTGCTTGACCTGAGTAGAAAATTCTTCTCTCCCTCACAGCTCCTCTGGATTTGCATTATCTTTGCTTATCTTCGTTCTACACAATGAAAAAGTCATTTATTATTATAAAATCCACATTATTTGTAACAGTGCAATGTTCTCTGCCATGGCATTCAAAGCAGGAAGGTCCAAAAACCACATTTCCCACCTCAGTCGTCACAGGCTGCTGTGAGAATTGTAAGGAATGCCACATTCCCAGGAACTGGAGCTGGGAGAAAGGATCCTTTCGGATTAAACTTGGTTCAAACCCAGAAAAGACTGAAGTTATAAAATGGGAGGAGCTCTGGGATTGCTACTGGACCCCCAGCCCAAGTGGCAAAATCAAAAATCACTCTTAAATCCTTTTCCCTAAAAAATCTTCATAACCTAAAAAAAAAATTACACTCAACAACGTAATAAATCTATAATTAATTAATTAGTGCATCTTTAAAATACTAAAAAAAACCCCTACAATTCTAAACAATACTAAAACAAAACATTTAAAATCCCTATCACACAGCCCAACTATCAACCAAAAAATAAGAAGGAGGGGCTGACCCTCACAGTCTCTAAAACAAATCCTAAAAAGTATATCACAAAAATATCTACATACAAACAATCTGTGTAATTCCTTGGAGCAGGCATGGATGGCCTGGTGTTTGATGCTGTGCTTGATGCTTCCATTTCTATCCAATAGGCAGCAAGAAAAATAAATTAATAAAATAAAATAAAACAAAATAAAATAAAATAAAATAATATAAAATGAAATAAAATGAAATAAAATAAAATAAAATAATAAAATAAAATAAAACTGAACAATTTATTGGCTCTGTTGTCAGCAGGAAGGGTTCATGGTGGGATCCTTGAGATGCCCTGTGCAGGACCAGGAGCTGGGCTCGATGATCCTTGTGGGTCCCTTCCAACTCAAGATATTCCATGATTTTTAAACATCCTGGGCACGTATTTGACAAAATCCAGAGGGGACAAGGCAGCATCCACGCTGAGAACTCCAATTGCTGCTAATTCCCGTTTTCAGCAGACCTGGCCTCTGGCACTCACTCCAACCTTTGTCATTCCTTCAATCTTATTTTCTTTAGCTCGAGTAAATTCCTGTTTTCCATGTCCCACTGCCCAAACCCCGTGGAGTTTGCTGTGTCCTATTAATTTGGATTGTCCCTAGAAAGCAACACTTGGATTTTAAACTGTTTTTCTGTGCTGGATTTTTCAAAAATAAACAGCAAAACAGTGTCATTTGCTATTTTTTTCTCCTAAAGCTGATGGAAAACAAGAGGGTGCCTTTCTTTGATCATGAGGATGAAATCACAGCCAAGAGATGAGCTGAGCTTAGCTCAGGTGAGCCGGGCTTACTCATGCAGAGCATTTGTAATGCACTTAACAGCAATGGAGAGCACAAGTCCTGCAGCAGGGCTGGATTAGCAGGGACCTGGAACAAGATAATAATTATTTAGAGCTACATCTGGAGAAATTGAGTTCTTTACCCTCTGGGACCACCCTTCCCTCTCTCTCAACCTGCCATCAATTTATTCCTGAGATTAATTCCGAGCATGTTTCTCCTTCCCCGACACTGCTTTAAACTGAGGGAAAGTGAATTGCTGAAAGCAGTGGAATTAAATTGGCCATAGAGAGATGTGACTAAGAGATGGAATAGGCTCAGCAATGCCTAAAAATTGATATAAACCCTGAAGTTTTGGGATTATTATGCCTTATTCTTTATTTTTCTGTGGAAAAACCAAAAATCGCTGGGATACTTTCTGAAAAAGGTTTATTACACCTTTGGACCAGGCTCCTTTTTATTTTTCCTTTTTAACTTTTAAACTTTTTTTTCCTTTTTAACTTTTATTTATTTTACATATTTACATGTATTTATGTGTTCTTCCCTTCCCATCCTGTCACTGGATCCCATGAGAAGAGCTCACCACCTCTTGGGATCAATGACAGATATAGAGGACCTGACAAAAGATATAATTTTGGTTTTTTTTAAAGTAAAAGGATCACAGTCAAGATTAAATTCTGCCCCAAGTCTTCAGTCCCTGTTCCAACTCCAGGGAGAGGCTTCAGGTTGCTCTGGTGAATCCGGGCTTGCTTCCTTCAAACTCATAATTTCTACAATCATCTACTAATCCTAATTTTAAGGCACTTTTTAGTCCTTTTGCAGGTAAACTCTTGAAAAAAATAGTCTATTTTGTACCCTTGATGGGATAAAATTCAGAATCATGTACTGTAAGTGAAGAACTTCCAGCTCAAAGTGCTCTCTGAGCTGCAATTGTGGCTACAAATCTCCGAACCTTGTCCCCCACATCTGCTGGGCTCCATTATCCCGAGTTGAGCAGCACAAAATCTGGGACTGTGGGAGCTGGTGGCTGAATTAGCCGAGGGTTTCTTCATTGTCCTCGTCTTCAGGAGCATCTGCTGATGATTTCTCTTTGCCCACGGCTCATTGCCTGAATGAGATTTATTGTGATTTATGTAAACACGGCAGGCAGAGGCTTTGCCAGCCACAGCTCTGCTCCGGGAAAACAGAGCCAGGAGAGGCCTGGAATCTCCTCACTTCCAGCTTGAAGGCTTGCAAACAATTCCGGCCAGAGTGACGGCACCTGGACCAGGCAAAACCCAGCTTAGCAGAAAGTCTGGGCTTGCGAGGGCCAGAGCGTGGCTGGGGAATGGGAAGGAGCCCACACATCCATCTGGAGCAGATGGGGATTTGGGATTAGGGACTGGACTTGGATGCGCAGGTCTGGGTCGTGTCTAGAGAGGGATTAATACTTAACTCATCTCTCCTTGGGGCTGAAGGATGTACTTGAGGTGTCTTCATGTGGGTTTTGTGCCATAATTCTGATTTTAAGTGAATTGTTTTGTTCCTGAAGGTCTCAGTTTGCCCGTCAGTTTCACATCAAGGAACAGGGGCTGCTCCCAAATTCAGGGAATTCTGAGATTCCTAGAAACTTCCATGGACTGAAATCTTAAACCAAAAAAGACCTATTAGGGAATAACACAACCCTCCACGTTTTTAAATCAAGGATCGTGATCAAAAGAAAATAAAATACTGATCTCCAAGAAATAACTCCATGCATCATCATTCCCTCCTCCCCCTCTTCCCACCCCTGCTACAGCTGCAGCCATGGAGATTTATGGATGCAAACATTCTAATTTGCTTTATGTTTTGTCTGGAGGAAGACACAGCTGTACAGAGCTACTTTGTCAGGAACATGTCACACTGCACTTAACCGCCTGATAAAGAATGACAAGTCAGAAACAATATCATTATCCTGTTTAACTTTTACTTTTTTTTGCTCCCAATATGTAATTTAAATTTTATAAAGTTTGGGTTTAAAGGGAAGAAAGTCGTTGTGAGATTCTCAGTAATGATTTTCCACCTGAAAAACCACCCGGTGAGATGCTGCCGTCTCCTCACGCTTTCCCTTCACATTTTAGGGTAATAATCTGAGCTGACTCCTTTCTCACTGAAACATCTGCTTTGTGCTTCCATGGGTGAGATTAAAAAAAACACATAGAATTTAATTTGGGCAGTAATTAATTGATTAATGGGTTTAACAAATGGAGATGAACTCTCCTGGAGCCCCTCAGTTCGGGAGCCAGGGCTGGGGAAGGCTCCAGGGAGGCCTCAGAGCCTCTTCCAGTGCCTAAAGGGGCTCTAGGAGAGCTGGAGAGGGACCTGGGACAAGGAATGGAGGGACAGGACAAGCAGGAATGACTTTAGGATGAAAGAGAGAAGGTTTTGATGGGATTTGGGTAGAATTGTTCCCTGTGAGGGCGATGAGGCCCTGGCACAGGGTGCCCAGAGAGGTTGTGGAGTCCCCATCCCTGGAAGTGTCCAAGTCCAGGTTGGACAGGGCTTGGAGCTATTTGGGATAGTGGAAGGTGTCCCTGCCCGTGGCAGGGGGTGGAATTCCATGATCTTTGAAGTCCTTTCCAACCCAAACCACTCTGGACTCCATCCCATGATTTCTGGAGCCAAGAGGCAGCACCGGGTGTGACCTTGGTTTGTGTCAGCACCTGAAATCTCTGAGAAAGGAATTAGGACTTTTAACAAAATCCCTGTCTGGGAACAGTCACTTCCTTTGGAAAGGAGGAAAAGAGCAACCAAGAAAACCCCTGCATAGTCTCCATTTAATTCAGTGTGAGGATCCCCCATGAAATCACACCCTGTTTTTCAGCTGTGTTGCCATCAAAATGTCTGGATTCAAATTAGGGGATTTCAGGGTCCAACAAAATCAGAGGATTTCAGGGTCCATCTCCTGCCACCTCTCATGCCAGTGATGGTCAGGTTGTACCTGTGACCATCCTTCTGCTCAGCCCATGGATTTACACTGATCTGGTTTGGGATCAAATAAAACACAAGGTTCCAAGCTCACAGTCATCCTCGGATCAAACAAAACATTTCTGGAAGAATATTTCAATATTTTATGAACTTAAAAGAAACTGTTTCTCCTTTTTCAGCTCTTGGTGCCCACACAGAATCTCAATTGTATTTTGTAGGATATTGGGTAGGGGAATCTGAATCTCTCTGGCTGCTGGGAGAGGTGTCCTGGGAAATTGTGAATTTGTGCATGTCATTTTTATACTTTTCCTTTTGAATCTGTGGTTCTGGGAAGGAGGAGATGTATAATTATTTTTTATCAGGCCAGGAAAAGAGTGAGCTCTTTTCAGTCCTGGAGTTCTTAATATTTCTCTTCTTTTCCTATTCTTGAGTCCTGATATGTTCTCAGTCCCACCAATAAGGGTAAGATCCTGATTAACTGAATTCCTCTTTTCTTCTCATTGATTCACTTGCAACTGACCACTCTCCAGCCATGAGGAACATCTCAGTACTATAAAAAAAGGATTTGAAGAAATTACTATAATACCAACAAGGTGAGGATCAGTCTCTTTTGCCTGGTAGCAAGTGACAGGACAAGAGGAAATGGCCTCAGACTGCAGCAGGGTAGGTTTAGATTGGATATTAGGAAGATTTCTTACTGTGAGGGTTAGAAAAATCCACTTTTCTCAGTTCTCCTTGTTTCTGCTGTTAATACACCAAATTCCAGGATGACGTGGTTGCAAAAAGCAAATTGGGAGGAGGAAATGTTTGTTATCCTGGCTACTTCCATCAATGAATCCGTGCAACACCCTCAATAAAAATGCTGGAAAGAGCTTTACTTTGGGTTTTAGTTCCCTGGAAATTCAGAGAAGAAGCTGACTCTCCCCAAGCTGGTGAACCGCAGTCCAAACCCAGCGAGTTTTAGTTCCCTGGAATCCCATCCTCTCCAAGATTTTTCCAGTACCAACACTGATTCGTGGCCTTGGCAGTCGTTGGACTTGATGGCCTTAGAGATCTTTTCCAACCTTAATGACTCTATTATTCCATGGTCTTTGGCTTTCAGGGGACACCACATTTTTCCTTTAGCTGTCCTGATGCCACTCAGGTCCCTCAACACCTCTCCCATACCAGGGCTCAACCTCCTCTTCAATCTTTGCCTCATTCACTCATTTCCCCATCAATAAATTCATATTTGCCTCGAGCAACCTGCAGAAAATAACCTCAGGTTTGGGAGCAATCCCTGCAGACCCTGCTGGGATATATTTTTGCCTTTTCCATTAATTTCCATTATCCATGGGCAGCTACCTGAAATCTGTGTTTTAGATGGGTTTTAATCTATTTTTTTATTTGTTAGTCACAACATGAGTGCGAGAAGTCACTTGTTCACAAAGGTTAGAGGGGATTGTTTGGGACAAATACTTACATAAAATCCCCTGGATAATGGGTTGGAACATTTTATTCAGCCATGGGAATATCAGTCAAGGGAAATGCCTGTGGGAAATAACAGGAATACATAATAGCTGACATTTCCATTGCTGCAGGAATTGTTCACAATTACTATACAACTCCATTAGTTTTCCTAAGGAAATTGTTCTTTCTTGAAGCTGGAGATTAACACCTTTGTATCAGGGCTTTTCATGTGCCCATGGAAATTTATTTTGCAGGATGCTGTGGCAAGAACCAAACCACACTCTGTTTTTTTAGATTTACTGCAGGATAATTTTGGAAAGAGCCAAACTGGAATAAAACCACTTACTGTGGGTCTTACTAATGGTGTATCCTTGAAAATGTGGGCTTGGAGAGTCTGTTTCACAACCAGCAGAGCTCTAACCACAGAGTAAGATTATTTTGCAGGAAAAGATGGATATTTTAATCTCCATTCCAGGATATTGTCACCACAGCACTTTGCTGGGCTTCACTTTCCTGCCTGGAGTAATGTCATGGTTTTCAGTCTCAATTTTTAGAGCTGAAAATAAAGATAAACCTATTTATCAATTTAAAAAAAAATTAATTTTTTATTTTTATTTAATATTAATAGACGAGCAGGTGCTCTTTTCTGAGGTTCATGGTAGCAGTCAATGAGAAAATGAAAATATTTCCCTGTTTCAGAAGTTTGTGGAATTATTGAGTGCTTTTTCTTCTCTGTCTTTCTCAGGAGTGGGAAGCTGCCCTGGCTGCAGCATCCAAGATTTATGGTTGTATTTTTTGATCTGGATTTTGGGGCAATATGAGCTGGAGCCCTTTCCTTCTTTTCGAAATCCAGTCTCCACAGTGGCTCCTGAAAAACTTTTCCTCAAGCATTCCAGACCCAGTTTCATTGGATTAACTGGACCAAGGGTGAAGAACTTGCACCTCCCACAATGTGGGCTCTGGATCATTTTTTGTTTCTCCTCCTTCCTAAAGATTCCCACTCAGCTCTCCTTTCTCTGGTCTTTGTGACATCAAAGGTGGGTGACGCCAGCCCCTCCAAAGAGGCTGCTCTCCATTCCTTGGAAAACTGCTCAAGTTGCCTCTGCCTCACACATTTTGGGCTCTGGATCCCAAAAGGACAAAGAGCCTCTCCAAAAGTCTAGTCTCGTTGCCACATCTGCCCATTCTGCATTCATTCTCCGGGTATTTCCTGTTGAATATTCCTGGAAGCAGGAATTATCCAATATTATTGCATGGCCACCAAAATTCTCCAGTGAGAAAGGAGAAGGTCTCAGCTTTCCATCCCTGGAAATGTTAAAAAAAAAGGACATAGAGTTTCCAAACTTCTGGATTAAGATGTGGGCAGGTGAACAAGGCCCTGTCTCAGCTGCAGTCAAAATTCTCTCTGTCCTAAAGAGCTTTTTCTCTTGGCAGATGTCTACAAACAGTTTTGTGAAGCCCAAGAGAGATTTCTCTCTCTCACAGAACCTAAAATGTTCTCTTTTCTCTCAGTTCCTGATTGTGGAGTTGCCTTTTACTTTGTTCACTTGAAAATTATGGGGTTTTAAAAATAAAAATGTATTCAAAAGAAGATAAAAGATGCCATGAGATGTAGAACTGGTTTTAACTGCCACTAATCCAACTGAGTAACTGGAGATGCTGTATCAAGGGCACGTGGCCCTTGTATGAAATGTGATGAAAAGATGACAAGGTCTTGTGTCCAGGCTGGAAAAGAAAGGGACCACAAAGTGTCAGGAAAGCCCATGAGAGCCTGAGACTTTAATTTTTATTTCTGTTTGCACATTCCTCTTAGGAATATGGAAAAAGGCACAACTCTTAAATGAATCTCAGTGTCCTGGATCAGTACAGAGAGCAAAGACAAGTTAGGAAAAGCTGCTGTGAGGGAAAATGCAGTTTGATTCCAAATATTGGTGACTGCAAAATTTGGGATTGAATCAGGATTTAGTCTAAGTTCTAACTGATCATTTATGAGGGAACTTATAACTGTGATAAGAAGAAGAAAACATCCCTCCACATGCTGGAGGGAATAGTGGAGAAAAATCACATCACACTTGCCCAAAAGCCTCTTTCCCAGTCTAAAAACTCCAGGGATGCAAATAATCTCTCAGCCTCCATTGATGTTTCCATGAAAGAGCGAGGCATTTGGGAGGTTTGTGACAATGAAATGTCAATGATGATGTTAAAATGGGAAAAAAAAAATGTTCCCCATGGATGCTTGGAGAAGGGAGCTGCAATGGATCTGAGGAGCTTGGCTCTGTCTGCACAGGGATTTTCCCCCTCTGCATCTCTCCTTTGTTTTTTATCATTTTTCCTTCTGGATGAACTGCAGAGGCAGCTCCTGAAAAGTCAGGAGCCATCAAGACCCCGTGGGCTTTTCTTATGCCACTTTTAATTGCCAAACTCACTGCCAATCCCAGTCCAAGGTAGGACAGCGGTTCCTAGGAGAGTACCAGGGGTCACAGCTGTCACCCTGCAGACCCTCCGTGCCCAGAGGCTGATGGGGAAACCAAAATAGGAAAATGACATCTCAGCAAATTGTTACCTTTGGATGCTGTTAGTGCTGCTGGAGGGGAAGAGCTGGAAAAGAGAGGAAGTTGGAAAATGGAGGAGCTCTGGAGAGCAACTTTGAAAATGGAGCAGAATCTCTGAAGGTCTCTCTGGGAAGAGATGCCTTGGCGTGGTCCTGATTCCTTGATCCTGTTTCTCCGGTTCTGTCAGAACTTCTCAGCCCTCTGTAGCCACCAGAGCAACCTGCTTGAGGACCTGTAAGCCCACAGCAATCACCCATCCCATC
>VWZP01006938.1:90601-107302 GCA_013396995.1 Dicaeum eximium
ATCCCATCCCATCCCATCCCATCCCATCCCATCCTGTGGATGGATGAATCCATGGATGGTGATGAAGCACCTGTCAAAAAAAACCACCCCCAAAACAACTGAATTTGGATTTTCCTACATTTCTGTTGAGGTGTGCTGCCCTCAGGCTCAGGGATGCTCCAAACCAGAATCTTGCAATTATTCCTGCCAGAGCTGCCCTGTTCATGGAATCGTGGAATGGTCTGGGTTGGAAAAGACTTCCAAGATCATCTCATTGCAGCTCCCAGCCATGGGCAGGGACTCCTTCCACTATCCCAGGTTGCTCCAAGCCCCATCCAACCTGGCCTTAGACACTTCCAGGGCTTGGGCAGCCACAGCTTCTCTGGGAACCTGTGCCAGGGCCTCCCCACCCTGCCAGGGAAGAATTCCTTCCCAATATCCCACCTAAATCTACTCTTGTTCACATCTAGAGCCGTTCCCCCTTGTCCTGCCACTGCACGTCCTTGTAAAAGGTCCCTTCCAACCCAAAGCATTCTATGGTTCCATGATTAGCTTATTAGCATCTGTTAATTAAGTGGCAGTAGATGAACCTCGCATTCAAGGTGTCAGCAAGACAACAGACAAGTTGTAATATGAGATATATAAAAATATCAACAAACACTTAAAGATTTCCAAACACCCTTCTTTAATTATTGCTGAGATCTTCTCAGTGCACACACTGAGACATTGGGCTGGGTGTGAACACTTCAGCTCCCTCACAGAACTTATGGATTGAAGGGAATCTGGATTTGTTCTTCCTCCTCCATCATCCTGTCGAAGATGTGGCTGCTAAAATCTACGCGTTTATAAATTATCATGTAATTTCATAAAAGTGCTGTGTTTTAATCACAGAGATGCTCAGTCATCCCCACAGTGAATGGAGGAGGGAATTGAAAGGATAAAAGTGACAAAACTCATGAGTTGAGATAAAATCAGTTTAATAATTTCTCCAATAAAGTCCAGTTTTATGGGTGTGAGGCTTTGCCTCCAACCGCATCCTTTTGCACACTTTGATAAAACTGGGCCATTAAAAAGTAAAATAAAAGAGATTACCTCCAAATTAGATAATAAAGCTGGGGCCAAGCAGGTCATTAGTGGCTGTGAATTTTTTATGGCTATGCCATTGAGCAAGGTGAGGAGGGAAACAGGAGCATTTTGTTGGGGAATTGGTCTCTCCTTGGATTTAACAGAACAGAGAGTGCTGGACCCTGCTGAAGTCATCCAAAACAAAACCAGGACCAGCCACAAATCTTTCCAAAACCCTTTTGCTGGTTGCAGGTAAGACCTAGGGCAGTAAGAGCTCAGACTTCGGTGGTTTCCAGCTTGTATTACAAATTCAGGTTGTATGTAAAAGGTGCATCAATTGTTTTTCACTTCTTTCTTTGCTCTTGTTCAGGTGACAAAGTGGAGTAATGAAGGCAGGATAAAACCTCTCCTGGGTTAAATGAACCCAAAACAATCAACTCCTTTTGTTGAAATAAACTTTCAGCTCGGGTTGAGCGGAGCAGTTACTCAACCAGCATCAAAAGCTTTTTGCCTCTTAATGGTTTGTTGTCTGGGGCTAAATTTCTAAATTAAATATTGTCTGTGAGCAAAGAAAAAGGACCTCATCCCTAGAGAAATCCTTCTTTTCCACTGAGGAATTCAGCTGTTAAATGGACCTGAATTGTTTCAGTCCATCAGTTCTGAAGAGCAAAAATACTTCAGCTCATTTTTTTTTCTTTTTTTTTTTTTCTTCCCCTGCATTAATGCCAATTCACTGGGTTTTTTTGGGACTTACTCTATTACTCCTCTGCTGATATCTGTGGAGCTGCTCATGCCACAGTTTCTCTGTGTAGATAAATGTAGTGTAAAATCTACAGCAACAATGGGTAGGAGCTAAATGCCCTAATTCCTATACTCACACTTTAACTGGGTAATGGGGAATAACCTCGAGTTTCTCCAGGGGCAGTTCTGGTTGGATATCCTGAAAATCTTTTCATTGAAAGAGTGGTTAATAACTGGAACAGGTTAAGAACTGGAACAGGGAAATTTTGGAGTCACCATCTCTGGAAGTGCTCTAAAAATGAGTAGATTTGGCACTTTACTGCATGGCTTCCTGAACATGGTGGTGCTCAATCAAAGGTTGGACTGGATGGTCCTGGAGGTCTTTTTCAACCTCAATGAATCCACGATTCTGTGGTTTTTGCTCTGGGAGCAGATGCACATTGTCCTGGCTGGGAATGTGGGTATGGATTGCACAGTGCTAATTGAAGTAGGATTAAAGGGAAATGCTCCACTCAACTCCTTTTCCATACGGGAGAAGCACTGTAATATATTTATCACACATGGAATCCCAGAATGGTTTGGTTTGGAAAGGACCTTAAAGATCATCTCATTCCACCCCCTGACATGGGACACCTTCCTCTAATCCAGATTGAAATTCCATCAACCTGGCCTTGGCCACTTCCAGGGCTGGGGCAGCCTCAGCTTCTCTGGGAAAACTGTGCCAGGGCCTCCCCACCTTCCCAGGAAGGCATTTCTTCCCAATATCCCATTTCACCATATCAAATAAACTGATTCCAGACTACAGTAGTCCATGCAGACCACAGAGGACAGATGGGGTTGCTCTGTTTCACTCCTAATATATTATATCTGTATTTTGACTTTGTTTTTCACTTTCAAACTCCCACCACAGTTATGAAAGTTCTGCTTTGCCTCTCGCCACGGTGGACACTGTGTAAGCTGTGAGTTTCCTCCTCCACGCCAGGAGAAAATACAAAATCCACATCCAAATAGAAATGCGGGACTGAGGACATGTCACCCTGATTTTAAGCCTTCTGATGTTTTCATTTTTTGTGATAGAATTTCTCACTCTGGTTTCTGTAAACACGCAGATGTTTTCCTAACTGTCTTTTTGTTTCTCATTCCTTTCTCCTGGGAGGAGAAAGGTTTGATGGACCTTTTCACTGACCAGTGTGGTTGGAGAGGTGGTGACCTCATTCTCCAATCCACTGTCGTTCCCAAAACTCTATATAATACAAAAATCAAAATAAGGTTCCTTCTTCTTCCCCTTTTCCTGGGCTGGAGTTTGCTGTGTCGCTGTGATTCGTGTCACTCTCTATTGTGACAGGGACAGATCTGATTGTTTCCCTCCTCCCAAAGTGGATGAGCAAACCCAGACCTCTGAAGGATTCACCCAGCCCTCAGATGATGTGATCCGTATTACTTCACTCCCATCAAGGGAGGCATTTTTGTGAGGAGCAGGATTGAGATGAAGAAATTCAGGTGCCCTAAACCCTTCTGCTCTCTCTCTAACTCACAGATCTTTGGTATTCATCACCACACAGACTGGAGGGAACTGTTGAGGAATCACTCAGTCCTGTGGTGTTCTGGGAGGGCCACGTTATCTACCTGAACCAGGAGCCTGCAGTGAATTAGATCATTAAGCAGAGATGGATTTGACGCATAAAAAACTCACATCTCACATCACTAATGTTCAAATCAGCTCCTACATTTTATTTGCCTAAATAAAATTATTTGGAAGCCTGCAACAATAAGGGTTGGTGGCACTGAAGCCTCACCAGGCACAATTTCAGGGGATAAAACATGAGAGGAAGGATCAGACATGTTTTGAATATCTCCAAGTATTAAAATGTCTCACTTTTTATTCTGCTGTTTCTTCTTCTATTTCTCTGAGTGAACAAACCCAGATCTCAGAAATAATGTTACCCTTAGAGTGTAATTGCTCTGGGAAGTACTTGGTCCCTGTAGTGATAAGAAAAATAGTTGGAGGTGTGGGTGAGGGAAACCTGAGGAGGTGGGATGATATAACTATAACCCTGTAGCCTTGAGAAGTAACAGAGTTTTTTCATCTCCAAATTAAGATTATTTCATTTCTTCCTCTGCTTCTTCAGTGTTAGCTCTTCAAAATGCTGCTGGATTGCCTAAACCATAAAAACCCCTGAATTTTGAGTGCCCACCCTGAGCTGTGTCAAACTTTCTTGAACAAAGATATCCCAGTAAACTCTGGGATGAATCTTTGGGATCAAGTTCAGTCTCTGTCTCAACTAAACATGGCACCAAAAGCCTTCAGGTCAGCTGGATTTGAGCTCAAATTCCCATTCCCTACATTATCTGAGTATCCAAAAGGTTGTTTTCATGGCAATTTAGCTAGGATTATCCAGGGGTGGATTGGATGTGGTAACCTCCCCACCTGGACCAGCAGATGAAGGTTTGAGGGACATCCTGAGGTCTGGAAGACCCATATCAGGCAACCAAAATGCCCTCCAAACAGAAGGTGTTCCAGACTGATGTGGAGGAGGTAATTTTTGCAAGAGATTTGAGAAACAGTGGCTGAAAGTGGAAATAACAGCAAAAACAAAGTGGAAATTTTTTACAGATAATGTAATTAACTGTCAGACACAGCTGCCATGAGAGGGGGGAAAATTTCGGCTTAGAAATGCCTCAAAAAAGAACAGGCTTTTAAAATCTCATCTTCTGTTCTTATCTACTGTTCTAGAGGAGAGACAGAAAATGTTGAAACAAGGTTTTTGCTGAAAGATGAACTTGATAATCAATAATGCTCTATCAGTGGATCATTGAATCACAAAAGGGTCTTTGGGTTGGAAGGGACCTTAAAGATCATCTATTTCCATGCCCCTGCCATGGGCAGGGACATCTTCCACTTGACTAAGTTGAAATATCCACATTTCCTGATTACTTCAGTGTGAACCACCCAAAAGCAAATCTTTCTGCATGATCTCAGACCAGAATTCAAGCAGAGATCAGGGATGGCAGCAATTCCTCCACGAGCTTCCTCACAACATTAAATTCCTTTTACATTTCTCTTCAGAATTCCAGAATGATTTAGGTTGGAAAAGACCTCCAAGATCATTGAGTCCAACTCATCTCCACCTTGTCACCCAGCCCAGAGCACCGACTGTCACATCCTTGGACACCTGCAGGGATGGGGACTCTGCCACCTCCCTGGGCAGCCCCTTCCAATGCCTGACCACCCTTTCCATGAATAAATCCTTCCTAATGCCCAACCTTTTTGCAAAAAATCCACCCTCAAAACGGCAGCCTTGCAATTATGAACCAAACCACGTTGACATCCGAGTGCCACGAAATAATGGAAATAATGACAGGGTAGCAGGACATCGTGGGAATTATCTGCATGGAAATTCCTGAGGCAGCTGAGGCCCTAGGGACTGAAAAAGTGCAATTGTCAGGAGGTTGGTGTTCCCTCAGAATTACCCCCTACTCACAGTGAAAATGGACAGGCAGTCAGAGAATTCAGGATGTCAAGGAAATCTGACGTTTATTTGACAGCAAGGGTGGATTTCCTGAGCAGTTTGGAGAAGCTGAAATACACCTGCTCATTTTGCAGCCAGAGGGAAAATGCTGCTGGTCATGGGGCAAGGAGTTTCCTTTAGGAATCAAAGAATCTCAGGATGGTTTGGGATGGAAAAGACTTGAAGATCATCTAATTCCAACCCTCCTGCCACGGGCAGGGACATCTTCTACCAGATCAGGTTATTCCAAGCCCCATCTAACCTGGCCTTGAGCATTTCCATGGATGGAACATTTGAGAGACACATTTGGTTTAGCAAGACACCAGACGTGGAAACTGGGAAGACCTTCTAGAACCAAGACTGGAAGGTTCAGGAGTGAAGATTTATGAGTATGAAATTGTGGTAGGTGTCAAACTTTGCTACTCCAACTTCCAGGTGTTTTAATCCTCACAGAACCATACAGAGTTTGCAATAATACTTTAATATTAGTCGATGACAATGAAGATCCCTTGATCTGCACGCTGAGGGTCAGAAGGGAATGTTTAGGCATTTATTAAGCATGGATGAATATTATTTTAAAGTATTATGGAGAGTATTTCTGTAGCTGCTCACAGCATCTTTTCCGACTCCGATTGTTTTCCAGTTAATTGTCCCTTGTTAGTCAGGCTTCGTTGCTGCTTTCATGGTCAAAAGGAAGCAAAATTTAACACTGGATGGCTGTTAAATCTCTGAGAGCTTTTTATTTCCAGCAGTTGGTCTTCCAGGCACGTTCAGCAGGATCCAAGCTTTTTATTTTGTGGAACGTCTCACTGGGAAAGGAAGAGGTTGTCTTGCTTCCCTTCTGGTATCCCTTACTCTGAGTGTGGGATCATGCTCTGTGCTGACTCGTTTGAAAGAAAAATAAAAGAAAAAAAAGAAAATTAAAAAATAAAATTAAAATATTAGGAAAGAGTGAGAAATAATGCTTCTGGTAACAACTCCTGAGTCCTAGGGAATTTTTTCTTTTGTGGATTTGGATCAGTGGCAGCCGATTCATCATTGTCCCTCAGAGAATTACTGCAGATAACAGGAGACTGGAGCTGCCCTGCTGGGGACAAAGCCATATCCAGCTTTATGACAGGGTTTTCCAGTAGAAATCCCAGCCTGGTGAAAGGGCACAGGAAGGAGGCAGGAACACGGAGCAGACTATTCAGCAGCTCTCTGCACTGGGGAGTTTTCAGGGACCTGGCAGTTTTCCTTCTCCAGGAGATTTTGGGGTTTTTTGGGTGGTTTCTGGTTTTTTTTGGGGTGGTTTCTGGTTTGTTTGTTTGTTTGTTTGTTTGTTTGTTTGTTTGTTTGTTTGTTTTCCTTTGGTGTTTTTTTTTTTTTCTTCAAGGAATCAAAACCCATTGGAAAACTGGAAAAAGTCCCATGGAAGCCATCAAGCTGGTCAGGGAGCTGGAGCAGAAGCACAGAAAACAGGCGAAGGCATGGACCTGTTGGAATGAGTCCAGAGGAGGCCACAGAGATCCAAGGGCTGGAGCCCCTCTGCTCTGGAGCCAGGCTGAGGGAGGTGGGAGTGTTCGCCTGGAGAAGAGGAGGTTTCAGGGAGACCCCAGAGCCCCTTCCAGTGCCTAAAGAGGCTCCAAGAGCACTGGAGAGGGACTTGGGACAAGGGATGGAGTGGCAGGACAGGGGAATGGCTTCCCACTGCCGGAGGGAAGGGATAGGTGGGATATTGGGAAGGAATTATTGGCTGTGAGGGTGGGGAGACCCTGGCACAGGTGTCCCAGAGCACCTGTGGCTGCCCCATCTCTGGAAGTGTCCAAGGCCAGGTTGGATGGGGCTTGGATCAACCTGGGATAGTGGAAGTTGTCTCTGCCCACAGCAGGGGGATGGAATGGGATGGGATCATCTTGAAGATCCCTCCCAACCCAAACCATTCAGTGACTCCATGATTCTTCTGGAGCTAAATTTCATGGGACCAGAGTTATGTCCATGGTCTCCATGGTGTCCCCAGATCCTCAGTCTTGCTCTTCTGGAAGGAATCACCAGGACTGGGCATAAGGAAATGTGTGAGGCCCTGAGGAAAGGCCACACCAAAGGTTTCCATGGGGGCATTGTGGACTTCTCAACAAGAACGCAAAATCTTGGAGTTGAACTCAGGAAAAAATGGCTTCTGTTGGGAAAAAAGCAGCAGATTCCAGGAGATTTTGATGAATAAAGTCCAGCAAAAGCCAGCTGGAGGTCCCTTGAGGAGATGATAATGCCAGCTGAGATGATAATGCCAGCTGAGGAATGTCACCAGGACTGGGCATAAGGAAATGTGTGAGGCCCTGAGGAAAGGCCACACCAAAGGTTTCCATGGGGGCATTGTGGACTTCTCAACAAGAACGCAAAATCTTGGAGTTGAACTCAGGAAAAAATGGCTTCTGTTGGGAAAAAAGCAGCAGATTCCAGGAGATTTTGATGAATAAAGTCCAGCAAAAGCCAGCTGGAGGTCCCTTGAGGAGATGATAATGCCAGCTGAGGAATGGTGGTGGTGTTTGTTGACAAATAAGATCCTGTGACACTGCAGGAACTTCTTTAAGCTGCTGAACTCTCTGGAAACTGAGCCACAGCCACAGCCCTGGCCAAGGACTCCCTTGGGAGAGCACTGATAAATTGTACAACCCACCACGAATTAATTCAGTTCCTGAGGAGTCCAGATAACAGCAAAGCGCTGACACAATTTATTTTTTTTTTCCTTTCAGATTCTGGGTTTCATTGCAAATATGTCTCCTCTTTATTTTAGGAGGGTTTCAAGAGATTGAGATAAAGGCAAGCCCAAACTTCACTTTGGGAAGTCATCTTGACAAGAAAAAAAGTATCTGCAAGCCGATCTGTCCTCTTGTTCTACTGAACAGAACATTTTTGCACTTCTAGGTGAACAGAGAACTGATTTTGGAATAAAATTCACAGAACTTGGACACCCTGAAGCACTTAAATCAGTGGAGAGACCTTGCTTTATTATAGTTTGTGTGTGGGACGTGATTCTTAATTTTCACCTCCTTAGTGCTCTGAAATACCCCAGAGCCCATTGAACCAGGCTGAAATTTCACAGTGGCAGTAAAATAAAACAATAATTAAAAAAAGGTGCTGTTTCAAATGAAAAAAATAATTAAATACAGCTAAATTTGAAGCCGCACTGGCAAAGTGTAATAGTAAAAGGCCATTAAATGAGCTGTCCATTTATAGAAAACATAAGCTATAAAATTCATTTTTAATGGACTGTTTCCATGGAAATGTTCTTTAGGAGGGCTGTTTTATAGGATATTAAGCAGCACAAGGAGTTGAGCTGGGTAGAGTGGTGGCTGTAATGCAGGGTCTATGGTTTGTAAAAAATTGAAGCTGTTAAAAGGTTTATGGCCAAGAGAGTGAGGAATAATTCAGAGCCGTTTATCACTCACCCGGCAAAATTAAGTGCTAAAGCTCAGCACACCTGAAGTGGAATCCCCTCATTAGCTCCTTACCCAAATGTCTCGGAAAGAGAGGGAAAAATCTGTTCCCTGATTATGGAGGCAATAATAATTATAGGTAATTTGTACATCCTCGTTCTGTTAATTGATGGAATCTTGAGGTGTTTTTTAAATATTAATTAAATAACTCGCTCTGCACCGTGAAATCACCCTGCACAATAAAGCCTTGCTTTTATCTGCAGCCTGCTCCTTATGCCCAGGCCTAGTGGTTGCCATTTAATGTTGGAATTTCATTAACGTGCTGCTGAGGCTGTGGTCTAGGCACAAATCCATGGCTGAGGTCCAGAGGCAACCTGCTCCATGTTCCAGGGACTGGAAAATCCAGGTAAAAAATGGAAAAGGCTGGGAAAAACAAAACCCCAGAGGTTCAGGAGGGGAGAGGTTTACCTATGATTTTGAGGCATTTCTAGACAAAGAAGATTCCCCAGTCAGTATTTATTTGCCAGTGAGTCAGAGAGCTGGAATGGTTTGGGGTGGGAGGGATCACTTAGACACCTCAGACTGGGAAATTGTGGTTGTCCCATCCCTGGAAGTGTCCAAGACCAGGTTGGATGGGGCTTGGAGCAGCCTGGTCCAGGGGAAGGTGTC
Organism: Dicaeum eximium; assembly: GCA_013396995.1. NCBI lineage: Eukaryota > Metazoa > Chordata > Aves > Passeriformes > Dicaeidae > Dicaeum > Dicaeum eximium. The sequence continues at coordinate 99,981 of VWZP01006938.1, forward strand.
CCAGCCCATGGAGGGGTTGGAACAAGATGGTCTTGAAGGTTCCTTCCAACCCAAACCATTCCGTGATTCCATGATTGGATTCCCCCTCCATTTTCAGGCAGAAGGTGCAGAACTAGGAAAAAAAAAACCCACATAAGTGAGAGAAATGCATTTAAAATGCAGCCTGGCTACATCTGGGCCTGAGTGTAGAGACAGAAATGAAATTTGGAGAAGCTTTTCTTTGACTCTCCAGTATGAACCAGCCCTAACAACATTTTGGAAATACTCTGAAACACTCAAATTCCATCACATCAGGAGCATCCCCTCCTGTTCTGTCTGAATATGGATGAGGCCAACCTCAGCTGAGGGTCTGTGGGTTATTTCAGCCTCACACACACGAACTTTTCCTTTCTCCATGGCCACCAGCACGGACAGCAGGAATTTAATCCAGATGTCAAACTGCTGGAAGTTTAGAAAGCAAGAGGATCTCCTGGAAATCCACAGGGAGGCTGCATCCAAAACCACATTTATCCAGCACCTTCCTGCCTCCAGCCTGTTCCACAGGGTTCTGGAAAGAGCTGTGACAAATGACCCTGCTCCTTCTGAGAAGGGTTTATTTGGCAGCCAGCTGGCCCTGGGTAGTGAAAGGTTCTTACCAATGACCCTGAGGGATGTTCAGACAATCCTCTGATTTTTTTTTTCCCTTTTTTTTTGTTGTTGTTTCCCTCTCTGGTGCTCAGAGAGGCAGAAGAAAGTTGCTTTAATGGGAAGTGACAACTCACAACTGAGACCATTTCTTTCTGTCAGGGAGGGTAAACGGCCAGGAAGAGCCTTCAGGTCTGCAGATGTCCAGCCACAGGAGTTTGCTCTAATGTCACTTCTTGTCCTTTCTCTGAGGGTCGATTTACAGAGTTCAAGTGGTGCCCTGGCAACCCCCCTCCTCCCCAAACCATTCCTACACAGCCAATTATGTCTCAAAGCTTTAACCACTTCAAATCTGGGCTTTCATGCTGCTCCAGCAGCACTTTTAACCTCTCTTTTCACCAGCTCTTCAAGGATTTTGAGCATTTTAGTATGCACACACACACACAAGGTTTTATAATGAAGGGTTTAAAAGAGCTTCCTTAATCTGTTTCCTTTCCCTTGTCATTAAAAAATGCTACAAATTGTTTCTTGAGGTGGGGTTTGTGTCAGCCCAGTGATATCCCATGAATTTGTGGTTAATTCTGGATGAAAAGTTTTGGGACAAAGCAATGAAGTCCTTTCTGTTTGTTTGTTTTTTGTTTTGTTTTGTTTAGTTTTGGTTTTGTTTTGTTTTTGTGTGTAGGGATTCACAAACATAAACACAGACCAATCTCATGCACAAATCTTCAAAAGAGGCATCACCCAGCTTCTCAAACAGAAAAGAAAAATTCTCTGTGGGTGGAAAAAATTCCCCAAAATAGCAGCCAACACATCCCAGCACTCCCTTTATTAACACCATTGCATTCATTTCCCTTCATTATTTGCTCTTTCTATGGACAAATGGCATTGTTTATGGGTTTAATCTTTCTTTTTTTAGGAGGTTGATGCTCCTACAGCATTGTGTTTTCCTTGTCTCCTTGACCCTGGTTGTGATTCCAGACAGGGCATTTAAGACCCTTATCCATTAAAAAAAGAGGGGGAAAACATTTTGCTAATCATAATAACTCAAAATAAATAAAAGAAAAAAAAAATTAGGAAGTGAGACAGTATTCTGAGCCATCTTGGATAACATAGGAAGTAAAAATATCAGGAAGGGAAGAAAATGGCTTCAGAAAGTGATTCTCTGGCCTGGATCCTGGATATTGAATTTGTTTGGTGGGGATAAATCAGAAAGAATCAGAAGTAAAACAACAGGAAGGGGAGAAAATGGAGAAATTCAGAGAATTTATGCCTCACTGGAGAACCAGGAATTGTGCAGGGAGAGCCAAAGGTGGGGAATCTAAATGAGCCCAGGAGCTGGAGGGCCAGAAAGATGCTCCCTCCCTGTTCATCAGAGAGATGAGCTCCTAAGGCATCAGAATTAAACACTTGGAACCACTGGGACCATCTGTGGAATCGAAGCTGTTGCCTGGTAATGACTCCAACAGGACCAATTTTACTTTTTGATTCTATTTTTCTTCTCATGTATGCATTGAATTGAATCTAACATGGCAAAAATTACATAAAACAAACAAATAACCCAAACAAACCAACAAACACAAAAACCGCAACAACAAAAACCAAACCCAAACCCAAACCCAAATCCAAACCATAAAAACATTAAAAACCCCAACAAAACACACAAAAAAACTGCCATAAAAATATTTACCTTATGGAAACTGCCCACTCAATTTACTTTTGTCCACAGACTCCCAGAAGGAAGGTTTAGACTTGAATAAACCCACTCAAGGCACAGGTTGCACCATCTAAAACCAGTTGAGAAGAGAAGAGTTTGTGGAATTCTGCCTCTAGGAAGGAAAATCGCCTGAGGAAAGGGGAAAATGGGAAGATCAGACTTTGGGCAGAGTGTCAGGCAGGATGGGCCCTGAGGCAGAGGTGTTGTCCTACAGCCCTGCTTTTTCCTCAGCCTCCGTGGAATGCCTTGGGTAAAAGGTTCAGCACGGAACAGGTTCAGACTAAAAAAGGAGGTAGATTGGATATTAGGAAAAAAATTCTTCCCTGTGAGGGTGGTGAGGCCCTGGCACAGGCTGCCCAGAAAAGCTGTGGCTTCCCCATCCCTGGAATTATCCAAGGCCGGGTTGGACAGGGCTTGGAACAATGTAGGCCATGTGAGAGAGGTTGAAATGAGATGATGGAACTGGAAATCCAGCAAGGAAAAGTGAGGCAGAACCATCCCTTTCCCTCCTTTGGCCTGTAAAAGCGTGGATGGCTCCGGGCCAAAGTGAGCCCCAGCACTGAGCACATATTTAACATCCAATAAATCTTTACCTGCAGCAGGAAAAATTCCAGATTTGAAACTTTCCCCTGCTCAATTTAGCAAAGCTTTGCAGTGACAAGACTTGGAACAGCTTCAGGGCTTGCCAAGTCATTTGGCATCGTCTGCTGTCCTGCCTTTTATCTCAAGTGCAGCCTTTTTTTAATAAAGGCTATAAAATATTCCTTTCCTTTATGGCTGCACAAATATTCCTCAGCTATCAAAAAAAACCCCACAAAAGCCTTTTCTACAAAACCTGAGCATATGTGGGTGACTTGAAACCTCACTGTGAGAGATGATCCAGCCTTGACAGAAAGCAGAGATATTTAAAGAAAACTCTCCTTGGGCTGCCCATGCACCTAATGAAGCTTTTCTGCTTCCCTCCCCCCTTTTATCTTTGCTGTCCCATTAATGTCCCTTCTCCTCCTGGTGTCTGCTCCTCACATGCTGCCCATTAAGGACAGATTAAGGAGTGATGGATGGCAGCCTGATTCCCAGGAAGCACGACTGACATTCGGATGTGTGGCACAGGAATTAATTTGGGAGCAAAACTGGGTTTGGGGATGATAAACACTTCAGCAAAGTGCTCAGAGAGTTCTGTGAATCCCCACCCTTCTCTTCTGTTGGGGCTGCAAATTGCTCTTCCAGGCAGAGATGTGGAGGGTAAAATGGAAAAAAAAAAGGGGAATAAAAAGGAAATACGGGACGAACTCAAACTATTTCATGGGTTTGAATGACAAAAAAGATTAATACTGAGAGGAACTGTGGGGGGAAGTAATTTCTCTGTTTAATGAGAAATTGGTGTTGGTGTTGTGGGATGGGGGAAATCATGGAATGGTTAAGGTTGGAAAAGACCTCCAAGTTCATCAAGTCCAACCTTTGACTGAATGCCAGGGTATCCAATAAACCATGTGGCAAAGTCTTCTCCTTTTCCAAGCACTTCCAGCAGTGATGACTCCACCACTGTCCTGAGGGTCCTGTTCCAATGCTCACCCACTCTCCCAGTGAAGAAATGTTCCCTAACATCCAACCGGAACCTTCCCTTTCCCTTTGTCCTGTTTGTTCCCTGTGAAAAAAGACCAACTCCCACCTGGCTGCACCCTCCTGTCAGGGAGTTGTAGAGAGAGATAAAGCACTCCTGATCCTCTGTTTTTCCAGGTTGAACATCCCCAACTCCTCAGCTGTTCTTCATCATTTATGTTCCAGACCGATCTCCAGGTCTGGGAATTCTCACAGGAAGTACAACGCCATGTGACTTCCATGTTTCTTCTGCTCAAGTCTAGGACTGACCCTGAAAGGTCTCTCCCCAAGGAAAAATCCCACAACTCAAAGCAGGACTAGGAAACTGTTTGCTCCACTGGGGAGCAAACCACCTTTAATTCCCATAAGGATTCGTTTGTTTTCCTGACGCTGAAGAAGTAAATTGGAGGTGTGGAAGGGGATGAAACACTAATTAACCTTGCCTGGGATGGAGAATTACTGCAATTATTTCCCAACACGACTCAAAAGAGGGGAGCACTGGCTTTGCACATCCTGCATCCCCACGATTACAAGCTGGAGTAGCCCTGGCATGGTGTGGGATTATCCCACTTGTGGTGTGTGTGATGTTCCAAGAGGGAAAACCAGCTGGAGACACAGAGAGAGCACTGAGCCCTCCCTGCAGCAGGAAATCAAACTGCCTCTGCAAAACACATAACCAAACTTATTTTTAACCAGTGTCTCCAAGGAGCAGCCACGAGCCATTCTCCAGGGGAGTCTCAGGTGGGAAAAAAAAGGAACAAGCTGTTACATTCACCCCCTGGCAAAAGTTGAAAAGTTGAGCAACGGGAAGCAGCTTCCACTGGAAGATGAGGATTTGCTCCAATCCTAAGGCTGTGTTCATTTCTCTTTCTTGTTTTCTAGCACTGAAAAATGCCAGAGGGCAAATGGCAGCCAAGAGCTCCTTCCTTTATTGTACCTGGACAAAGAGGTTTCTACATCAACAGCTTTCTCTCTGATTTATCATCAAAAAGAAAAAAGTCAAAATAACCTTGGATACCAGCTCACAGCAAATGACTGGGAAGGGAGGGAACGTTTCCAGCTCCAAGGACAAATCTTGTGTGTTTGCTCAAACCAAAGGCAGATCGGAGAGAAACCCAAGGCTTTGGAGTTGGTAATAAAGAGGGTTGGTCATGGTTTGATCTGCTCAAACTCCTGGGGCAGGTGCACGTGTAACATCTTGTTGGGAAAATCTTCCATTCCTATGGATCAAAGCTCAAGCACAGGCTGGAGTTATCCCACACAAGCCCTTGCTTTGCATCACCTGGGCAAAGCATCCCCTCAGCCCAGAGAAAGGCACGATGCTGATGTTCCCTAAATGACTCCATGTGAGTCCAGGTTAGCCCCAGCATTTATCTATTTTTCCTTGAAAACACAGGAAGAAAATATTTATTTTCCTAGGAAATGCAACGGAACTGAACATTCTCAAGCCATGTGGGTAATTCCAGTGCCTTAAGTTTTCCTCTTGTCTCCGTTTCATTTGGCATTTTCAAAGTTTTGGTTGCCCTTCCCACTTGTCCTGATCTGTTTAAAGCCCAACTTCAGCATTTTTTTAAGTGTCAGCTTAAAAAATATTTTTCATTGCTGGATCTCCTCAAGCCCACAGATATTTGATGGCATCTTAGATCTCTTGATGGAGTTCAGGATGCAATTTTCAGGAGGAATTTCTTCATAGAAAGCATTGTTAAACATTGGAATGGGCTGCCCAGGGAGGTGCTGGAGTCCCCATCCCCGGAGGTGTTTAATAAATGACTCCACGTGGCACTCATTGTCTTGTTCACAAGGAGGTGATAGATTAGACTCAGTGATCCCAGGGTTTTTTCCCAACCTCAATAACTCCATGATTCTATGCTAAAATAACCACTCTGAAGAGTGGACAGGTTTAAGGAGGATGGCAGAGGTCTTTGAAGAGCTGTGTTGAAAATCTCCCATTGTCTGTGAGGTTTTTTCCCTCTCTTCTGTCATTTTCCTAAAGAGTTCTTCTCATTCTCCATTCTTTATCCTGGAATCATTTACTCTGCCTTTACATCCTTGATCAGCAGTGAGCCACGGCTTTTCAAGCCATGACACATCAATCATTTGAGGGACTGAGGTGCAGGGCCAAAAACCAAATTCCTGTTGGAAAAAAAAAATCTGCTTCCTTCCCCTTTGAACTGTGGGAGAAGCTGGTGCAGCATTTCAAAATTCAGGTGTGGTGCGCCCTGTGGAAATGACTGAAATTTTCTTCAGGGGAGGTTTAAATTGGATATTAGGAAAAAGTTCTTCATGGATAGGGTTGTCAAGCATTGGAACAAGATGCCCAGGAAAGTGGTGAACTCGCCATCCCTGGAAGTGTTCAAAAAAAGTGTGGAAATTGCACTTGAGGACATATTTTCCATCTTTTTCTACGTGACACAGAAAAATCCATGCAAAATGTGGGAGTTGGGAGGAATTTCAGCAGAACTGTGTCAGCTCAAGGACCTTGTGAATGGGTCAAAGGCATAAACTCCTAACTCAGCTCTCTTTCCTTTGTAGGTGTAATTTCAATAACATCAGAATTATGAAGCTGATGAACAAATCCATCATCTTCTCCCTCAAGTGTAGATGACAACCGTGGTTGCAACAAAGCCACGTCCTGAAGGACATTCAAGGAGCTGCTGCTGTGTTCCACATTTTCCAAACTCCAGCGCTGCCAGCAGTGGAAAGGGATTTGCATTGGTTTGATAGTTTGAGAAAATAAGGACATTAATGGTGAAGAATTCACCGCCTCCAACTCAGTCCCGGAGGATCTGCCTTGTGCACAAACCCCTCTCTATAAATTCCTTCGTTTTTCTCACCTTGTAGAGGAAATTCCAGCTGTGCTCACATTTAGGAAATGCTTCTCGTGTGAATTTCAAAAGGATGGAAAAATAAACCCAAAAACAACCCAAAAAACCAACAGGAGAAGAATGAGCCTCACAATCCCATCCCTGAAAAATACAAGCAGCTTTGGAGTGAGGGCATCTGCTGTGCAGGATAAACCCTAAAAACAGTGCTGGGATTTGCAGAAAATGTTGGGAGTTTTCCACTGAACTGATCAGGGTTTAATATTTGGTTTAATAGTCCATTGAATATCTTATATTCCAAAAACCCACGTTTATTGATTTATTAATAATTTGACTTCTTCTTTTTCACCAGAAGGGAAAATGAGTTCAACAAATGTTTGGGCAACACTTCAGCCACAAGTTGGGATTTTTGGGCTTGTCTATGCAGGGCCAGGAGTTAGGTTTGATGATCCTTGTTGGGTCTCTTCCAGCCATGATTCCATGAAATCCTGTTTGCACAAGTTGATCACCAAATACCTTTGGGCCTCTAAACAGAGGAAAATACATAAAATCACAGAATCACA
>VWZP01006939.1:0-20042 GCA_013396995.1 Dicaeum eximium
GGGACCGGCGCGGCTCCATGGGGAGAACATGGCTCCCTTCCCCGAGGAGGTGGACGTGTTCTCCGCCCCGCACTGGCGCATGAAGCAGCTCGTGGGGCTCTACTGCGATAAGGTAGCGGGCCGGGGCGGTCCTTGCGCCGCTGCCCCGCGGCGGGAGGGAGGGTTCGGGGAGTGCGCAGCTGTCAGCGCCCCGGCCCCGCCGGTAACTTCTGCCCTGCGCCGCCGCGGGGCTCCTGCGCTCCTCACGGGCTGCCGGTGCCGCTTCCCGGCCGCGCACGGTTGGGGCTGCCCTGGCTGCGCTGCCGTGTCCCCCTCGGCCGGCGCGGAAGGGCGGCGGTGCCGCGCAGGGGGCGCGCCCCGGGCAGCCCGGCAGAGCCCCCGGGGCCTGGCGCTCCGAGCCCGGCCGCGTTTGGCCATCAGCGGGCCAGGCAGGGCGCGGGGCTCACGGTCTGCCAGGGACCGCGCTTGCCGTTCCGCTGGAGAGTGGCGGAAAGGGACCCTAGGTATGTTTTTTATTTTAAATATATGTAATTTTGCTCGTGGATAAAAGTAATTTTTAATCTTGCATCAGGTAGTTAAGTAATGAAGGCTGGTGTGTCACCTGAAAGGCAAACTTCCCTGCAGCAGCTTCGAGTGCTGTGAGAGGGTTTTGGGCAGATACTTCACAGCCAGCACTCCTACTGCAAGAAGTTTTGTCTCCCATCTCCGGGCATAAATGGCTGTTTGGAGAACCAGATTGGCCACAGACATTTAAAAGAAGGGTGAAGTTACGTGAGAGGCAGGTACAAAAGCTTACTGCTGCCAACAGCACGGGGGAATTCGTGCTTCCCGATTTCCACATGGCACCTTGCACTGCTCTGGGATTCACCAGATCCTTTCGTGTGCCTCTTCCATTTGCTAACAGGTTAAAGAAAACCTGGAGCTGTTTTTTGCAGGATTTGCTAACTGGAGAGGCTGAGCACAGGGTCTGGGGGGAAGAGAAGGGGAGACCTTGTGTAATTTCTTTCACTTTGCCTTTTATCTGAGAGTACATTTGCAATCAGCTGAATCCGCAGCAGCACAAAAATTTGTGATATCATAACATTTTATTTGAATGGAAGCAATCACTCCCACTGACTCCTGGTAGCTGTTTCGGCATGTTGTTGATAGCAGCTGTACAGGTTTCATTTAAACTTCCAGGTCTTGCAGTCATTTGGGCTTTGTACCTAGAGAGGCATTTTTGTCACTTTTGTTGAGCCTCCCACAAAGTTTTGACCAAATTTACCATGCCTGATAATACTTCCTGGGGGGGCAATTACCGGTTTTCCTGAGTATTGCAAAATTTGATTAAAACTATCCAGTTTTTAATGTTCATAACCTTTCATTTTCTGACAGTTTTTATACAGGAATTTTCTTGCTCCCTTTTTCCTTTGAATAAGGGGAAGCATGAAGGAATGGCTCGTTAAAAAAAAAGTGTTCAACTTTACATCCTTTAGCCCTGTTTCAGAACTTGGGGTGTGTGCCTTGCCTGTGACTTTTATAATGCCAGCTTTGCACCAGAAAAACTTTCAGATTGTTTTTGAATTTCCTTCTTGTATGATTGAGATGCTGCAATTAGGCAAGTCTGTAATTCTGCTTACATGGCAATTGTAATCTCCAAAGCCATGCTGTTTATAAGTTTTGTTTGACCTTGAGGTTTCTTTAATTTTGTGAATTACATGTTCATTGGGTCCCCTGTACAATGTAATACAGTTACTGCTAGTGTCTGAATTCAGTAAATTCCACCAAATGTTAGTGAGGGTGAAATGGGCTCATCTATCTTTGCTTCTCAGGAGAACAATTACCATGTTTCTGATGGATAAAGTATGTAGGCACTTAAATAAACCTTCGGGACAGAAATACACAGTTTATTTTGTTCTTCCAGGATTTCATGTGAGACAGAACAGTAAATTGGACATTTAAGATGTTTGGTGCATTAGGAAAGTTATCCTACTTTTGTTCCTCTGTTGCTAGCAAAGATCTCACTGTACCTTTGTTGCATTCTTAAATGGCTTTTTTACCTGTGTTGTATACACTGGCCTGGACTTGTATAATATGAGTTATTAGAATTATGTTTAATAAGGAGATCCACACTGTTACCAAATCTGTCTCCTACTCTGATGATGAGAAAATCCGTGCTCTGAGGATGTCCCCCCTGTAGGTAGTGGAGTGCTACAGCAGACAGTCTATAACTGAAATGCTTGTCCTAGTCCCTGACGTCATCTTTGCTACAAATAGAGCAGATTCTGTTTTCCCATCTCCAGTGAACCGTTCTTCGTTTGCAGAAAGATCTTGTGCCGATTTGCAGTTGTAGCTGTGTCCTCCATCTTAGTTATGTGTTCTCTGCCTTAAGCAAACGGGTTCATTCTGCTTCACCACATGGGTCACGCTTGCTGTACCTCAGTGTACTTGTTGCTTTTGTCAGAACTAAGCTGCCATCCTCTAACAGTTTAAGCTATCTGGTTGTTGCTGTTATGACTGCCTGCCTCTCTGGCTCCCATCAGTGCTTGAGGTGACTCAGAAAGGCTCCAAACTGGCAGAAAGCATTTTTTTTCTGAAGCAGGGTAGGTTTTCTGTTGATGTAGTGCTGCGAGCAAGCTCCGGTCAGACCGGCGCTGAAGCCAGTGGGAGGCAGAGAGTGGGACTGTGACAGCCAGCAACTAGATTGACTGAAGCTACTGTGAAACCCCAGCCTAATTATGTCTGTGTTTTCCTGAAATCTTGTGCAGAACGGGACGGTGCTGATGTTGAGTAGAGCAGATTTGTTGTTCTGCAGTTCTTTTTTTGACAGCAGCATACTTGCTTTATGCTTCTCTAATCCCATGGTTCTCTGAGGACTGATGCTCAAATTCTGATGCTCATTTTTGTCATTAGACTCCTGTCCTGTATGGAGCAGTATGCACTCATCCAGGGCAGCATGCTGATGTCCAGTGAGGCAGTTTGTGTTGCCGCATTATGCTCTTGTGTTTTCTGCACTCGAGAACGTGCCGCTTGTGTAACAGCAGCTTTCCTAGTGTGTCTGAAAGTATCGTATCTGTCACAAACGAAGCAACACAGATTTCAGCTGATAATGAAAATCCCATTTTGGTTTGGCTGGAGACTGGTAGCTTGGGCTTGAGAGCACTTGTTCACAAGTGCTTGAGCTACCCTGTGATTTCCTGCAGACTCAGTTACTTTGCTGTAAGGCAAAACAATACAAAAACCTTAGAGAGATCATGATCTGTAACATGTATCATTTTCCTTTTAAGTAGTTTGGTTATCTTATCAAAAGGAAGTCAGATTCTTTTTTCTAAACAAATCTGTGCTGGCCAATTGTTACTTCTTATAGCTTCAAGATTGGGACTACTTAAGTTGCAGATTCTGGTCTAGGTACGGAGTGCAATTAAATTTTGGCTAGGCCTTCCCCAGAAACAAGACAGTTCATCTTCCAGTATGGGATTTCAAACTTCCTGCTCACTTGTGGAGTTATTGCAGCCAAAGCAAGTTTTCAGATCTTTGTGTTACAGAGTTGCCCAGCAAGTTTAGGGTGCTCTAGGAGCAGGAAAAATGGTTGCACTCTTAAATGCTGTTATGAAGATATCGGTGTTTGATTGCTTCTTCTCATGTCTTTCTGTCTGCCTCTCTAAACTAGTGTGAGACTGCATACTGTGACTGAGTGGATGTAATAGCTGGCTGCTGCTGGAAGGGTTAATTGCTGATGATATCCTTTGTGCTTGTCTGGCCCCTTGATGAGCAGCTAGTTCATCTAGGGAACTGAAGCGAAAGGTGATTCAGTAAAACTGGCTCACTAAGAGGTCAAACAAGCTCCAGAACCAGGTTGTCAGTATGGGAGGGAACAGGATGAACCATGGCAGGAGGGAACAGCTGCTTTAATAGCTCAGCTTTATTGTGAAACCTTTGGGTGTTTGAGCAAAAACATCTAAGGTCCTTTTGTTTGCCTGACTTCAGTCTCCTGTGATCTCATCTTTCTACAAAAGATCTCTGCAGTTATTTTTCATGGTTCAGTAATTGCTTTGGCTATGTCTTCCTGGAAATTTGGATCAATTTTGTCATATTCTGGTGACTTGAATGCATTGAACTTGCATAAATATTTAACTAGCATTTTTCTTTCCTAGTCTACACTTCTGCCTCTTTGCTAAAAACTAATTGCCATAAGTATTTTTCCTAATTAATTTTTTTGTGCAGACTTGAACAAAGAAGACATTAAGTTTTTCTGTTGTTCATCTGCCTTTCCTGTTAAACTGTTGACTTAAAGTATCACTTCTCTTATAATCTCTGTTCTCCGTCCTTCTAATTTGAAGTCTAAATGCTGTTCTGTTCAATTTACCTGCACTTACCTTTGGCTTCTGCTGAAGAGAATGAATTGTTCTCATATGTTAAATTTGTGATTTCCTTATGTCATCTGTAGTATGATGAACTGTTTAGGAGCGAAAAATCAGCTGGAGTGGATTTGGCATTGTAAAGCATTGGACAGGGCATTATATGACCACATTAAAATCATACTTCTGGCAGCCAGGGGGACTGAAATCTGAAAAACTGGACCAGTTAACTTAGGACTTAGTGTTTCAAAGTAATGATGCCCTTGAGAACAGAAAATGCCTGTTCCAAGAAGATAAGTGTATCTGTGTTTCTGATTTAAAAAAATGTTGGTAAAACTTCTGTTCTCCTTTTGAAATCCCTTTTCAATATTTCAGTATACTACCATTAATTTTCCAGAGTTGAAGTTCCACCTCCAAATAGGTGTGTGTTGATTTAGAAATTCATAGTTTTTGGTTGTTCCCAGTTGATGTGCTGTAGCATTGAGCATCTGAGTTCACCTCTGTTGAGATGAAAGAGCTACTTGAGATGTTTAGTCCTAGTGAGTCTGCAAACTTAGGCAGTCTATGCTTTTACTGCAGGCAAAAGATGGAAGGAAATTCCTTAGTTGATAGAAGGAAATTAAATCTCCTCATTAGCATCTCTCATAGAGGTAGGTGAGCAATTTGTTGTCTGTTTCATCAGGGGCTGTACCAGTTACCTTTTCATCTTGGCTTTGGGGTGCTGAGTAGTTCAGTAACTTTTTACCTTCTGAGAAATGCCAGCTTTGAATTATTTTTTTTCTGAAGAAAAATATTTTGAAAATTAATCTGGAAGTGACAATGTGTTTTAAATATCTGCATTTTAAAATAATTTTGTTTTGAGTGCCACAGGAGGTCTGAAATGAGAGACAACAGCGATAAAATGTGTTTGGGGTTTTACTGAGGTTTTTCAGAGCTGTATAGCAATTTCACTCTTTTTCAGGACACTTCTAGCACTTGTTGCTACCTTCTCATAATTTCTTTAATTTTGTCTATCAAAACACCTATTTTTTCTTACTTATCAGATGCTTTTACAGCTTTTTTTTTTTTGCCTGCCAGACAGGACAGTAGTTTTTTCTCCCAAATAATTGCTTACTAACTATTTTTGCCCCTGCATTGTAGGAAAAAAGTTTTCTGTTCACCTTTCACATACTGCTCTGATTTTTCATCCTCTCTCCCAGTCTGCTTTGTCCTTCTCTGCTTTAAGTAACAATTTATTCTCTCACATTCTGTGTTACAAAAGAAAAAAAAAGAAAGAAAGAAACTGATGCCTTCTAAAAATCCAGGAAGTGTAATTAGTGTGCATCAGTGTTAGTACAGGTTCTGTGCAGCTATCCTAGAATATGCTTTAACTGATTAAATACTGCAAGCTGTAATTCTTGAGACTCAGCTTTTTGCTTTTGCAGTTAGTGCCCGAGATGGATTAAGCTACAGTGGTGAATTTTTCCAGTGTCCATCTTTGTGTTAGGAACTTGTCAGACTGATGCAGAGGTACAAAGACATTTTTGCTGTGGTTCTGTTTTGTGAGTTACTGCAGTGAGAGATTTCACTCCTGGGACTTCAGGTACGACCTCACAGAAGGCCAGAAGACCAGGTCTTGGTGGGAACCTGTATCCTTGAGGTATTAGACAAGAAAGAAGTCTTCCATGGCGTGTAGAATAGTGTGACACAGATAGATAAATAACAGCATAGTTGCAAGTGTTCATTATGATTTCATTCCAGGCCCTCGTAGCTCATGTATTTAGTAGCTTTTTAATTGGTTTTAATTTTTTTTGTTCTTTTTGGTTCTTCTCTACAGACCTGGTGACAGTCTTTGTTCTTCCAGCCTTGGTAGGCTTCTGCATGTGGAAATCACATGATGAAGGAGGCTTAGCTGATTTTATGAGTGCATCTTGAGCTGTGCTTTCTACTGTGAACCCCAAGGGGATCTGATACTCATAGCAATTGTATCACTGTAAATCTTGGTTGAGTTACTCCTATGTTGTTATTCATATCTCATTGTGAAATGCTCTTCATGCTTCAAAACCTGATCTAGAGGTGTTCATTAGACAAAATTAAATGTGGATGTAGTATGAGACAGTAATATGGAAGACACAGGTGGAAATACAAGAGGTTTTTTCACTGTTCCCTTATGCTTGGCATTTATCAGCTTGATCTTAGCCTTTGAAAATAGAATATGAGGTATTACCTTCCCTGTTGTCAGTGTTCTTTGAAAACAAAATAATTTTGTGTGCCTGAATCTTCTATACTGTTTGTTGGTTGGCTTTGGTTTGTGGAGTTTTTTGTTTGTTCGGTTTGATTTTGGGGTTTTCTTTTGAGTAATTGGGTTTTTTGGAAAGCTTTAGTGATGCTGCAAAACAATTAGAAGGTTACACAGAGGATGGAGTTGCATTGAGAAGACAACAACAGAAAGAAGAGCATTTGAAAGCTTTGGATTTCTTGTTGAGTTCTGCCACATTCTGTCCTTCCTGCTTAACTAATTGCTGTTATTTTAGGTTGATCCATTGACAAGAAAAGTGCCCAGGGTGGAAAACTGATTTCTTCCCTGATTTAAGGCTCCATACACATAAACATGTGGGAGTGTGAAGCCGTTTAGCTAATTCTCTTATTGTTCACCTCATATATCTTTACATAAAGAGCAAGCCAAGGAGAGGTGACACTGAGGCCAGTCATTCTCTTGGCTAGGCTACCTCAGCACCTGAGTTTTTCCTTGGGGACAATACCAGTTGAAATTCTTGGGGATTCCTAAGTAAGACATGGCTTGTAACTGGGTGTTACTAGTGCTCCAACCAGGTGAAAAATGAACCCAGTAAAAGGCAGAGCTCCTCCCTGGATTAGTGCACCAGATAGGTTCATCTTGCAGCTGCATGATTGCTATCACATATTGCAGGGAAGCAAGCACAGGAATGTACAGTTAGAGGCAGGGCTGCTCCTTTGGTGTGTTTCCTCCTCCATACCCACGCCCTCATTTCCAGCCGATTAGGTATAACATGAAACTGCATGCTCTTCTTGTTAACACAGGCACATCTTGTTACAGGTTTTGTTCCTCCATTTTCTTGTGCCTGAAATTGAGATAAATTAACAATGCAGAGTCCAGGTTTGTCCTTTTGTATTCTAGTGCTACTGCATATGCAGAGTGCTAATACCTAAAAATGTAACAGTGAAAAGATACAGTTCACTAGTGATGTCTGCTCCTTTTTTTCCCCTGGTGCTATTCTATTCTAAAAGTTTAGTTTATTTAATAGAATTGTAGAATAGAATAATAAAATATTCTTAGTTGGAAGGGACCCGTCAGGATCATCAAGTCCAGTTCCTGGCCTTGTGCAAGAATCCCAACCCCGAGTCACACCATGTGCCTGACAGCATTGTCCAAAAGCTTCTTGAACTCTGTCAGGTTTGGTGTTGTGACCACTTCCTTGTGGAGCCTGTTGCAGTTCCCAGCCACCTTGTGAGTGAAAAGCTTTCCTGATATTTATCCTGATATCTTTTTCTTTTAATCAGAATGGTCTACCAGCTCCATAATGAAAAATATTTTACTATTTTTAAAATTAGTTTTAAATCTAATGAGTTAACTAGTGGTAGAAGTCTTGTCTACATTGATTATCAGGAATATTTTGTCTTTTATTTCATATCCTGTGGCTATCAGCTGATTTTCTTAATGTGGTTATACATGGAAAACAGAATGTAGAGGAATGACCTGTCAAAAATGTAACTCGAGATGACACATGACAAAGAACAGCAACTGATCAAGAAGACCAGGAAGAAAAAATTGTCTTCAATTTTTTTAGATTCCAGACTGAATTTTAAGGTTAGTGGTTGTTCAGAATTCACGTGCTGATAGGGAAAACCTTCATTTGAAATTAAGCCACTTGTGGATTTGTAGCCACATAACTTTTTAACTTTGAGAAATTATTCCATTTTAAATTTGTGAAATCTGTAGGGAGAGTGGAAAAATAATTTTTTCTACTTCTATTCTCCTTTCTCAAATTTTTCTAGTTTTCTAGCTTGTAGTTGGGAATAGAGATACTTGTTACTGGGAACGTTGGCATGCAGCATAGACTTCGCTTACTGCTGTGCCAGTCTGATAAAAGCAGTGTACTTTTTCTTTATTCCTCTTTGCTGCTTTCTCCTTGTTGGTTCATAGTATGCTTGGAAGGAAGAAGCAAACATTTTTCACTCCTTAAATATATTTTTAGCATAGTAGGAAAAAACTGTTTCAGTTTACTCACTGTAAACTAACATTGCTGGAAAATTAATTTCCTTCTTCTAAGAAGACATTTTTCCATATTGGCACATGTATAAAACACTTCCAGAAACCAAGTTAAATACTGTGTTTTGTTTGGTGATTTAATTAGCAGTTTTGAGCTTCCTTATTTATTCACAACATTGTGGATAGAAATGTCTTTGTCTTCATCAGACAGAAAGTTTCATTTTTTAATGAAAGCACTAAAGCCATGAGGGAGGTGCAAGAGTTGAATGTAGAGTTATTTCAGTTGAGTGTTGTGAACATGCAGCACTGTCTAAAGAGCAATTGCTGTTAGTATTTCCAGTATTGGTATCTTGTTCTTACAGCACGAAAATTAAACTGTGTGTTTTAGTAAGGGAAGATGTGTGTTTGCTACAAGTCTGTGAATTCATCTTGACTGTGTTAATGACTCTGTTATATTCCAATAAGTTGGACACTCACCTAAAACTGGCATATACTTGTCTGAGCTACAAAGATTTTTCAAGTATTGCTATGCTTTATTTGCATCATATATTTTCTTTTAATAAAAGTTTAATAAATAAAGTTAGTACTGAATTTAAAAGCTCCTGGCTACTTCTAGGCAATGCCTGTATCAGCCATAAGTCTTGGAAGTGTTTCAAACAGATGTTGCAATACAAGGGACTGACTGTTGTTTGGACAGTTGCTCAGGCTGTTTGGATTATGAATAATTCCTAAATTTCAGGAGCCACTAAAACTCTTGCTCTTGTGGTACTGCTCCTCAATTGGAGTTTGCATTCCAAACACAAAGCCAGTTGTGCTGTAATGTACAGCTGTTTAAATGTAATGTCTTCAGAAGCCCAGAAAGCTCCCAAGTTTCTCGAACACGGGTGGCTGTGGTTTAGTGCTGTGTATTTTAAGCCTGTTCAGGGTTCTCACATGCACTGTGCTTTATATTTTTGATGAGTCAACAAAAATCTATTATACAGTCCATTTCCTCCTCCTGGCCATTCTCTCTGAATTCGGGGGTGTGTGGTTTTTCTTCTTGCACTACTGAACTCCTGCACTAGTTTTCCTTGTTAGAGCTGGTGAAAAGTGGACCTCGGAATGGAGTAGCTGCTGTCTGTTAATAGCCTTGGTCCTCCATCATGAGACTTCATCAATCCTGGTAATGAAATTACAGGTCTGACCGAGTGACTTTGTTGCTAGGCTACCTGTTCTCTGAAAAGCCAGTTGTTTTCAGCTTTGGCTGACCTTTTTAATACAGTGATTTCTGATTCAAGTATAGTTACTCAACTTCAATATCCTCTCCATAGGTCCTAATCTGTTGGATATCTGCTGGAAGCCTCAGTAGCAGAGGTGAATATACAAGTGCTTCATGTTACAGTGGCTTCTATAAAAGTACATTTCTAGTGGATGTTTTTGAATTGCATGCACAAAGAGATTATTTATTTATTCCAGATTTGTGGATGACAATAGGTAGATTCAACAGAACATTTTGAGTCCTGAAAAGGCTTTGAGTCAAGATGATAAGATGCAAGTTTTTTATCACAACCAATTTCATTATTTGTTTTTAAAGCCAACGGCAGAATACAGTAGATTTGTAGAACCTTCCTGTTACCACTTCAGCAGTCTTGCTTACATTTTTTAAGTCAATCAAAATGCTAAGCATTTGGGAGCATCTGAGATTTGTTAGAAGGCAAAGGGTCTTTGGGGACTGCCTCCAGTCACTTTGTGGATCCTTACAGATAGAATGAACTGTATCAACACTGTGCTTAATCAAAGGTAATGCCTCCTGAGAAACCACAATTAGTTATTGAGATGTGACTCACAGGTGCTGGGAAGTGAGGAGGCTGTCCTGAGGGGTTGCTTCTGTGCACATTGTCTGTGTTTGTTCAGGCTTGTGCTGTTCAGTGTGGAAAGTCAAGCCCTCAGTTTCATGTAGTACCACTGAAATGGTACTAAAGAGCTACTAGTGCTGCATTCTCTGCCCATAGTGTGGGACTGAAATGGCCTTTGAAGCCAAGATCTTCCCCCATTAGGAATGTGTAACAACACAAGCTTCAAATCATAACTGTGTGTTACAGACATCAACTTTTTCTGATTTCTGTCAGTAGTTGGTCTAAAGCATGTTGAAAAAAAAAAAAAACCCACAAAAAACCCTTTTAAACGTTGCTGTGTATTCTCTCTCTACTGGGGTTAAGTAACTTCGTCTTTCCATAGTGAGAGTCATTTTGCTCATATGTACAGCATGTAATGTACAGTATGCACAGCTGACTTGGAGTTGCATAAGGATTTGGCAGGTGTCCAGCGTGTTTCAGCTGCATTTTGCTGGTGGCTGCCAGGAAGTGGCAATGCAATGTCACAATGAGTAAGTATATTTGGGGGTTTTCAATGAAGAAAAGTTTTGCGTATCTCAATTTATAGTTGTTTTTGATGTAAGTATTATGTATGAATATGTATGTCTCAGATTCTCATTTCCTGTAAAACCCATAAATTCCAGGGTCTTTATAGCTAAGCCACTTCTGAATATTGTGGTAGCTTGTTTTCTGAATTGAAGTCTACTTTTAGAATACTTGGTCTTGTATACTGCTGTAGACTGTGATTCTTGAAGCTGCAAATGGAATAAAGCATAAGAATGGAAGAGACCTTGGTTTTCTACGTTCACTGCAGGAAAATGCAGTTTTAAAATGTATTGTTGCTGATAGTGACTGTACACATGTAAAAATGGCACTAGTGTATTACCTAGAATTTTGACCTGTCTTGAGTTTGGGATTTGCTCCATTGGAAACCTTCTCCAACAGCTAATGTAGTTTGTGTTTAACATTGGTAGGACTCAGTATTCCTTGTGGATAATATATCCCTAAGGATGGGCTCAGGGGCCTATGTTAATAGCTTTTTGGTATGGACAAAAATGTGGATTGGGAAAGGGCCTAAGCATGTCAGTAATCTGCCAGGCTAGGAAGATTGCATTGACTTTTGCTAGGAAGTCTTTCTTCATATGTTTATGTCAGTGTTTCGCAAGATTTGGTTTATGTTGCTTAAATACAACTTTGATTTTACTGGCTTCATTTTATTTTAAAAACTGAAGGTGTTTACCTTTTATAAGTAAGGGGAGTGATGAATCCTTTGGAACTAATACCTATTCTAAGGATTTAACTTGAGTTTGACATGATTTTCATTGTTTTTTATGAACTTTTCTTTCTCCTAGCTTTCCAAGACCAACTTCTCCAACAACAATGATTTTCGGGCTCTGCTGCAATCTCTTTATGCCACATTCAAGGAATTTAAAATGCACGAGCAGATTGAAAATGAGTGTATCATTGGTTTGCTTCAGCAGCGCAGCCGGACAGTGTACAACGTGCACTCGGACAACAAACTCTCAGAGATGCTTAGCCTTTTTGAGAAAGGGCTAAAGAATGTAAAGGTAAGTAGACTGTGAGAGGTTTGTGACCTGAGGAAAACATGCTGTGATTCCATATTAGTTTGCCTTGACTCTTCTTCATGTTTTCTATGAATGATACTAAGGAGGAAGAAGAAACTTCTATGTCTTTCTGATACTTTCTAGTCCAAAACACAAGTTTTTATTATTCACCACAATTACTAAGTTTTTAGAAAAAATTCTTTTCAGAGATGTGTTTTGTAACTGACAGTCTTCACTGTATAATTCAAGGTATTTTGGAGAGATAGCATGGAAGTTTCAGATACAAAGACTATTTTGCTATCTGGTCAGAAGTTTCTGGCTATAGAAATTAGGAGATTTTACTAATTTGTTAGGAAACTTTGAGTATCTTTTTTTTTGATATGCAGAGCATTGTATTGTTGTCACAAATGGAGATGATTCCCAGACGTACAAAAAAAAGCAGCATTGTTTTATTCTGTGACTTGTAGTCCTTCCACTAATCTGTGGAAGCTCAGCAGTCTTCTTAACAATCCACTTGTCAAAGAACTCTAAATATTATTTCTTCATCTGGCTTTTTTGACAGCCACCTATCTCGAAGTTCTCCAGTAGAATTCTTGAATTCTTCCATGTCTTTATCTTGGGGTACCCAACTCAAGTCACCCTTCCTGCCCCCTAAGAACTATAGTCTCCAGAAGTCATTTGACATCCCACATTACATTTCTAGTATGTGTGGTCCAGATTTTCAGTAAGAAAAATACTAAATAGGCAGTGGATTGACTCCGTTTTACCATCTAAGCCTCATTTTGACCTGAGAACCCCAGAAATAATTTTCCCCTATGCATAATAAACCTTAAATTTTGTCTTGTGTCAATTAACAAATCAGGAAATGAAGGAAAGAAGGAAATGTAACACTTGGCTTTGTGTTACACCTTCTCTGATAGGATGCTAGTGTTATTCTGTTAATCCATTCCTTAAGTGTGCAAAACCAGATTTCTTCAGATTAACTTCAGATAATGTTTAACTGTTCTTAGGGAGTGGTTAGTTTAATTTAAACTGATGGCTTAACCTTTTTCCTGTAATAATCGGGGTTTCTCGATGTTGTAGAAGCTTGAAAAGAAAAACAACATTTACAGTAAGAGTTAAGGGGAACTTCAGTATGTTGCAATTACTGGGCAGATTTCAGAACCAGCTTCTTAGTGACTCAGAGAATAAGCTAACAAATTGATACATGAGGTTGGACTAACGTGGATGTTTAAAAGTCAGTTACATCTTTATTTAAGAGTTCTTTCAATTTCCAAAGTAAAAATCCGCACAGCATGTCTGACTGTAAATTCTGATTATAATTTGGAAGTTAGGATTTTAGAGTAACTAAGGTAAAATATATTCAGTTAGAAGATGAAGTAGAACTGTTGTATCCTAGAACACTTTATATACAAACCATGCAAATGCTTCAATTAGTCTGCTACTACTTTGAACTTTGTGTGAGATTCTATATTGGCAGATTTAAGTCTTTGCTCCAAAGTAAAAATGGGATTAGAGAAATGAATTCATATATGCTAAGTAAGTAAATTGGACTCGGGCAGGAAGGGAATTCTTTGCTCAGCTTGTTAACAGGCCAGTACAGAGTGTCAGCATCATTAAATAAACACGTTGTTACCATGAAATAGAGCAAACCTGCTGCATGCATGGGAAGGGCATAATGGGCTTTCCTTTGAACCACTACTTTATTGGACAGTTCAATCCTTGGATGACTGGATGGGATTGGGTAACCATTAAGTCTTTGCTTTCTTCTCAGAATGAATATGAACAGCTAAACTATGCGAAACAGCTGAAGGAGAGATTGGAAGCCTTTACCAGGGATTTCCTTCCTCATATGAAAGAGGAAGAGGAGGTAGGTAAAGATTTTCTTCAAATATGGTGGAGATCTTCCTTGGGGTTTGGAATAACTGAATAGGGACAGATGGCTTAGAGGTTCATTGTTTTTTCAGTTCTCTGTTTTTATTGCTAGTCTAATTTGCATTCAGGACTGTGGTGTCATTGTTGAGTTCTCTGACTGGAAAGTGACAATTCTGAAACTAAAATACATGTTTATGATGAAAGTCTAAATCTTGAAAAAATTGATTCACCAAAGTCCGTTGGGTCTGGGATTTGTTTGCAGCAAGTAGTTAAAATGGATATGTAGCAAAACTTAAATAAGAAAAGAGAGGTCCTGTAAACCAGTGCTTCATGACTCAAACTGCCCTGACACTCCCAAACAGCTTCTGACCTATATTTGAAACATAGACTAGTACTGCCAGTCTGATGATTTATGGGTATCCAAAAACAGGAAGCATCTTCTGAAGTCTGTCCATGGGAAGTCTTTTCTCATGTTTTTCTTCCTTGCTACTTTGCTTTCCATGTAAGTACCTTGATTACATATAGGTTATAGTTATATAGGTTAAGCAACTTTAATCCTTTCCCTGTTCTGGTGGGGAAGGCAATTAAAACAGCTTGCCTGATACTGTGCAGTGTTCTGTTAGAAAGTGGGGGGTTAGAATTTAAAACTTCCATGGTCCTGTCCTTAGGTTCACTTAATGCATGACATGTTTTACTTTGGGAGAACTTGAAATAGGACATTCTGTGTTGGTAGGTCTGTGTAGCATTATTGATGACTTCCGTCAGCACCAGATTTTTTTTCTCTCTTTTTCCTTTGTGTTAGGTTTTTCAGCCTATGTTGATGGAATACTTTACTTATGAAGAGCTGAAAGATATTAAGAAGAAAGTAATTGCACAGCACTGCTCACAGAAAGAGGCTGCAGAATTCAGAGGTTTCAGTAAGTGGAATCAAGCAGAAGAGCTTCAGAAGGTCTTTAAGTATTCCGTGGATGAGAAGGCAGATCAAGGTGAAGTATCTAATTAAAGTAGCTTTCAAACTGCAGTTTTTATTTAAAAAGCCACACCAGTGATGTACCTAAAGTTATATACAGGCAGACAGAGTAGTTCTTATAAAATAGGCATATCTGCAAACCAGTTTTGAAACTTCAGAAACTTCGTTTGATATGGACATCTTGGCAGGTTGTAATGTAGATAGTACTCCACTGTTGACCTGTTCTCAACATTCTTCTGCTCCCTGCCCTCCTGCGTTAATATTTGCTACAATAAATAGATGGAAAATGTAATTAACTTCTAATTTCATGCTTCCATTGAAATTTTATTTTCTATTTGCAGACTGTGCATTTCAGTCTTGGTTTTTAGGACAGCTTTGTAGACTTTGTGTGTTGATGTTTTAGTAACAGAGAATAGTTATCCAAGTGACAATATTTCAAATTAAAAACATTCACCTTCCCAGCTTCACTACCTAACTTTCCTAGGCCTCTCAGGAATGAGCAAGGACCTGAGAGTGTGGAGTAATGCAAGTGAATGAATCTGTGCAGCGTGTGAATAGGTCAGATGAAATGTGTGCTCTGAAAGTGGATATTTATTTCACATTTATCTCTAACTACCTTTTCTGGTGAAACTTAGAATAAATGGATAATTACTAAAGTAGACTTCAGGCTTGTTTTATGATTGCTGAATCAGCCTAAGTTGTCAGTATTTACAGTTTTCACTCTTAATAAAAAAGAACTGATGCCCCAAGGAAGGGGAGTTAATGTACCAAAAGTGTGACTGGTGTGACTCTGATATGTAGAGTGAGCTCTCATGGACTGAGTTTGTGATGTTGATAAGATGTGCTGCTCTCATTAGAAAAACTTGACGAATTGCTCTGTAATCAGATTTTTTTTGATGAAACTTGACTTCTCTGAACTACTCAACTGGTCGTTTTCTGCCCTCCAGGTGAAGCCTTCAGAAAAGATCATGGTCCATTCTGTGAAATACTATTGAGTCTTTACAGATGAATGTGGCAGACCTAGCTTTGTGGCATTACTTGCTGTTAAATCTGGCTGGAATAGCAGTTTTGGGACAGTAGTAATTCTGCAATCGTTGTGTTTTAGACTTTGGGAGAGGAGAATGTGTCTTGCATTCATTTTTAAGAAAGGGAAGAAAGTAACATAGCTTGCAGTCCTGTGCAGGCTTAACTGCATTTTCCTGTGAAATTCTCTGTAATTCATGCAGCAGCATGCTAGTTGTACAAATAAATACATTGATTCATCAAGTGAAACTGTATTTAATTATATTTTTTTGAAGTAGCAATAGCTTATCACGTGGTAAAGTTTATATTATGCTCACTTTTGAGGCTTCTTTGCAAAGAAAAAATCTGATGCTTCTCTCTCTATTAAAGTTCTAGGCACTTTACAAGTAAAACACTACTATTAGTAAAGCCTGCTATTTCGAAGGACTCCTAAAAACTCTTTTAGAAATATTTTTTTAATGGAATTGTTCTGGAACAAAACATTAGAAATCTCCTAAAACAGCCAAAGGCCTCACTAACCAAAGCTCTGAATTTGTTATTTTATATAGTTTACAGCTCTCTTTACAATATGGCAAACAGGGAGAGCTGTTGGAAATAGTTCCTACTGCTGTCCATTGAAGTATTAATTACAGTGGTCAAATTTTAGTCTCTCATCTAGTACTTAGTATTACTTGACAGCCTGAATGGCTCATCACCATTCAGAAGTTAAAATTGTCAATGGTAGCAGCTAAAGCTAGAAATAAAATTAAGACAGGTGCAAAGAGTTGAGCATGAACTTTTCTGTGTCCCAGTCAAGAGGCTGAGCGCTTCCAGCGAGAGTGGTCCGAGCTGGTAGGTTCTGCGTGCTAGTACTGTTTCCTGGGAATGTGGCAGACCAGGTACAGATACCATCTGCAACAGAAGGCATTTTTCTTAAAGCATTTCATTTATAGCAGGTACGGCTTTCCTTTTTCTGTGGTTGAGTAGCATTAATTTACTTTTTTTGAATGAACAAGCCGGATGAGAAAGTGGCAAACAGAAAACTGAGCTGGTTTGTTGTTGTTGTTCAAGGTGTTGTTAAAGTGAAAACTTTCTAAAGCCAAACCGATACCTATCTTTAACAGTTGTTAAAATTTTTTCAGACACGTTTTTTTGATTTTTCTGGTCAAAATGTGAGTTCCACTGCTGTTACTAAAGCTGTGAGGCTGTGCTTCACTTAACACACACTTTCTGTATTTCAGAAACCGAAGTAACAGGGCAAACCACAAATATTACTAATCTCCCTCCTGAAGTAATGGTGACCATTTTCAGTTACCTTAACCCCCAAGAGTTATGTCAGTGTAGTCAAGTAAGCACTGAATGGTCACAGTTGGCTAAAACTGGATCTCTGTGGAAACATCTTTACCCTGTTCGCTGGGCCAGAGGTAAGTTCCATATAGCTCCTTTGAAAGCACGTCAATTATCAGAATTTTCGAGCCTGTAAAAAAGAGTGTTTTAGTATAGGCTGAGCCTGACAGCTGAGCATGTGAGGTGAGCCTTTCTGACAAGAATAGTGTCCTGAAACTTGGTTGAATGTTAAAAATTCCCAAAACATACATCAGTCATGTAGAATTAAGAAACTAGAAGTTGTTTTGGTTGAAACTCAAGAGCACATTTTGTATCCAGTTTACCTAGTTTTACTGAGGTAAAAAACCCCTTTTTTTGCTTGTATGAATGCTAATAATATGTTCACTAATACAACATCTGAATTATTTCATAATCCCAGGAGTTTTGAATTATAAATGCTGCTGTTTCACTTATATCAGTAAAATTATTTTCTTTGGTTACTAGGTAGAAATTAAATGCATAACTGCAGAAAGGAAGTTCAAAATAAGTGGAGTTCTAATGTTTTTTCACAATCTAGTTAAGCTTCAAAGAAAGCTGAATAAATGTTTAGTTTTAGTATTGATTCTTTAGGTGTATTACTTCAGTAACTTCTACTGCAGTCAGTGTTTTTTGAACTCTTTTCTCTCAAACTCTTCTCTTAATTAAATTTCGTATTGACAAATGTGAACTTTGCAAAAGTACCTGTTCAAATAGATAAAATACTCTGTATTCCAGTGAAGCCAGTTACAAGTCATCAGAGTGTATTTGTAGCCTCATGTCCATATTTATGTGAGTATTAAAGAATCACTGGAGTATGGAACTGCAGGCTTCACAGTGCTGCCACGTCAGTGTAGTTCAGTAAAAGGAGAAAGTCTATGCTCTTTAATAAGTCTTTTGTATGCCTTTAAGATTTTAAGAGAAAAAGATGTGTTTATGTAACTTAGCTTTAGAGATACATAAAAACTAAAAACTTCTTTATAGCTTCTAAAATTTGTACGAGGCAGAGAGGAATTAAATAACTTCTTGGTCTAAAATTTCATTTTTTTTTGTTTGTTTGGGTAAATCTTTCTGAAAATGATAGTTTGGTTCCTGAGCTTCCAAAGACTGAGTAGAGAGGCTCCAAAGTTCAAATTCTTAAATTTGCATTTGCAACATAGTTGTCTGGATAATTTAGTGCTACACACACAAAAATGATAATTGGCAGCTGCTTAAAATGAGTGCTTCTAAAGCTGGTTTGGCACAACAGGAAGCTGGTCTCATGACGTACTGTTTGTACTACTACAGTTGTTTGTGCAGAAGTGCTCTGACCAGGTGGAAGCTTCTCAGATGGGATTTACTGCCACAGGGAGGGGAAAAGAATCGTAGTTTTATGTAGGCTTAGTTAAAAATTTAACTTTTTTTTCCCCTCCTAGTACACAGAAGGCCTCTGAGGCTTCTTATGTAATATGAAGATGGATTAAAGATTTTGAGACACGTTACCAAAACTTCACGGTTGACAGTCAATTAGGATTTCATTGTCATTGTGTTATTCATAGAAGAAACCTTCTTTTAGCTACTACTCAATAGGAGTTACTCTTGCTTTAGGAAGAGTAGGGTTCCCCCTGTGAGACAGTTAAATAAGGTGGTTTGTTTTTCAGCATGTCTACATGGAGGGAGGCAGCAGAGCTGCTTATCCTGAGTCCAGCACTGCCATATATCCAAACCAGAAGTAAATTAATGCCTGTGCAGTAACCCTGAGGGTGAAGGGGTGCTCCACCAGCTAAAACAGCAGAGCCGTTGCTGATCTTCACATGCATCCAGATGCTATAAAAAATGATTGTGTATTGATTTGAGTCATATTTATGTTACAAGTGTTGTGTAGCTGTTTTAATTTGGAGTTTGGTTTTTGTGATCTTGGAGTTGTCACGTGCAAGGACTAAAACCAGGCTGGTTAACTGTATATTTGTGATATTCCAGAGGAAAAGAGAGATGTCTTCAACCAAGTGTTACACTAAAAGCTGGTGAATAATTCAGTTACCAGAAGGAACTTGAGCACCTAGACAGTCCAAATATTCCATTATTATTTCTGTTATTTTTGTGATTATACTGCTCCGTACTAACCAAATAAGGACAGCAGGCATGTCTCAGACAGGCATAATAGGCTGTGAGGTCTGGGATGGTACTGAAACTGTTCTAAGAATCTTTTGAAGCTTAAGGATAAAGATCATATTAAGAATTATTTTAAGGTTTGGTCCTCTCTTAGTTGAGAAGAATTCAAAATTAATTTATATCTCTTAAATCAGGTCACAGTATACTGAAAACCTATCAGTGCTGATTTCTGCTGCAGTGAGAAATTTTTATTAACTTTTCTTTCCTTCTTTTTGGGGGGCGGCGGTGAGTAGGTGATTGGTATAGTGGTCCTGCGGCAGATACTGAGACCGAACCTGATGAGGAATGGGTGAAAAATAGAAAAGATGAAAGTCGTGCTTTCCAGGAATGGGATGAAGATGCTGACATAGATGAATCTGGTAGGTAAAATTGATTTTGGTGAAATGGTTTTTCTTTTTTCCTGAATATGACATAGCTATAAGAAACAAGCTGAGTGGAAAAAAAGGGCGATGGAGGTTGGTAGGAGAGAAGCAGGCATCTCATTTTAATGACTGGAATTAATTTTTCTAGGAAAGAGCAAACATGAGAGCAGGTAGAAGAGCTATGGGGATATGTCTGGAGATGAAGTCTAGGCTTCATCTCTGCAGAAAGTATGCACTCTAGGCTTGATTTAAAATTTGTCCTAAGCTGTTACATCACAGCTATAGGTATGTGTATATATATATGTGTCTATCTGTGTATATATATATATATATATAT
>VWZP01006939.1:20047-162229 GCA_013396995.1 Dicaeum eximium
TATATATATATATATATATATATATGAAATGCCCTGTGAAATAGTATTTAGATATCTAAAGCAAGTAGGTGGAAACAGCTGCCCTGAGCAGTACATAACTGTAGTAAATATTTCTCCAAGTCCTTTACTGATTTTTAAGTCTTTCTCTCTGGGTTTATTTTGCAGAAGAAGCAGCTGAAGATTCACTTGCTATTAACATAGCACAAATGGAAAAACGTTTACTTCATGGCCTGATTCATCATGTCCTCCCACTTGTAGGCTCCTCAGTGAAGACACTGGTATTGGCCTACAGTTCTGCAGTGTCCAGCAAAATGGTGTGTAATTTGAAACCTGCTTTTTAGTAATTGTGGCTTTGCCATCTTGTATTAATAACTGGCGTGTTTGGATAGTGTAAGTGGGTTACAGTCTAAAAGAATGCTAATTTGTAAGTTGTCTCTAGACACTGTGTGCAGCCTTAAAACTTGTATGTTTACTGATTATTTTCCTTTCTTTTTTCAGGTTAGACAGATCTTGGAGCTTTGCCCCAACTTGGAATATTTGGATCTCACTCAAACTGATATTTCAGACTCTGTATTTGAAAGGTTAGATAATTGTTGTTTCCTCAAAAACAAAATTACAATCCAGCTTTTTGAGTGTTGGGGGGGGGACATTCAAACATTTCTTAGTCTATAGCCAAGAATGAAAGAAAGAAAGAGAAATCAAACTTGTAACTCTCACATGACTTTTGACTAAGAACTAAACCAGAGTAGCAAATCACTGAAATACCAAGTGAAACATGTAACTTCGTAGTGGCCATTCAAAATTCTCTGTCTTACGTACTTATATACTATACTATATTTATATATTTTTATAGCTAATAATGTAAAAATATTACTGTAAATAAAATTTCTATTCCACTTGAAAAAGGTAAGACTAAGGGAGTAAGCTTTTGTTAAAATGAAAAAGTCTGATTTCTAATTAATGATGGGTAATTAGAAACACAGGATCTGTTTCAGGAATCCATCTAGTATTCTTGGAAGAAATGGGAAAGGACAGGAGGAGATATGATCTAATTACACTTGCATTTCAGTGTGTGTAAACTGCCAAGCTTGAGAAACTCAAAATCCTAGAAATTACAAGTGTTAGAATACTTGAAACTGAATATGGAATCTCAGATGTATGTCTGGGGGGTTGAAATTTGCTAGTTCAGTATTTTCAGCCTTTTGAGAAGTAACTTTGTTTAGTAACTCAGATGTCTTTTGGTAATTTCTGTTGAGTATAATTCACTTGTTTTTTGAATGGTTATGCACGTATTTGGTGTTGCGGTCTGATCTATTATTCAAACATTTGTTCAGTATATAGCAAATTTGGACTATTTTAAGTCTCAGTATATGGAAAATATAAGTTGTTACTGATTCATGAATGGTTCACATTTCTCTAGACATAATTTTTCTAGGCATATGTAGAGCACTTGGAGTATCAAATCCAATCTGTTTGGGGTAGCTTCTTTGAATATTAAGTGAATTAATTACAAGTATTTTACTTGTTAAATATTCTTTCCTATATTTAGCCTTAACAGCTATTTCTGAGCAAAAAAACCCCCTCAACCACCAACAAACCAAACCACTTTTCTTTTTCTCCCCCCTTGATTTCAGTTGGTGTTCAGTTGGGTATTGTCAAAATCTACGTCACCTTGATCTGTCTGGATGTGAAAAAATTACAGATGTGGCTATAGAGAGGATTTCCAGAGCACTGGGTATCATATCAACTCATCATACCAGAGGTATTCTGAAAAGCTGCAGGAACAGGAACGCTAAGACTTTGTGGAAAAACAGAGAGATTACTCTGCAGTCCAACCAGAAGTATAATGGTTTGCATGAAATCAGCAATGAAAATCTCATTCAGGGAGGAAATGGTGAGCAGCACTGGACTAAACCTGACAGCTCAGAAAACTTCAATTCTGCTTATGTGTGGATGCTAGATGCAGATGATTTAGCTGACATTGAAGATGCTGCAGAGTGGAGACACAGAAATGTTGAAGGATTTTGTCTTATGGAACCAGCATCCCATATTAATTGTTCTGCATTGTGCTACAGTAGAGACATTTATGGGTTAAGGACTAGAGGGTGGCAGCAGCACTGTGCTTCTACTGACTTGATTTACTGCGGTCACTCGTTTTGTTGTGCTGGGACAGCACTAAGAACTATTCGAGCACTTCCAGAGTCCTCTGCACTGTGTAAAAAACCAATAAGGACTAAGCAGTCAGAGAAAAAAGACTCTGCATACTCTGGGAGTGAAAAAACAGATGAAGAGACTGCACGAGTTCTTCAGTTTCTCAGTCTGTCAGGCTGTTACCAGATAACAGACCGTGCTCTCAGGTGAGGAGACATTTTCAAACTATTTTGCTGGAGGATACTTTTTCTGATTTTGTTTGTTGGGCCATTCAGGAATGAATCTGCCTCATTTCAGTAGAAACATTTTTATTGAAGAAACTGGTAAGTTTTAAGTGGTCTTTGCTTCTTAAATAGTTGCAGTATTAGACTTTAAAACTTTTTCCAGCTTTTCTTTTGGAGATAACAGTAAAATTACTTATATCTGTTTTCTGAAGTCAAGTATTTTTGTGACTTTGTTGTTCTAGACAGTATTAATGCTCTTAGATTTGATTTTTAGTGATTTATTGTTAAGAAATTGTGTTGATTCACCATTTTTTTCATTATGCTTGCCATTGTGCTTGAAACTTTGTAAAACTGGAGTAACATCTTGATTAACCTGTCTGGATAATGACATAATTTATGGACAGGCTGAGTCAGTGGGCTGAGGCCAGTTGTCTGTTCAGTGAGATGAAGTGCCAGGTGCTGCCCTTGGGTCACAACAACCCTGGGCAGTGCTACAGGCTGGGGGCAGAGTGGCTGGAAAGCTGCCTGGTAGAAAAGGATCTGAGGGTGCTCTTTGACAGTGAGTGAACACAAGCCAGCTGTGCCCAGGTGGCACCTGGCCTGTATCAGCAGCAGTGTGCCCAGGACCAGGGCAGTGACCATCCCTTTGCACTTGGCACTGGTGAGGCCACACCTCGAATCCTGTGCTCACTTTTGGGCCCCTCACTGCAAGGAAGGCATTAAGGGGCTGGACTATACCCAGAGAAGGGCAAGTGGAGCTGCTGAGGAAGGGTCTGGAGCACAGGTCTGGGAAGGAGTGTCTGGGGGGCTTGGCCTGGAGAAAAGGAGGCTCAGGAGTGATCTTCTGCTCTTCACAACCACCTGAAAGGAGGCTGTAGCCAGGTGGGGGTTGGTTTCTTCTCTCAAGTAACAAGAGAAAATGCCCTCAAGTTGTACCATAGGATGTTTTNGCATTAAGGGGCTGGACTATACCCAGAGAAGGGCAAGTGGAGCTGCTGAGGAAGGGTCTGGAGCACAGGTCCAGAAGGAGTGTCTGGGGGGCTTGGCCTGGAGAAAAGGAGGCTCAGGAGTGATCTTCTGCTCTTCACAACCACCTGAAGGGAGGCTGTAGCCAGGTGGGGGTTGGTTTCTTCTCTCAAGTAACAAGAGAAAATGCCCTCAAGTTGTACCATAGGATGTTTAGATTGGCCATTAGGAAAAAATTCTTCACTGAAAGGGTTTTCAAGCATTAGAAGAGGCTGCCATGGGAAGTGTCATACCTGGAGATATTCAAAGGATGTGACACTTGGTGATGTTAGTGGTGGATTTGGCAGTGCTGGGTTAACAGCTGGATATGATTATCCCAAGAGTCTTTTCCAGCCTAAATGATTCTGTGATAATTCTTTATGTGCAGAACAACATGTTCAGTACGACCTCATTGAGATAGCTTCATGAGTTGAACATTGAGATAGCTTCATGAGTTACAGAATTTTCTGTTTGCTATTTGCCGCTGATACTTTGTATTGTCAGAAAAATGCAGTTACTGCTTCATACTGAAAATGGGATGAGGCTGAGGTACTTGCAGCCTCCTGCTCCAGTGTGCTGCAGCACTTAGGGCTAATTAAAGCTTCTTGGAGTAGGAAGACTTCATGCATTCCTGTGCTGTTTGCTGTAGTAAACTGAGGAGTCGTGTGAGGTGCTGCTGGCATCAGTTTTTCTCTCCTGAGATTTTGTCCCCATTTGATGTTCGCGAGTACCAGCTATTCAGATGTCTCTTGTGGTTCTTCTGACACTTTCACTCACCAGTGTTACCCTTCCTCAGGGTATGCTTCAGATATCTGGGCTTTGTGTTGGAGCTTGTTTCTCTTTGAGTGTTGCAGTGGACTTGTCCTGACAAACTTTGTTATGTGCTGATTAGGCTGTGCTGTGTGTATTTTACATGTTACTGGTCTGGTTTTTCAGACTCAGTAGTGTGGGAGCAAAGGGAGATTTGGTCACTGAGTCATGGCAAGGGTTTAATTGCATTGCTGGTTTCCCAGTGGTGCTTTTTGGATAAAAGTGTTTAGGAGCTGAGAGTGTGTTGCAACAAGTGCTTCTTGTAGTCACAAGAATACTTGGAGTCCCTGGGGAAAGAAAGCGAAACACCCAAATACAAACATGTGCCAGTCCATTTATTTCATGTAAGTTGTTCCCTGATAGCTGGTTTTGTGGCCAGCAGTTCTGCCTGCTGACAGGAGAAGCTTGTACAGTGATGCTCTGAAGGCATCTTCAGTTTTCATGTCTTGGCTTGAATCTGCAATTTGGTGATTCAAGCCTGGTGGTTTTTTTCAAATGAGTGAGCTTGTTTCTGCTTGAACTTGGGCTAGCTGCTCTGTGAGTTCACAGAGAAGAAAGCAGTCACATGGAGTAATTGCTCAGGTGTGGTACATCTGTGTGCCTGTTGCATCAGCAGCCAAATTCTCTTGCACTCAGAGGAAAGCTAGAGAATTACATTTGAACAATAAGATGGTGTGTTTGCAGAGAGAAGCTCTGCTGTTAGTCCTAGGAAAACATGAATTTGGAATCAAAATTTAAGTTTAACAAAAAAAAAGGTTAAACTTTGGGAAGCATAATGCACCAGACTTGGGTGTGTCATGTTTTAGTGTGAGATGAGGAATGTACACCAAATCATTGGTATTTTGAACAGGAATGACTTTGTAGTTCTTCGAAATAGTTGGTCATCTCTGGTGTCATCCATTAAAAAAGTGGTTTACCACTAAAGTCTGTCTACAGAATTGTTAGCTTATGTAGAATTTAAACCTCTGTGGTTCCTTAGAGGTGTGTCTGTTGTAAGAGGTGCTGTAGGTCTGCGATGGGGTGGTGCAGTGGGGCGCTGGCGGTGCCACAGCTGCGCGGGCTCTAACGCGTCTCGTCTGTGTGTCCACAGGGCACTGACTCTGGGAGGAGGACTGCCACATCTGGAGCACCTGAACCTCTCGGGCTGTCTCACTGTAACTGGTGCAGGCCTGCAGGAGTTGGTTTCTGCATGCCCCTCTCTAAAAGATGAACACTTTTACTACTGTGACAACATTAACGGTAATGTCTTTCTGTGAAGATGTGGTGCTTTTCTGGGGAGTGATGCTTGGTGTAGGGACTTTTTAAAAGAAAAAGATCCACCAAAGCCTCACATTTTTTTTTAATGTCTGTGTAGCACTGAGTTTCACAGATTAATTACAAAATTATGACTGTTAAATCAGTTTTTCCTAGTTTTGGGGATTTTTTTGTTGTAACAATAGTACAGTTCTGTATTACGTAGGAAAACATTTTTAGTGCCTGTATCTCTTAACTTAGTTTATCATAGCTAATAGGGATAGAAGTAGGTCTCCATATAGCTGCTATTACACACTTGTCCATATCTCCACCGTAAACCATGCAGTTGTATGTTTTCTGTATGGTCATAACCTCAGACAGAGGCTTCATTAGGTTGGTATCAAAGCAGAGATTTTTAGGAAACCAATGACGTGTTTTGCCATGCAAACCTCCCATATTGCACTAGTTTTGGTATAGGATATTTTTTGATTCTACGATCACATATCCTTATGGAAAGTGCAATTCATCGGGTTTTTTCTGGTTTTGCTTGAGTCAGTAACTTAGGGATGGAACTAAGCCAGAGAAGGATCTGTATAAATGCATAAAATCTGTTCATTGTACAAGTCTTTTCAGTGTTTACCACACTGGAATTCAGTCTATTAAGCCCAGTAAGCATTCCTAGCATTAGAGATGGGAACCATGGTGTGACTGGTATTCCGTGTGTGAATTTAAAACAGGTAAGTGCAACAGAAGGCAAGGAAAAAACAAGATGATAACCAAGTTCACAGGCCTGTACATCTAATTGTGTGTAAAGCAAAATTGTATTACCTGGTAGTTCATGGTGTCCAGCTCAATAATTTGAATCCATATTGAGATGCAGCCCCAGCCTAGGTACCAGATGCCAGGGCTTTGGTATTGCAAGTAAGTCTGTACTGATATTTGGGTATTCAATCCATTGAAATCAATACAAGATGATGCATTTGAATTGGATTGTAATATTAGAAGTAAAAGTATTAAATCTTATTTTGTGCCCATAATTTTTGCACTTTATGCTCTTTTTTGACACTGCTTTTTTTCTTTTGAGACACTTGCTTTTTGTTACTTCCTTCCTTTCTGTCTAGACTACTGCATTTTAAAATCTATTTTCTGTTGTCTTTCATTTCCACCTGAAAATTTTAAGGTTCTTTTTTAAAAAATCCTTCACTGAGTCCCTTTCCTGCATTATGTTGAGTTTAAAGATGTCTTCATGTCTTCAAAGACCAGTTAGAAGCCTTCTCCTTTTATGTCTGATTGCCTGCTACTTTTCCTCTTTTTATACTTCTGTCAGTAAGACCAAATATAATTTCTCCTCGGACATTCTGGTTTTCATCTTGTCCCTATAAAATACACCATAATGTCTTTGTATTAGTTTACAATGCCCAGATCTGTGTGTGAGTCCACCACTTTAAAGCTTGGCTGTTTCATAGTATCCTCAAGAAATTTTTTAAATTTAAACAGAAGATTTTTGAGTTATTCTGTAAAGTTGTGTGATCCTCTTCCTGTTTATTTCCTTCCTTTTACTTCCTGCTGGAATCTGTGAACCTGTAACTCTGCTTAGTTCTCTAAAGCATCATGAATGCCCTTGGATTAACAGTTACTACTGTAGAGAAAAGTCACAGGACAGTGAGGCTGTAATGGTCTAGCTTCTTTCATCTGTTGAGAAATAATGGCATCTCAGAAGTTTATGGCTTTATGGAAAGTAGCCTTTATAAATTAATTCCCTGCAGTTTTGTCTGAGTTTTGTTCCTTGTATTTTCAATCAAACTTCATTGTGATAGGGCTGTTCAGTTTGAAACTGATACCTTATTCCATTCTGTGGGCAGCAGGATTCCTACAACAGCTGTTTCTGTATCATGTGGTGTTTCTAAAGCAACTAGGGCAAGCAGTAGCTGTTTTCATTTAAATCAGTCCATATCTGAAGCTGTTTGTTTATTTGCACATTTACAGATTGCATTACTAACTGCTGCACAAAGTTTACTGATCTCTAAGCATGTACAGAATAACTTCATAATTTTCTTTGCCCACCAGCTTATCAGTGATTGTTTTCGGGGAAGGAGGTGTATTCTGGGATCAGAGGTTGGAAAACCTGTCAGTCTTGCAGAAAAAAAATGGAGCCAACAGCATGGAATTTAGCCATCTGTGAATAATAAAGATACAGCTTTGTCGTCTGCTGATGAATAAGGGCTTTACTTTTACCTGCAGCTTATTTTCAGATTTTTTTTTTCCTATAAACACTAAGCCTAATGGGACCCTTACACACAACCCAGCTTCATTGGAATTTCTTTGTGGAGGGCTTGATCACACGTTTGTTCGGTACATTGGTTACAATTTTTGTGTTTTCAGCAGGTGCTGTTCTACCTTTTTAGTAGAGCAAGACTAGACAGGTAGAGCGGCTATGGTGAGGTAGATGGGTTTGAGTGCAACTGCTGTTCCACACCAGTGAGAGAGTACAGTTTTTATGACCAGAAACCATGAATTTGCACACGCTTCCAGATCTATTTTGTGTTTGTTTACTGTTAGCTTCACTTCAGTTTTTGGTTTGCATACTGCATGTTTAGGATCTCTTATGTTTTTCACAATGCTGGAGACTTGGAGTTAGATAACCGTCAGCTGCAGCTGAAAACAAATCTGTCAGTGTACATCCCTTCTAATGGCTGATTTAATTTGTCTAAAAGAGATTTGGTTGTAGATCACACTGAACTCAGCAAGAAGAGTTTAATGTTTGAGTTATATCTTGCCACTGAGTTCTTATTTTCCTAAGGCTGTTTTGTCCAGCTGTGCCCATTCTTCTGACTCGTTTCTCCATTTCAAAGCCTTGAGTGCTTTCAGCTTTGGCCTTAAAAAAATTGGGCTCCCTAATTTCTGCAGCAGTAGCTTTTTGCAGAATTTAAGTATGATTCAGTTTCTAGAGCTTTTTTTAAATTATGTAGTCCTCAGGTTCTGTAATTAAAGAAATAGGGCATTAATGAAATAAAGTTTGATTCTAATTATTCACTCTTCTGGCATTTAAAATGTCACTGGTCATAGTTACTCTGTCTTTCAGCAGTCAAGCCAAGACTTTGCAAGTTCTTTTAAGGTGTCTGGACTACTGTGTGCAGACTTACTTGGGAACACAGTGTTCTAAGAGTTAGGTCTCAGTCTAAATTCTACAGATTACCAGTGTACTCACAAATCTCTGAAGGGATATTACATAGTGGTGGCAGCCAGTTGCCTTGGCAGGAGTGGTTCTTTTACCACGGTCTTGGTCCATGTTGTCATGTATTCTTGGTGGAATGCCAAACTTCATTCTAGGGAATTCTGACTAATTTTTTTTCTACTAGTACATGTAACAAAATGGAGTCATCAAATAGCTCTGCTCCTCTCTTACATTACCAAATGTGTTTATATGTTCACCACAAGTAAACAAACCTCACCTCTATTCTGAGTCCCCTAAACATCTGAGTAATCAGATGTGCATGTAAAGAGCATTATAGTAATCCAGTTTAGAAGTAACTAAACCAGTAGCATAGACTGTGGCAGGTTAGATGAGAATCTGATTAACTTTGCTTTCCCAGGTGAACCCAAAACACATTTAATCTAGCAGTTCACTGCTAGCACTTACTAAGGCTTCACAGAGGGAAATATGCATCTCCTTATGATCCACTGCATGTGCTGTTCCTTACCCACACTTCCATCACGTGTTGTTTTAAAAGACTACATTTTGGGCTCCTTATTAAGTCCAGTAGTGATGGTATCTGGCTCATCCCTGTTGAGATGTTTTATTACATGAGCCAGAACCTGACAGTGCAAACAGTCAGTGGTTGCTTGCCCATCAAAACTGCCAGAGTTAATTTGAAATCATCAGCTGCTCAAAGTGTGCAGTGTGTGAAATTGCTGTATGGAGCAGTGTCCTCCTAGATACACAGTGCATTGCTAACTGGGCTGTGCTGAAAGCAGTAATGGCAGATGAGGATGGGAGATAGTGGAACAGGTTGCCCGGAAAGGTGGTGCAAGACTCATCCCTGGACACGTTTGGGGTCAGGCTGAAAGGGGTTTCTGAGCAACCTTATCTAGTTGGTGCCTGGTGATAGCAAGGGGATTGGAACTAGATGACTTTTAAAGGTCCCTCCCAACCCAGACTATTCTGTGATTCTGTGGAAGTGATTCATCTCCACTGTTGGGTTGAAATGACCGTCACACTGGACAATAGGAGAGGAGTATATGCAGTCACCATATTGCTTAATCTAATGCATCAGTGAGGTGAGAGGAATTGGAGACCTCATATACAGAATCCAGAGGAAGCAGAAGACAGTGTTCTTTTGGCAAGATTAAAGAGGCCATTTGAATTTAAACAGAATTCTAAAACAAAGGCTAGTCCAAATGAGGTCAGTAGCAAAGACTGGGGAGGTCAGCGGTTACGAAGCCAAAGAGATGTAGCCAAAGGTCAGTGGTAGTAAATAAAGCCAGGGAAACAAACCCAGTGTCTGGGTACCTTTATAAGAGCATAAAATACCCTCCGAATGATGGTAATTGCCCATATATGCTAAGAAAGAGCATGGGGAGGGCAGATTTCAGAAGATGTGGTTGAACCCTGAATGTTTCATTTTATCAGAATTCTTTATTGCAGGCTATAAAGGAAAGTTAGTGGTACGAGGATTAGACATGGGACAAGAAATGCAGTGTGGGAAGAAGGGTGAAATTTCACTGTGATATGCTTAATTTAATTTTTAAGTCAGTGCCTAATAAATTGAGAAATGAACATATAAGCTTTTCAGATGGTCCAATTTACTTAGAAGTATCCAAGTTTTTCAGATTTTAAGTTGCTGTTAGAGTGGTTTTAATTTAAAAACTGAAAGCTAACTAAAGGGTAGGAAGAAAGGAAAGGGCTTAATGGTCACTGTTCAGGAGAGGAACCTGGCAGGTGACAACTTTCTCCCTTTTCCCCTCCCAAGAGTTCCATGCTGAGATCAGTTTTACCCAGCATTTCCCTTGTGTTGTGGTGTAAGAAATGCACACCGTAATTTCCACATTTTTGAGTGGTGCTGTGTTGTCTCCAAGTAATGATACTGATGATTTCCTGAAGCTTCACTTTAGGTATATATGTGGTTGAAGGTCTGGGTGACTGGGAATAATCAAACTGTGATTGCATGAAACTGAATTCAGAGCTGGCAGGTGCAGTTGCAGATAATGATTTCAGAGTGCTGTTGGTGCTAATTCTGAGATCTTTCCTATTTGCAGCAGCAGCAAAAAAAGCCACCAATGTTACCATCGTCAGGGTGGTGAGAACAAGATAGAGGGTGCTGTGCATGGTTCTGGAAGCCTTGGGGCACTCACATGTGGAGCATTGCATGTGGGTTTGGTCTCCCCATCCTGAGGAGAGTATACACTGGAGTTACAGAAGATACAGAAGAGGCCTTCTAAAAAGTTAGGGAACTGAACACTCAAAAGGCTGAATGTTTCAATCTGGGAATGAGATGGCTGACAAGGGGGCATGACTGTTACAGAACTGGGAAAGCAGCAGATGAGGTGAATGTGCAGTGGTAATTCTCCACATTTTGCAGTGTTAGAGCTCAGGGGCACTGGGTGAATTTTACTTGGATGCACAGTGTAGTGAACTTCTGGAACTTGGTCCTGTGGGGAATTCTGGAAGGAGGTTTAAAAAGAGGTTAAAAACATGTATACGCAACTGAGCCATAAACAAATACTGAAGGAAGTGGACTTTAGTGTCCCTGATGCAACAGGGTTGCTGGAAAAACACAAAAGGTGTGCATGATAGGCTTATATCATGTCCCTAGTCACCACTTTGCTAGTGGTGAAGGTAATGTTAGATGGAGCATCTATCATTGGCCAGACCTAGAAGTTTGTATGTTCTAGTTAGGAGCATGAGGAATAACAAAATGAGCAAGAAAAAGATGGAAAACAATATTGAATTATACTGAGAATTCCCTTCCTTGGGATGCTGTGGTTTTGT
Source organism: Dicaeum eximium (assembly GCA_013396995.1). Classification (NCBI taxonomy): domain Eukaryota; kingdom Metazoa; phylum Chordata; class Aves; order Passeriformes; family Dicaeidae; genus Dicaeum; species Dicaeum eximium. Next base: position 31,460 of record VWZP01006939.1, read on the forward strand.
ACGTTTTGTCAACAAGCATTTTGCTAGAAATGTGACAGTTGCTTCAGAATCACTGCTGTGCTGCACAGCTGTGGCGATGCTGGGGAAGGTCAGCTACGACTTGGGAAATGCTGCTGCACAGAACATGCTCTGCTAAGCCAGCTGTTCAGAAGCTGTTCAGAAGCACTGAGTCTCCTTTCTAAAGGACTTATGAAGAAGCTTTCAAACTGTAGCTTGTAAGTGATGTGGAGGATGAAAATTTAGTTCAGGTGAATAAAAAGATTTGAAAAGGAAAATGAGTTTATTGACCAATGAAAAGTTCACTATCCTGTAACGGCAGTATTTCATTACACTTTGCTTTATTCAGTCTCATCTATCTTAACTTATTTAGAGTATAGAGTATTGCTTTATTGGTGTGTGGCATGAAGTAGGAAGCTGGTTTTAAGACCCCAGATTCTTGGAAATCAGTTGAATTACGACTTTACTGTTGAAGGAGGTAAAAAAAGCCAGATGTGGCATGGTGCCCTAGTTCATTAAAAGATTTTGTTAGAATTTCTGAATACATTAAAAACACCTGAAGTTTTTGTTGATTTTTTTCTCATACAAATGGGGAAAATTTGTGTTGTCCTGGTTAGGTCTTCACCGGCTTGAGTTGGCTCAGCAACCCACTTCCAGTTTTTATTGGGTGCCAGAGCTCAGCCAGCCTGAGTGTAAACAGGTCTCCAAGCAGGCATATGGCTGCAGGAAATAAAATCCTGTTTGAATGAATACAGTAATCTCTTATCACTTTAACATTTACATGAAAAGGGTAAGTGAAGGTAAGTGGAGGTGGGTAGAGTTACAGTGTTGGTTTGTATTGTCTGTGCTTGCAACTCGTTCTTTCTTTCTGAATGGCTCATTTTTAGCCTTATGGCTTCTGATGACTGCAGTGATACTAAGGTGATTCTCTCTTTAGTTTTTGAATTTCCAGTCAGGAGTATGTGAGAGTCTGGCCAACCATGAAGTGTTCGTGGAGAAAAAGCTTCCAGGCTAAAAAACTGTTTCCATTACCACAGACATAGTTTTGGAGGTTATGGTTTCTTTGGTAATGTCATGATGTCATCATCTGAATTTGAAAAATGGGAATTAAAAATACATTGTCAAAACCACTCAGTTCTGAAGCTGTGGCAGCTTGTGTAAAGTTGCTCATTTAGTGTTGCTCATGGTAATTGTGTAATTTTGGATGTCTTACCTTCATGGGACTAAGCTATGGAGAAAAAATCTCTTGAAAAATACCTGTTCCAAGTGAGGGTTTTACACCATGATAGTACTGGCAGCATTTTGGACTTCACAGTGCTGAATGAAATGTAGTGCATTGTAAAAAAATGTTTCCTGAATCACCTGTTCATGAGAATTATGAATCTAAATGAGTGGCCTTTCCTTCTTTTCACGTTTCTGTTGTTTTTGTGCAGGTCCTCATGCTGAAACCGCCAGTGGATGCCAGAATTTGCAGTGTGGTTTTCGGGCCTGCTGCCGCTCTGGCGAATGACCGCTGACTTCTCATCTTTGGGTCTACTTCATTTAGCTGAGCAGGCTTCCTCTCATGCACTTTACTTACAGTTTGCATCTTGTGTTAACAATCCTTGGAGTGAGACTTGTTATACTAGCCTGACCCTGCCCACAACTTCAGAATCTTAATTATGAGTGTACTGTACAGTGTTGTAACAATCTCACAACCTCATTTGGCTTGAAGGGTGTTGGGTTTTATTTTACCTAATTTGGGGAAGATGGGAAATTCTTCAGATTTTTTTTTAATGCCACTTTATTCCAATTTTGGCACTTAAATATACTTTACTGAATTATTTTGTGTTAGGTGACTTCCTTCTTTTAATTTTGAATCCGTAAGTACAATATAAACCTCTGCAGAGAATCTGAATTTTATTGTTTTCATTTGGGTAACAATTATACATCTTTAGGAGCCTGGTTTCTTCCCCTTTCCTCTCATCCTGAAGTTGTTCTTGCAAAATTGCAAAACTTGTATTGCAAAATTAGGGAAATTGCCACCTTCCTTTTGCATTTGGTTTTGTATTTGGGCTTGAAAGACATAAATAAAACATTCCCACCAATAAGAGAATGTGTGCAGCAGTTGAATATCTATGCTTTTAAAGTATAAAGTGCCATGCCAGAAGGCTGCAGAGGTTGGGCAGGTGGGTGGGTGTCATCATGGCTGCAGAGCTGTGAACTGTACAGTATGTATGGGGGTTTTGGTTTGGTTTGATGGTTCTCATGACTCTGCTAAGTGCATTTTTGAAACAGCTTCCAAGGAAGTCAGTCTTCATTAATCTAGACTCTGTTAAAGAGAGCAATACATTTTCCCCCTTGCTCTGATAGTTAAAAAGTCCTCTCTGGACAGCAGAGACTGGAAGGGAGCAGAAAATCTGTTGTGATGAGTAGTGCATGAGCATGTGTGTGGTGGTGTGGGAGAGAGCCCACTGTGTGAGGGATGAGTTCTGTAGCCCATGGCAAGTTGTAAACTTCAATGGCCACCTGCTCATGGTTGGCACAGTTGCAGGCTGTATTTATCTACAGCAGAGGAGGGGCAGGTGTCTGCTTTTGTAGAAGGCAGACAGGTTTTCTTTCTTGTATTCTGCCTAATTTTTAGGACTGACAATTACAAGCTATTAATTTTTACCTGTTTTCCTAATTGGATAAATTCTTTTGAGTAGTATTTATTTAGAACACCAGTCATGGTGACATAGTAGCATTCACGATAAACTGTGAGTGTTGCCACCATCTTGGTCACAGCAAACTGAAGAAAAACACTAGGGAGTGTAGACACAGCTGAGGACAGGATGAGCTGCAGATACACTGTGGAATAAAGGTGGGAGATATCATCAGTGTTCAGCAAAGCATCATGTGCTGACTGTGTACTTTCTAGCGGGGCCTGTGAGAGGGAAGGAACCTGTTGCAGTGACCCATGAGTGCTGAGAGCTGGTAGACACTACAGTGAGGCCACTCATGATCTTCTTTGAAAGGTCATGGAGATCAGGAGAGGTGGCTGAGAATGCAAGAAAGCAAATGTCAACCTGGTCTTCAAAAAGGACAAGAAGGAGGATCCAAGAATGACTGTCCCGTCAGCCCCACCTCCATCCCTGGAAAGGTAATGGAGTGTCTCTTCTGGAGGCCATCTCTATTTGCAAGGATGACAGGAATGTGATCAGGAATAGTCATGGATTCACTGTTTAACCAACCCAAGTCCTCTCTAAGATGAAACAACTGCCTGGCTGGATGAGGGGAGAGCAGTGGACTGTCAACCCTGACTTCAGCAAGGCTTTCAGCAGTCTCCCACAACCTCCTCATAGGGTCAGGAATTGTGGACTGGATGAGTGGACAGTGAGGTCAATTGGGACCTGTCTGAAGAGCAGATCCCAGAGCTTTGTAACCAGTGGCACAGGGTCTGGCTGGAGGCCTGTCACTAGGGGGGTCCCCCAGGGTTCAATACTGGTTTTAGGATTGTTTAACTTACTCATCAGTGGATGAAGGTCCAGATACCTCCTCAGCAAGTTCCCTGCCAGCACAAAGCTGGGAGGAGCTCTGGGCTGATCCCCCTGAGTGCTGTGCAGCCCTTCAGAAGGACCTGGGCAGGTTGGAGAGATGGGCAGAAAGGAACCATTCAACAAAGGCAAGTTCAGGGTCCTGGTGAATGCTCTTCCAATGCTCAACCCACTGTAATTTTTACTTCGAAGAGTTTGATTAGCAAGATAATAGCAGGAAAAGGATATGTATATCAGTATTAACAGCACAACTACTGAAATACTAGTAAGTGGATTTGGTTTTTAGTTAACTATTCTTTTGATAATCTTTTACTTGCAAGTTTGCTAACTTGCAGACAAAGATTTCATACTCCTAAGATTTCATACTCCTGGAATTTAATCAAGTTCTTGTATAAAAGGAATGAGCTTCTGCTTAAGGTTTGATAGAAATATTTATTAAATCCTTCATCTTTAACTTCTTAAGAAAATCTCTTACACCTTTAAATGGTGCTGGCATTATACAGACATAAAATACAGATTAGAATATGAAGAGGCCTCTTAAAAATTGAAGTATGGTCTCTTCACTGATGGCTCTTAGGTATATGAAATTTATTCATAGCTAAAAATTCAGGAACTGAGGTACAGGATTTTTTTTATTTACAACTGTTGTTTGAAGAGGAAGAACATCTGACTAGCTACAGGGATACCAAGGAAACATTTTACTATGCTCTGTTATTTATGTGTGGACATGTATGCTGCTTTGAGAATGTGAGGTCCCACAGTGAGCTCACTAAGTAAAAGACCTATATAAAAATCACCTATTAGTACTGGAAATTTACACTGTCAGTCTCTTCCTTAGCAGTAGTTAGTGGTTTTAGGGCAAATAAAGCTACTAAAAATCATGTTCTCATTTAATTTTTAAAATACTTGGAATAGTTCAGCAGTAAGAAAAATCATGTATTTACACCTCTATAAGCCGATTTCTTGCAGTATTCAGACTGGTCTATACTACCTATTTCTCACAAGTGAAGCAACATAAACCCATATAGAGAGAACATTTTGGGGATAAGCATGAATATACACAGCCAGAGCAAATTCAACATTGGAAACATCAATGGTGTGAACTCTCGTGCTGTGTACAGCTTCTATTAAAGGTCTCACTTCAGAATATGGCATATGAATAGGAAATCCAGAGACCTGGAAGAAAGAAAGAACAAAACATGTAAGAAGAAAAGATGAAAGCACCTGAATAAATACATAGTTTAAAAAAATTTACATGCTAAGTAAAATGAATTATCCTCTCTATTGCCAGCCTGAGGTGATGCAATAGAAGAACCTGTGTTTGTATTCTGATAACACCTCCCTTTTCCACATACTCCAGGCAAGCTTCTGACATTTTTCCTCTTAACTTTGGTTTAAGTTCAAATTGAAGTTCTTTAGAATCCACACATATAGCAGAGCTTCACTGCTTTTTTGCCTTGTGGCTGGTTTTAAATCACTCTGTTTTCCTGGCTTAGGATTTGAGCAAATGTCTCCTGCTCAACAGGAACTGAAACCTCAACTCATTCTGGGGCTGGCCAGAGGTGCCAGTACTGTCACAGGTGTACCATGTGGAAGGCCCTTCCAACAGCCTGGAGGAAGAATGCACAGCCACACCAGTGACTGCAGTGAACACATCAGTCAATTTTTTTCTGTCTTTAGAGAGTGAAGCAAAGACTAGAAAACTGAAGAAAAGCACATTGTGTGGGCTTCTGCAGCTGTAAGTAGACTCTGTGTAGCACTACTCAGCACCAGCCCCAGCTTCCTACTGACCTGAGAGCTGCTGCACCAGTCAGCCCCACAGCAGCTGGTGCTGGCAGACTGCACTCGTGTTTATGTACTGGCAGTAGTGGCCACTGTGCAGCAATAAAACAACAATGAACCTAATTAACTTTATAGTCTTATGTTCAGCAAAAGCATTTATCTTCAACATTACAAATGAAACAAACCAGATCATCACTACTTCACTCTAAAAATATTATAATCGTTTATCTTTGGTGTAAAATCTCTTGTGAATTTTGGTAGCAGAAGAAATAACTAGCCTAGGACACGCTTCTATACCACAGAGTGGCAATACTAAAACCTAGGGATTTAACTTCTTGCTTCCATGCACAAGCCATTTATGTTCACAAGTGTACCCTGTAATCTCCCAGCTGTTTTTGCAGCTCTGCCTGATGGTCATCTTCTACATCTTTGCCTTGATTTTGTTCCAGCAGCGGCAAGAAGTTACGGAGGGTGGAGGTGCAATATCTGTTCCAACGTGTTGGGCGTGTGGGTCTCCATTCCATAATCTTATCTTTTAGTATTTTTTCAATTCTGCAATAAGATAGACTGATTATTACAATTCTAGTGTTGGACATCTGAACTGATCTCTCTTGGCAGACAGTACAGATTCTGAGAACCACACATGACCTCAGTTAAACTTCCTGCTCACTGAAAGCGCAGAAAAGCCAACATGGCTGTGTAGTATTGTCTGCATTGTCAGTGTCTGCATGGAAAGCCATGGCTTACAACCCCTTTTTAGATTACACCCTCTCATTCCCCCACAGCATTTTGTTCTTTGTGAAATGCTAGAGCAATGATTGATTAGTTCTTTCCACCCGGCAATCTCTATTGAAGAAAGAGAATTTTAAAAAGCCCTGAAACAATAGCTTCTGATTTTTAAGACCATTCTCCTGGCACTGAAAGTGTATTTTTAGGACCTAGGCATGAATACCTAGGAATGCTCTGGTATTAGCACTGATGGCACTTGTTCTGGAAGTAGCATTACCTGCTCTGTAGTTCCAGTGCAGCAGCCTTATCCGAATGCTCATAAGTTAGTTCTTCAGGCTAGCGATAAATAAATAAATATTAAAACATGCAATCTCTTCCAAACCTCTAACAATGTAACTTCAGGAGTTTCTGCCTTGATGATGCTTGCAGGAGTTTGTGATTATGATAAAAGAATCTATTCTTTAACAGAGACATGATAAAAATTTAACTAGATATTTGTGTGTAATTCTGTTTTCATTTTTTTTTCCCAAGTAAATTTCAATTGCTTACACCTTTGAGAGCTATACAGAAATTTCTGGCTTTTTACTAGGGATGTTCATACAGCTTGAAAAAATGCCTTCTTAGCCATGAAACAAAAATTGACTTTTTCTTTATAATACTGAGCTACTAGTTTAGATATGTTTGTGTTGAAGATTTATTCTATTTACTTCACTGTTGCCCTGAGATCTTAGATAGCCAGTTAGAGGGCAAAACCATTAATTCTATATAAAATCAACTTTTTTCAGTATTCCTGCTTCCATTTTTTTAAGGGAGTAACTGGAAAATCTTTTTAAAAACCAATGCTATTACATAAATATACTTAACTGAAGAAGTCCAAAGAACTTAGTATGTGCTTTCTTATACCAAGTCTGTGATTTCTCAACCCCTCTTTTTTGAGTTGGCAATAGATCCATCAATACCTGAATGCTGCGGAGACCAGGGAATGGCAAACTTCTTGAAAAGAAAGGCTTCCACTGTTTTGGTTTGCTGATATCAAAATTTATCCTTCCTGGGGAATCATATTCTTGCATATTAAACCAAATCTACAGGAAAGCAAATTTGGTTTAGCTTTCAGCATTCCACAGGAACAGGAACACATTCCACTTACATAGCAATAAAATACTATATAATGTTAACTTCCTGAAGCAATTTTTTCTTGTGTTCTGAACTGCATTGTCACCCCTCTGGACTGCTGCACAATTCTTTCTGAATTCTGATTAAATTCCTCCAAGAGCCCCAGCCCAGTGCTGCTGTGGCTGTGATGCCTGGTAGCTGCTGCACCCCAGCACCACTGCTCTTTTAAGTGTATCTTGCAGAATACAAGCAGAGACTGCAGACACACAGGACACAGCGTCTGTGCACATTTTGTCAGCAAGTGGAACCCATGTCTTGCACCCCCCTTCTTCACAGACATTCATTTTGGCCTCTGTGGCTAGTCTGGAGCACACAGGCACTGTAGGATTCATGTTCAAACAACCTTTAAATAACTATTTCTAAGGCTGGAGCAAACTTTCAAACTCAACTTTCAGCTTCCATTCAAATAAACCCTAGGGTTCTTTTCTTAAGTTTGCCTTCTATTTTCTAATTTTCAGACATTCACACATCTTATTAAATCGTTATCATGCCCCTGTTTGTGTCCCCAGAATCTGGGAGGTCTGGCTTCCAACCAAGTCAGGGAATGCTGCTGGCAGGACAGTTCCCAGGGCTTCTGAGCCTCCCAGCACAGGCTCAGCTCCCAGTCTGTTGGCCACTCCTTCACTTGCCCAGGGCTCTACAATCTCTCCTCTCTCACCCCACGATCTCGGAGAGTTTACAGCCACACAATGAATAATATATTCTGAACATACACTAGTTTTAACTTGTGTATTTTCAAATAAATGGGAGGAGTTGATGCCAAGCAGAAAATCAGTATCATTTTTGTCCTCTGAGGTGCCAGCTCTGTGTTGTGCACATTGAACCATTCAGGCTGTGCCTAGTGTCACATGGGTAACTCAAGTGACTCCTTTGTACTTTTTTCCTCATTTTTCAGTCACATTTCACCTGCAAACTACTATCTTTGAGGAATGATCACTCCTCACCTAAGCAGTTGTAATCTTAGACCATCCACTCTGGGAAACATGTAAGTAAAACTCAGTAACAAAAATTACATTAACAGATCTCCTGATCAACCTAAATGCTGGTTTAAAAAAACATCTTTCTTATTTAAAGTATTTAAAGTAGCTGAAAAACCTACTTAAGATTTAATAATATTTCTAATAAATGATAACCTAAATATCTTTACAATGATGAACAAATTATGCCAAAGGTTAAAAAAAGAAAATCAAGTTATTAATCTTTATACGTATAGAAATGTGACAAGACTGGGCACACTTACATTATCACAGCTGATCAAGCAGTACACATTTTTTAAGGGGCAGAAAGTATCATACTGCCCATAAAAACATCCAGTACTGGGATTCCAAATTACATACTGACTTTGTTCCAAAGTTAATACATATGCAGTTGGTCCCTAGGAAGGAAAAAAAAAAGTATGAGAAAGATGTTTGAAAACTGGCTACAAGGACGAAGCATCTGTAATCCTTGATTTGGCTTTAGCTTGTATAAATGGTGTGTCCAGGACAAATTGATGGAGACAGTCCCTTCACAGCACCTCAGTCATGGATGCACAGACTCTGACAGAGTTTGTGTGGGATTTGGTACAGGTTCAGAGGTGATAGGAGAGGGCTAGGGATTCTTAGTGGTCACACACATCTGCTGATTCTCTACAAGCTACAGATGCTTGGTACTGCATGATGATGACAACTAATACCAGTTTAAGCATGGAAACAGAGCTCTAGGAAAAAACCCCAGACATATACTAAGATATACTTTCAATTTTTTATTTGCTTCTCTGAAAAGAAGCAGTTCCCAGCGCCAATCTTTATGTATCTTTTATAACATCCTGGCAAAACATCCCAGCAAGAAATGACTATCCATTGCTGGGGGCCAAAGACTTCACAAAATAAAAGTTAATACTTAGGCCAAATGAAAGAACCCTCTTACCTCAGGAATGGCATTTCCAACGATAAGCCAGGCTTTTTTCCCCATACCAAGAAAATAATTACACAAGAGCATGGCGTGTTCTTCCTCATCTCCCGCCAGAAGATAAAGAAATTGCTAATTGAGGTATTAAAAAAAAAAAAAGTTTTTCTAGGCAGTTATCAACTTAGAATAGTTGATAATGTTTCTTAACACATCTGAAGCAAGGAGTCCTCTCAGATCTTTACCGTTTATTGGTCACTGCTTCAACACACAAGATGAAGAGTGAATGGTGTGAGCATCCATGAGATCTGAGATCTTATCACAAGAACCAGGGTCTTTGTCTTTTATAGAAATACCATTTTTCTGAAAAGTTCTGAGATGATAAAAACTTCATCTATGATAAACAATGTCTGCTGTTATTCTCTAAATGACAGAATTTGTGTGACAGAAGGCTAAATACCCCACTATTGCTTACACTACATGCAATGTCTTTTCTGTAGTTCCTTGGAATGACAACGATCCATTTTAAGTCATGACAATGACATTATGGACCAGTTTATAACTGAGAAAAAATGGGAGATGCTTTGAAGCCCTAAAGTATTCTTAGCTTATTGCAACCTATCAAAGATAAAATTTTTGGCTCAGATCAGAAGAAGCAACTTCTTTCAAGCTTTGGTTCTTATTCTTTGAAATAAATAGCTCAAAGAAATATTCCTCACAATAACAGAATCACAGAGTAATTTAGGTCTGAATGCATCTCAAGAGCTAATCTAGTACAACCTCCCTCCAAAAACATGGCCACTAGGATGTTTCATCACATTCGAGAGGATAAGGAACTTCTTTTTAATGCATTGCTTACATCTGATGTACTCCATAAATCACAAATTCCAGCAAAGGACACACTATCGGGCAGAAAAGGAATCAAAGCAACATATCGAGCCACCAGTTCCTGCAAGAAAACAGAACAGAGCAGGTCACCCCTTTAATTCTAAATGCTCTAGTGTTATTATACCAGATGTGAAGAACATTGCTGTTCCCACTCAATGACAAAACACTCAGTAACCTCAGTACAGCAGCTAGCTCATTTTAGAATTTGTATCAAAGACTGGTATGATTTACTGCCATTGAGGTTTGGCATTATTCTTTGTTTTAAAGGATGATACTCATTAATACACTTATTTTTTCCCCTGAAAAGAAAAATATTATTTTTCAGTATCATTATAGTTAGACTTACTGTGTATTACACATAGTCAGTCATAGTCATTACTACTTTTATTTTGTATCTGTAGCTTTTCCTTTGCCAAAGGTGTAGCTGTACAGCAGAGACACAAAGCTGGGATTTGCTTATGTGCACATGCATAGGCAAACAAACACGAGGAAATCTGTATTCCAGAGACTTCACTATCTTTTTAAAGTACTTACTGCTGCTGTTTGAGATCTATTTGGGACAGCATCAAGAAGCTCCTGTGGTGGATTCAGAGGTTTGATATATCTGGTAATAAAAACTGTTTTTCCATCAAGGTCAATTACAGTTGTTAGGCACTGGCGGCTTGGAAACTTTGATGTACATTCAGCTTCATATTTTTCTGCTGCCTGGAGCAGTTTCTCATCTTCTTGGGTATCAAACTTCAAAAGATAGTAGAATTTATACAAAACCAGTTTTATTTATAGTTTGGACTTATATCTTTACTATATTTGGCCATATTTCACCATTTAGAGGACAAAAAAAAGGATATTAAATTCTAATAGCACTTTGAAATTGCCTTGTATTATAAAGCTTTACTTACAGACATAAAAGGAAGGTCAAGGCAATGGAAAATCAGGTAATTTGCATTTACTTATGAATGCCCATAATGATCTATACATACAAACTGGCTTTATTAAAGCACTGAAAAATGTAGTGAAAACTATGGCCAAGTAACACTGGGGGCATGAGGATGTAACACCACATATTAAGTCAAAAGTAAACAATTATGGTTAGATACTAATCCTATGTGCTATTCCCACAGCACTCCATTAACGCCACAATTGACATTATGCATAAAATGATTTTTATATAAATAATACTGGAACAACACTGCTCAATGCCAAAATATTTGCAGAGAAGGTTCAAGTGGTATTTAGATGAATCCTTATAATTTAGAGGTGTCTAAAATTTCCACATTTTTAAATGAGATTTTCAAGAAGCAAATGTAGAACTCAAAAGCACATATTAATTATATAACAATGACAATTATTTCATGGTGTTACCTAAGATGTCATCTTTTAAAGGTATTAAGATTGGTCAAAATTATCTATTTAGAATTCCTTGTATACTTCTAGTGGTGCTGAGAATTAAATTTCAACCTTCATAATAATTTTGTTTAAAATTAGCCACTTTTGTCATTTGTTACTCTTCTTCTCAAACTAACCTGAGGTGGAACAGCTGGGCACTGCCCTGCAGCTAGACCTCCAAGTTAGGAGAAAGGCACACAGTGGTGATTCTTCTCTACCATAATTATGAGCAGACAAGCAGAGCCTCTGGCATGTTATGAACTTAAATGTAGCAATTTACTGCAAATATTACTGGCAAATAAACAATTACTATGCCACGGTCAAGTAACACAAACTGCAAAAAGGTTGTATACTTCATCTGGCACAAACCCAAGCTAAATCTTAAACTGGGAACAACTGGAGTGTCTCAACTGATTTATTAACATTGTACCTTCTTAAGCATTTCATTCATCTAATAGAGATTCAGGAAGGAAAGCAGGAAAGAGAGGAAAAATAAGTAAAGAAACAAAAAAGTATCATAAAATAAACTAAAATTAAGCTTAGCATCCTCAAACACTACACAAGCATTTCAAATTAACTGCAGGTCAGAAAGAGGAAGAAAGTACGGCAAATTATTTAGGTTTTTATTTCCACAATATGCCAAACTCTTTCTATAATAGGTGCATGTGCTGCATCTGGAGAATTGCAGCAAGGAATTGTAATGACTATTTTTGTTAGTCTAAGGCACTTCTGGTTTACTAATGAAACTGAAAAAAATAGCAGCTGCTGTTCAGGAATTATTATCTTCAAGATCTCGAGGCCATGCATGAAGCCATAAATAATAAATGCTCATTTGAACAGTATAAACACAGAAACAAGAAAATACTTTTTGCACCTGCCACCTCCTTTTCGTCCATGGTTCACAAGTACTCACACAAATTGTTTACTCAAGTACATGGAAAAACTACATGCTCACAGATAGGAATGCCAATTTGCTTTCTCTTAAGACTAAAATTAGACACCTGGGCAAAGTTAATTCTCATGCATTAAGTGCACATCTCACTTAATGGTGCATCTAATTAAACTGAACTGAGATTAAATATTTGAAATAAACCACTCCAAATTTGTACAAATGTTCTCCTGTACTTGCATTCATGTCCTTTAGTACACTAAGGAGAGCTATTAATATGCATCTCAAGAACTGCACCACTGGAAACAAAGAGCAAGAGTATGATGAATTAGTGATTAGTTACCTTCTCTCTGACAGACTCTCCAGGGATGAGCTGTGGTTCAATGGTAATAAACAGTGTTATATATGAGCCCTCACTCAGATTTCGCACAGAATCATAACCTCTCTCCATGCCCACATTCTTTTCTTTGCTGTAGCCAAGGAGGACTGGAGGAATATTGATCTTAAAGGTACCATCAATCTACAACAGATACAGAGAAATACTTCTCATTAAAAGCAAAAAAGCAAAAGTTCCCTCTCACATAAATTTGCTACTTGTGTCTGCTTGTTTTCTTCTTTTGATTGTTAGTTTAAATTACAAAATAAGAAAATGAGAGAATATGACATGTTGATTAACAGTGGGAAAAACATGAGATATCTCATTGTTAAATATATTAATCACAACTTGATTTCAGCCTCTCTTGCATATTATGAACACTAATATTTAATGAAATGGAAATCATTCACACTAATTCACAGAGAAAGAAAGAGTACTGGCCTTTCACTACTTTTCTTTCAAACAGCAAACCCTACATGGCTCTGTTTACCTGGAAAAATGAAAAAATGGCAAAATACAGGTTGCACAACTATGCTTCTCAAGGCAACAGCAGACCAAGAGGCCTTTGCCTATAAGAGATGTGGGAATGATGCTCCAGCACCTCAGAGATGGAACCTCTTCCATGCACAACCTACTGATGCCTCTTGGATGGAACTGGAACGGGGCCCATTCATCCAGCTTCTACATGGAAGTGCTCTGCCAGGCTCTCCAGCCTTTTGCAGCTCCCCCTGCTACCACAAACAGAGAATCAGGTCTTTCTGCAGGGCTGGGTGGGACAAGAGATGGCAGGCCCCACACTTGCTGGGCAGGTTTCAATGGTGGAAGTACCCAGCTTTAAAAGAAAAGCAAAGAAATTAAGCTCCTGATTTGCACACAATTAAGGCAACTGCCACCAGAAAGGGTATCTTCAGTGGATGTGGAAAATGAACAGATGACTCAGTGGCATGGCTCATCAAACATTTAAGAACAAAATTAAGTTTTGATGAGGAGAAAACTAAATATATAATTCAAAATTTCTGCTCCAGTGTATTAGAACTGGATGATGAGATGCTTCATTTGCTACTGAAATTTAGTTGCTAGATGCACCTGGATGTAACCACTGTGCTGATTAGGCTTTTTCAAATTCCGTATGAAATCCTGTTCAAATGCAAAGAATCTCGACTGCTGGGAAGATCTCTACAAGCACTCACACTCTGCTTAGGAAATCACAAATTCCCAACACCTCCTCAAAGAGACTCAGAAGTGTATCTGACACGAATTCTGGAGCTACTCTGGTTCTACAGCGGAAAGAGTAAGAGGTTAAGCACAGAGGCTCACATCAGTATGGGAAATCCTTACAGATGGATTGTGGATGGTGGCTGTGTCCTTCAATGCATATTGGTAAGCAGTCTGTTAAAATGCCAAGTCTGCCCATTAAGTCTCTCAGGACTGTGAGGAGACACACTTCTCAGGTGGATTTTATTCATTCCACATGGGACAATTCCCTAAAAATGACCATTGGATCATGCTGTTTCCTGTTTGTTGACCTATAGCAATGGTGGTCACATTATGTGACATTGTCTGCACAGGATGGCTGAAGACTCATGAAAAGAAGGTCAGATCTTCTTACTACTTACTTCTTTAAAATCAGTGAAAGCTTCATGCTATAGAGCATCACAGCCCTCAAAGAGATAAATTAACTGCTTAACCTCTTAAGCTGAAGAGAGCATATTGTCAATGATCTAGCAGAAACAAGTAGACTAAGGCTGGTTAGCCATACTCTGTCCAAGATTTCTCAGCAATGGAAAGTATCCCATGCTTTCCTGAATCCCATGACAATTACATTCTGTCTCATTTTGCAGACAGCCCAAGAAAACCACTTTGATCACCAAGCACTCACTCAAATTAAATGAGACTCCTATAGACTTTCCCTCCACACAGAGTATGCCTTGAAGTCCTTAAGGTTCTGAAAAGTGCCCCATATGGCCAGAGAATAGCAAATGAATGTGTCATTAGGAATGCAACTGATGCCTCAGTTTCTTACTTCATGAAGATTCTGACTTTTGTGATCAGATGATTTGATCTACACATAAAAGCAACTCCATGCAGAAGAAGTCCTACAGCTATATTACAATATGATAGGAGTATCAATGGAAAGAAGTAGTTTCCTTAAGCTAAGTCCAGGATGAGTGGCTGGACAAAAAAAAGTATTTCCTCTGTGAAGAAGTGCATGTTTTACTACTACTCCCATGACTAACCCTTACTATTTCTTGAAGAAAGCTTCTCTTGGAAAGTTCTAAAAATGGAAGAAAGAAGGGATTGGGAGAGGCAAAGTCAAAATCTTGTGATTTTGGAATCTTGTGGTTTTTTTTCATGGGAAGTGTGAAAAAAGAGTTCAGTCAAATTTCCTCACCTATGTAGGTGACTCTATTTCTAGTTCATCTATCTAGGCTGTGCAATACCAGAGCCCTCAAAAGTCACTGATCCAAAAAAATCTGTACTGTTAACCTTGCTACTGAGGGAAGCCAGGCTGGATTGCCACTGTTGAGTATGTTTTATCTCTTCTCCCTTCAAAACATTGAACTTACTGGGAAATACTCACCTAATCTGTCAGTAAAATCCCAGTGGCTTCAAGGACATCGTCAAACAATTCCATAAAAATAAACTAACAATTACAAAGAACATAATTAAAACTGACATTCCATTTCCAGTTCTTTTCCATTCTCAGTTCTGTATTTTACTTCAAATAAAATCACTTACCCTTGCTTGAAAATATATGGTAGTAAACGGAATCTTAACACATCCCAGCCAGTGCCTCTCAATACGAGTGTGGATTCCACTTCCTCTTTCACGATCATCCTATTGAAAAGTTGCCCAACATAACACTTTGTAAGACTGAGTTAAAGGAAATTAAGCTATCAACAACTGAATCAAAGCATTCATAAAAATTCTGTATTAGTTTTCTTTAAGTATCAGTTCCATTACTAGTGCAGCAGTAATTATTCTGCACACCTTTCAAGCATACCAGATGCTGAAAATATATAAGAACATCACAGTCCATGGTACAATGTGCTTGCAACTTTAGGGTTCAAGTCCTGTATAACCTGTGATGGAGAAATTAAAACTCTTGACAAAGAGTCCACAAGACTTCTCAGACAAAGTAAATGAAGCTCAGGTCTTCTAATGAAATATTTTATTAGTATTTAGAAAAGATTTCTGAAGCTAAAATTGTATGAAAATCTAAGTAAACCCTGTGAAATGGAAAAACTGTTTTCATGTGTACTGCCTATCAGATTTCCAAATCTTTTATGATCAGCCTAGAATTATTTTTTAAAAAACCTGTCATGACATCCAAGTTTCAAGAGTGTAGCTTTCTTCTTTCTGCTTCATCAAGTATCATTTCAGTTTTAAGGACAGAATTCTGTTCTCAGTGAAGTGTGTGCATTATTTATTTCTGGGTTATATTTTCAAGAATGTTGAGTGTTGCTATTTGTGTCTGCTGAGTTGACTAGGAAAGCTTTCACTGGATTCAACAGGGGAGGGAGTTATGCTTACAAAAATTTCTTCTTACTAGTACTTGCAATTTTTGTCTCATTCAAAAAATTAATACAATCAACCAATTGATGATTTGGGCTTTTTTAATTATTTCACCAAAGAGCTTGTAAAACAAGATGAGACAAAGCGTAACAAGATAGTTAGCAAAAAATACAAGAACTGGGATCACTCATCTGGAATGAAGTAAAAAACTCTGGGAAAGGTTAAGAACAGAATTTAGATTACAATCCATGATGCCTCTCAATTTTAGGATCTCCAATTTCATTAAGTATCAGTAAAACATATTACATACACGTGTTCAACTCTATCAGCATTTTATATGGTACAAGATGAATTTGTACAAAGGTTAACAGTGTAAAGATTGCTCCCTCTGACAACCTTGCAGTATTGACAAGATAAAAACAAAAGGAATGAGAAAACAGAGAAATGACAGGCACAGGAGAAGGGAAGTTATTACATGGAAAAGTCTTGTTCTGACAACTTCAAAAAGCTCACAATGTTCTCTAATGTACACTGTCCTTCAATTATGAACTCACCTCTACAGCATCATGAAGTACTTCATCAAAAACATTAATGAAGACTTCATCTTTTACTGACTGCAAACTGTGGGTGCTGTAGTCACCATTAGGAGCTCTGAAGAGGTTAAATAAATCAAAAACGTGATTTGAACAGTACAGGAAAATGAGGATAAATTTGCATGCTCAAATTAAATTATTATTACACAGAAACAATTTGGTTTCATTTTGCATACCTGAATGGAAGCTCAAGTTCCTCATTCCAGCAGGGGCTTGGACCTTCTGCTGTCGTTGTCCGGCAGACTGTTCGCTGAAAGGAAACTTCTACAAAAGGACGGACCAAAACCTGTAAATAGATATCAAAATAAAGGAAACAGACCTCTGTGGAAATTCACCAGAGCACATTCCATTACACATTTCATGCATTTAGAAAAACATACATTGTGGCAATCAGCCTGGTTCAGCCCAGACATAGTTTTGATACACCTTAAATATTGCACTTCACGGGTTTCTAAGCATTTATGAAGATTTAAAAAACATTTTATACACTAGCATTTCCAAAAGTTTATGTGTATTCAAAATACTTGATGTATTTATATACACTGGCAAAATCACATTTTCTCCTCAGAGTGGAAAAGCTACAGGTTATCTGATCAAGGAAAGTAACTGAAACAGAACATGTGATACAGACACCAGTGGAAAAAAGTGCACTTGTATCCTCTTATCTGTAATCCAAGAAGCCTACAGCTACAATCCCAGTTGTCCCTGAAACTGGCTCCTATGACAGATAAGCAACTTCATCTAGACAAAACAAACCCCTAATGTGATTAAAAAAGCCTTATTTAACATTCAAATGTAAATGGCAGAAGCTCTTCTACATTTCAAAAAGCTGTAATTTTGAAGGAAAATCATAAGGAAACCAGTAAAACCGCTGAAGGTCTTTCATCTTCATTCAGAAGGATGCTGAATCTAGTTTTAAACAGCAAGCAGTTGTAATTTCAGTGTCAGCCATAAGAATGGCTGTGCTGGTTTAGATTAGGAGTGTACTGGACCCAAAGTGCAGCCTGTGAAAACAGCCAGCAGCCAACACATACAGAAAGGTAAGAACTGAGCAGGCATACATGCTATTTTCTCCTATTACTCTTCCAGACTTCAAACATTTTCAGATGAAAGACTTTCCTAAGTCTGTAATGATTTTTCTATTAAGTAACTCCCAAGGGATAACTCTTCCACACACTTGTCCAATACCCACTTCAGCACAAACCAACCTCTTTCAAGCACAATACATGTAAGCAACTTCTCTGGGCACTGACCAACTGCTGAATGAAGAATCACAACCTTCTTCTGAAGGTTTGTTTTGAACCTAACTCCTACCAGCTTCATTTGCCCATCACTCGCATTTGTACTTACAGTGCCAGGAAATAGTCAATCCTTATCCAGTGTCTATGACTCATGATTTTGTGCCTTTCTACCATATTTTTCCTCCTCTACTGGCAGTTATCGGTGTTCTGGCTCAAAGTTCCACCATTTTTCACTGGGCAGGAGCCATTCTGTGTATCTGATATCCTTCTCTGAACCTTTTGCAGTTTTACTCTCCTTTTGGAGATCAAGGAGGGGGCAAGGCAACCTTGCCAGTAAGGTATCTTTCTGAGGGTGAATGCTCACAGCTTCACAGAAAATGTCAGTTTTGTAACACACCTGGTTGAATGCCCAGTCTGGGCTGTTAGATGGGATCTGAGCTGATGGAGAGGCTGCAAACATCTCATTAAAGGACCTTGAAGATTTTGATGGCTGTTGAAGTTTGCTACAAGAGGAAACAGACAACAACAATCAGGGCAGACAGAGAATTCATTACAAAATGTGAATCCCTCACATTGTCTATTAGCCCTACAGAATTCTGGAAATAGTCCTGATGTTTTCTGTTACAATTTTAACCTTGGGAAGATCTTTATTAGATCAAATAACACAAATAAATGCCAGAAAGGGGTATTGTATACTTCTTACAAGCCTCATTGCAAGAGTACTCTTTTTCTAAAGAGTTTATCAACTGCAGACTTTTTTTTGCCTACCCCACACAATCTCTTTGAGCTACAAGGTTTTAAATTCAAGTAGTTGAATCCCTGCAGAATTCATGAACAGTGTAGATCTCATGGTATTCAGGCAAGGCCTCTATGGCAAAAAAGAATTCATATGAATATTACAGATTTGTCATCCCATGAGTGAAGTAAAAGACAATATATGTTAAAACATTTATTTTTAGCCACATGGCTTTTTTTGTGATAAGACCACATTATAAAAGAAGTAACCGTTACATAAAAGAGTAACTAACAAGTAACTAACAACTAACAGTAGCTAGAAGTAACTAACATAAAACAGTAACTATTCATGTATAAAGCAGCTCAAAATAAGATATTTTATAATGCAAAAAGGCTGGATGTGGTCTTAATTATTTTTGTAATTCTGGTAATGAATTGAATTTTTCATCTTCTTTTTCCTGTCAGTGAATTACTTTTCTCATTATCAATTTATTTACAGAGTGCAACAGAACCTCTAACACAGTGAGAGAAAAAACAGCTGACGATGCTAAATTCTGTAACCGGTCAGTTTGGAAATACTTCTGAGTTAAATGCAAGGTGTATTAATTTTGGGGGAGAGAGAGAAAGAGATTGAGAGAGAGAGAGCGAGCACTGCATTAATACATTGCTTCTGGAGCTGGACCACACTGTTCAGTGTCTCTACATGAAACACCATCACGCAGTGCGGGCATTGTCTTAATGTGCCTGAGTGTAAAGGTCACCTTTACAATTAGAGCCACATTAGGCTCAGTCTATTAACTAAAATGGTTCATCAAGGAGAAAATCAACAAGCTGCACTCAGGAGACAAATATAGTATCCCACAGTGAAGAACTCGATTTTTTAATATTTGCTTTTGGTATTTAATTAAGATGTTATGAATTAACATTTTCCTGAGTATTATCAAGAGGCTTGCTTAAGGGATAATTCATCTGATATTACTAGAGTTATAATGCTGTCAAAACTGTAACTTATCTTTCTGACAGTTTCTGGTAAAACATGTCTTGAATTGCACAGCTACTGAAAAATTATTATATTAATCTACAAACTTACAAAATATCACTCCTTTATCATCATCAATAAAAAGACAAATGTATATATGTATGTTTTTATCATGAGAATCAAAACAGCATACATGGCTGAATTGTAACATCTGTTACTTCATCTGTCCTCAAAACAGTAGAAGCCAAAAAATGAATCTGTACTGGGAAGAAGCTTTTAAACATACCTCATCACTGGTTTTCTCACTGGAATATCATAGGCTCTGATGATGTTCACTAAAAGTTTTATGTCTCCATCTGATAAATTCTGTGCTGTGACCTTCTTCCTTTCTTTTCTTCTTGGCCTTAATGGTCGTTTTGGCTCTGCCAGTTTGAAGAGGCCGAGTCCCAGAATGCTAATAATCATAAAGCAGGTATTTAGTCAGTTTTGCATAAAGTCCAGCATTCTAGTGTTACCATGACACACATGGAAATTATGCACTAACACAAAAAGGAAATATATGCTCCTGCTAGTGCCAAACAAAACTCTCTGAAATGTCAAAATATTTCAATTGTTTAGTACTGCACTAATCCTGAAATTATATTTCAGGAATTATAATTTCAATGCGCAAAGAAGTTTGGTTGGTTGGGTTTTTTTTCCCTCAAAACTACGTAAAGTGCAAAAAAGACAGTTACACAGCTTCAAGATAGATCTAAACTACAGTGTTATAAACAAGGGATCTAGCAGATGATGATAACCACTGTATGGAGAAGGCAAAGCATCTACACAGCTACGTACACTGAACAACAGGCTACAGAAAGGAAGCAGAATCAATATTCCACAACATACCCTGGACCCTCAGAACTTACAACCCAAGGCAAAGCAGAACCAAAAGAAAAAAGAAAAATAGAAAACCAATAAAAGATTAAGAAACCAAATATGAAGATGTTTTATTTATGCAGATGTAATGTTTACATCATTGATATCAACTGCAAACATTCAAAAAACACTTTTAAAAACTGATAGATAATGGCATTTCTTCCTTATATATAATAAAGCCCCCACAGTAATTACTATTAAAATAACACAAAATCACGACTTACTGAAATATCTCATTAAATGGATATTAAACAAGCCACATTGTATTTTAAATTCAGTAACCATAAAACTTTGCAAGTAGAATACAATATGAATTAGGATTCATGATGAGAAAATATAAATTAAGCATTTGATTTTAAACAAAAAGCTAATTGTAGTCTTGTTCAGATTTGTCTCTACCGTGATGTGGAAACATCTACTAAAATCAAGCACAAAGTCTTTTGTAAGAGAGCAAATCTCTGCATCTCCAGCAGATGGGACTGTTTAGATTTATACAGCTGTTTGAAAAACACTTTCATTGTATTATAAGGGTGTTGTGTTTAGAGTGAACAGAAGCTACTTCTACATGAAAGAAAAAAAGAGGTTTCACAACTTGTTTACTTACACAGATTTTAAGTGAGCAGCACTAAGAGCCATCTATGCTGTGATGACTGATACATGTTAAAATCAATAGGTATGGTATTTAAAGCAAAAATCCAAAGAAAGAGCTCAAATAATAAAAGAAACAATAATCTTAGAAAAGCAGTAATTTCCAAACTCAGTATCTTTTTTGAACATAAACAGCATATGACAACATTCAGCATCAGAAGTATATGGGAAGTAAAACAAAGAAAATTACAGTTAAAAATCTACTGCACATTATTTACAGGGCACAGGCACTGACTGTAAGTAGGCATCACCTACAGAACCAGTCAGTAATAGTGTTACTAACTCTGATACTTGCCCTAAAATTGGAAATATTCAATCTGGCACCAGCTGGACTATGCTCAGCTCATCAGAAATGCATCATATCCTGTTATATCTTATTTACACGCTGCCACTTTATTTCTGTCAAAACCAGACTTTTTCTTTAAAAAGTTTTTACTACACTTTGTTTATCAATACAGTGTACTGGCAGAGGTGTACACAGTGATTGCAAGTTTATCTATTATACTAAGCATGAAGTCATATCAGTTAGTCACATCAACATACTTTGCAAAATAGAAATTTAAAAAAGCAGGTGGTTTTACATTAATTTTTTTATTTGGAACAAATAAAGATAGCTCTCTTACCCCAGGCCTGGAAGCTCCTCTTCATTGACAAGGTCAGAGAGAAGGAAATGGTGTTTTGCTACGAGGAAACGGTTGATTACTGACTCTCGAACCTGTGAATGGGGAGGGAGAAGAGACAAAAGTGCATTTCTAATCCAAACCCACTGCCAATATTTGCATTCTGATTATTGAACACAAACAAAACATCCACATACATATTCTTTTTTTTCCCAATTTTATGAGGGTCACAGTTGAAAGAAACATTTTTTTCCCACCAGCTATTTCTTTAGAATGCCAGAGCAGCTCATTCGACCAATACAATGCTTCTCTAGAAACATACTGGCTAGATTGATAGAAGAATATATGAAAACATACAATCAAAAAATTATGTCTTTATCTGCTTACAGCTCACCATCAGAAACAATTACAACAACAAATGACACTAACAGACATCTGTTTTCCACATCTGAATGAAGTTGGAAAAAAGGTTGTAGCAAAATCTTTATGGTACCAGTTATGTGCATCAAAAGAAACACTTTGGACTACAGAACTGGTGAAGCCTGTATTACAAATACTGTGATTTCTGTGAATAAATGTTTACAATTCTTAGTTCCTTTCATATTTTTGCTGAAGTCATAAAGCGAAGCACAGAGATGAAAGTCTTCCCTCTTCTCCTAACAGCTATGTGGAAGCAGATATTGCCTTGTCCTTTTTCTTAGCACTAATGCTTGTAATGGCTTTACACTCTGTGCTAGTACATCAGAAGCAATACACATATAAAGATCACATTTCAGAGTGAACTGAATTTCAGTTCTGATATGAGCAATCTGATTTTCTAGCACATCTGACAATTTACAAAAGTGTAAAATATCCAACTACTGTTTTAAAAAAGGATACTTGTATTTAATCTAAGAAAGAGGCAAACAAAGGTACTATAATGCATGTTACTCTGTACTACTCCATTACTATTCAGGGTGCTGCAAAACCCATATGTTCACTGCCACACAAAACATATGGGGCTGACACAGACATGACAGCTTTGTCAAAAATAATTTTTATACTATCATATTGAGTCTGGACTTTGACACTTGCTTGGAAGATCTAACCACTTTTTTCTCTACGCTTCTTTCACGAAGCATTCTTTCTAAACAACAATTTAATTCAACCTTGTAATCAAATTTCATGTTTTGCTGGCAGGCTAGGATTTGATACACTTTTTGATATTTACACAACTGGTAAGAAACTGGTAGCCGTGCTTCACATTTGCTTTTTTTGCCAGTCTGAAATTGTAAACTTTTCTTGGTTAAATTATGAATGTTTTCCTTCTTTTTCCCTAAGGATTAAAGAGAATGTCATCTTAATATAATGAAAACTAGAAAAATTAATTAAATCAATATAAGGGGAAGATGTTACTCTAATACCACAATGAAGGTAAATGTGATGGAAGACATGCCCTCTGCCTTAGGCTGCAGGACAAGACACTGTGTATTACATTAAATGATTTTTAGAAGTGATTAGGGCCACTTTCATGGAGATAATTAGGCTCTTAGGATCACAGCTTACAACAAGGAAAACAGGGAGGAGTGAAATCACTGAATTCCTGGGACTCAACAGTACAAATCTCTGGGCCACTGAAGCCCAGAGATTCTTTCAAAGAAGAATTCACAGAACTGACAGAAATATCCAGAATGACTGGTCAATTGGTATATTACATCATTCTCAACAACATTAAATAACACAGACCTCCATTTGTTCAATTACACCAGTTTCAGCCCTAACTTGGAATTTTAAAGATGTCTGTAGGTCACACTTAGAGATTAATCAGGTTTCAGTATTCATGGAAATAAAGTATCCAAGTACAGAAGCAACATACGGGCTACAGGAATATGATCCAGGATATAGAACAGGATCCATATATTTAGCATCTTACCTTCTGTAGATAGTTGGCAACAACTGCTCTGTGTGCATCCAGGTAATTTTTGCTGTCAATCACATCCCTCTCTTGCACTCTCTTCTCATAGTCCTAAAGATATTTATTACAGTTTGTGCTTCAACATATATTCAGTACTTTATCACATATAAGAAAAAATGCTAAGTATTTCATTAATAATAATGTATGGACCACAATAAACCACAGCAGATGTGAGAAGTTTGTAAAGCTATTTTTAATGCTAGTGTATCCAATATATGCTGAACTTTCATGAATAGAGACAAGAATACCATTCAGTTACAATACCCATGTGGTTTAAATTACCACGAGAACACGACCTACAAGAAGAGGTCAGAATCTTAGAACAGTGTCGATTTGAAGAGACTTCTGGTGGTCATTTGATCCGAACTCTCAGATCAGAACAATCCAAATGCTCAGGGCTTTGGAAAGCTGAACTTTCAGTATCTCTAGAGATTGAGGTTTTACAAACTTCAGATGGACAATGCATTCAAGATCTTGAACACGTTCTTTGCAAAAAATGTTTTCATTATATTTAACTGCAATGTCTCTTGCAGTAACTTGTGTCTATCATCATGTCACCTCTAAGATGAGTTTTCTCTGTTTTCTCTGCACCACTGGGTACCTGAAGGATGCAGTAAGAAACCCCTTCAAGCCTTGCCTGCTCAGGCAAAAACAACCTTAATCCTTTCTGCCTCTCCTTGTAGGTCATGTGCTTCAGCACTGCACATATTCTGGTAGCTCTCTACTGGACTTACTCCAGGATTTCAGAGTCTTTCTTGCACTGGCCAAGGTGTTCAAATTCATCAGCCTGGTGAGGAAGAGATTAATGAGCAATGCAGTATCTGCCCACAACTCTTTGAGGGGCAGTTACAAAGGACAGGGTGCCAAAATCACCTCTCTAGTTCCAGACAGTACAACAAGGGAAAACAGCCATTAAACACAACTTGGAAGGCTCAGGTTGGATGTGATTTTTTTTTTCTTTTTTTTTCTTAACAGTCTTTGGAAGGATAGTGAAGCACTGGAACAGGTTGTCCAAAAAGGCAGTGGAGTCTCCTATTTAGAGGTTTTCAAGACTTGGCTAGACAAATAAACAGCTGACCTCATCTAGTGCTGGCAATAGTACCACCACTTCTTAGAAAGCAGGACCAGATGAGCTCCAGAGAATATTTTCCAAATAGTATTTCCATGATTCTACGAACTTTCAGACCTTTTTGCCAAATACCTAGTAAACCAACTAGGAACAATATCACTTGAAACTTAATTTTGAAGATCACAGCATATAAAATAAACTTGGAATGGGCAATCATGGGTTTATCCAATTTATCTTTAATGGAAAAAAACCAACAACCCCCCAATCGAAATAATTATTAAACTATGCCTTTCAAATTTGGAATGATAACATAAAATGAATGAAAATAGTCCATAAAATGAACTGGATCAGAAAGGTACAGCAAATATGTTATGCATCTTTAAATAAAAGATACAAAACTAACATAAAATTTAAAAAATAATAATATTTATAGAAAAGAGCCAGATATAACTGAATTAATAAATAACTTTTTAAAAAATGTATCATCCAATAGAAAGAAAAAAAAATTTTTTTCAAATAAATCTATGTCAGAAGTAGAGATGAAACATCAGTTGCCAGAATCTGAGATGATTCTGATCCTCCAAAGCCAGTGAACACACTAAAATGCTCCTTAGCTATGTGAATTCCTAAGAACAAAATGCATGACTTAACAGTAATAACAGAGTTGAGATAAAAATAATTGAAGTATAACCGAAATAAAAAGAAAATGCACACATTGCATTTTAATAAGGTAATTAACAGACAAGCAAGAACAAGGTAAGCTAACTGGAGCAATGTACTAAAACAGAAATATCTGTAACACAAGCTCTAATACAACAAAAAAAGGTTTTAATTTTTGTTAGAGTCATTGCTTCTAACAGTCCCCCCCAAAAGGGCTCAAAATAATAAGCTAAGCCTGAATTCTCTCTGAATAATCTTTTTATATCTAAAATCACTTTAAAAAAAATATCTCAACTTTAATGAAAACTATCTTAAAACATTTTTGTCTAGGGCAGTTTTTCTGTTTTATTTAACTCTTAACAAAGTATTGCTGTGGAAATACTGCCTTGGAAGTAACCTATTTTAATTAGATGAAAAAAAAACACAAGAAAAGACTGGAAGAATAAAATTATTATTTTTTTTATGTCAGCATAGCTCTACATTCTTTAGAGAGCTGCTTGACTTAACTGCAAGGCAAATATTATAAGCATTTAAACTAGAAAATAAGTATTCCAGATAACATCCTACCTGGAAGATTTTCTCACTGATTTCTCGTTCATGTAAGGGGACTTGCTTATAGTTTCGGAACTCTGCCACCTCCTCATTTCTGAGCTGCAGGAGCCGGAATCTCTTTGATCTGTTAAACTCCTCATCAGAAACAAAATTAAATTCTTGCTGCAACTGTTCCAATCTGAAGAAATCAGGAACATGTGCCTCTCCGCTTGTAGTAATCTAAATTAGTAACAAAAATATTAACTTTCTCATACAAAGTGACAAAAATCTATAGAATAGCTTTTATAAGTTTTGCATGCATATTGCAAGAGTGTTCATTTCAAGCAAAAGCAATAAAGATGGATCACACAGACTGAAACACCAACTATTTTATAGTAGTGTTTTGCTGAGCAAAGCATATGAGATTATACGTTACAGAACACAATAAAATTCTATTTCCTTGTATCATAAACAAAATATTAGAGAGAATGAAAATTATAACATATCAGAGTAACCCAGGAAGCTGTACTGTAAAGGAGATCCACTTACAGAACTTCAGCTTTGTAAACAGCCATGTAAATTAAACAGCTATGTAAATAAACAGCCATGTAAATTAAACAGCTATGTAAATAGCTCCTCAATTTGTTGTTTAGAAAAGCTGAAGCCTCTACAACACCTGAGATCTTTTTGTGCCATTCTCACTAACGAGCAGCTTCTTATTTAGTAACACACAAGTACACTGGAAATTCCCTTGCACTTTAAGGAAAAAACAAACTCAAAATCCATATTTTGTTTTTAATCAATTAACTGATCTGTATGCACATTCCCTTATACCTATTTTTTGCCGCTACTGAGTGGATTAATAAATCATATTCATTAATATGTAAACAACTCACTACTAAATGCATTAATCATATTTTTAGTGGATATTTGCTTCTTAACATTCACACAAGTACATCCATCACAAATTCCAATGCTGCTACCTCCCTGGCATGCATGCAGATTGCCTGGGGAGGTCCTGGTGACTAGGAGCTCCACAGCTCCATTAGCCCTTCAGCTCTGAAAACACCACTTACCATGATCAGCTGCATGAGAGCTGCATTGTTTGGGTCATTTGGATCAAGCTTTGCTTCAGCTGCCCACTTAGCTAGTTTCTTCATATCAGTTAGGCCCGATGTGCCGATGGATGCAATAGCATCAATATTTTTTAAAGCACTAAAAAGACAGAATTGACAGAACTTACACATTAAACACATTTGATTTAGCAGTATAAAAGAAGTATTTAAAACAATCTTAAAACAACCCAAAAAGCTCCCCACAACCTGAATAGCAAATTCCAGTACACAGTTCTTAGCTGTAGCTATGGAACTGAGGGAATGATCTATTGCAAAGCAAAGTATGGCAGGTAGTCTGGAGGCCATTTGTACACTGGCTTCTTCTCACAGAAGCCACCTCTGAAGGCCCACTGCTACTCAAACCTTGACACATAAGGTCAGAACACCAGGACATGTTTCAATTATTAGTCAAATATTACTGGAGTGGATGTTACCGCTTCTCTTGTTATGGGTGCAAGTTTCAGTCTTTGAGCTCTACTTACTTGAGTATTTTCAAGAAAGCTTTAAAACTTACAGGTCTGTCTTGTGTTTAGCTAGAATCAGCCAAATATCCAGCAGTTACTGGAGCAGCAGATAAAGCAGCAACATCAAGTTTATCTTTAGGCATCAGTCTTGAACAAATGCCAACTGAATCACAATTGTGCTAAAAAGCTCATGGGCAGCAAAAGCTAACATTAGTCATGAAAATCCTGTCTCTCACCTTCCCAATAGACTAATGAAAAGTCACAGAGAGTTGTTCATCTCCACAAGGTGTTTCAAAGAATAGTGTTTCACAGAAAATTTCCTTCTGAAATCCTTCAGTTTTCCAGTTATTACAGTGGTTAGTCTCCAGAGTTAAACTCAGCTGTTGGGAATCCATTTTTACATTTTCATCTCATCTATTCTACTCTCACTGAAGTCAGCAGAGTACTGGTATGTTCATCAGCAAAGAACTTGAATGGCTACAGCTTGGTTAACAACAGTAATAGAATGATTTGTAAGCCAATGTCTAGCCTCTAAAGAAATAAAAACCTGACAAATGAATCAACTGGAAGAAGTATTCATACTTGCTCAGTCTTAGTAACTAAGGGAAAACTTTTAAGGGTTTATAGCAAAGGAACCTAAGGACATTACAAAAGCAGCCTTTATGTATCATCTCTTTGACTTTATGGAATTAAATAAAAGCAACAGAATGGACAAATAATGTACAATAACCAGCTTGCAGCTTCAGGGCAAATTAGACATAACCTCTCCAAATGTACTTCAGATAAAGAGCTTGAGTTTCTGCTCTCAGCAAAATAATTACAGGAAGGTTACTTGACAATATATTCACTCTCTATTAGAAAATCATAAAATTGAATTAATCAGCTTGAATTGTCTAGAAATAATATACTAAAAGGTAAAATTTCTAACTAAATACATTTATCAAAAACATGTACCCTAAGATATCTGCAGAGGGTTATGGCACAAAGTAAAACATCTAAATTTAAGGAAAAAAATTAAGAAAAGTCTTGATTATGAAAGTAATTTTTTAAAAATACTAGTATAATCAGTTTCCCATGAATCACTGAAAATTTGTATCTTATTACCTTGGAATGACTGTGCTTTGCTGAGATAGGGGAGGAATTAAGGGGATTCCTTTTTCTCCAACTGCCCAAGAGACACTACTGGATACTTTCCCAGAGGTCATGAAAATCATTTTGTTGCTACCATCAGCTTCAAACGAAAAGGACACACCTATCAAGGGGGGAAAATCCAAAGTAGTATATTTATGCATTCAAACACAGTATCTTAACATTTTAAAAAATCCAGAAAATGAGTAGTCAAATAACCTGTACCTTTATATAAAAAGTTTAATGTGAAACAATGATTCTGCTGTGAGCTGTGGGGAAGAACTCTGTTCTAAATAATGAGTGAAAGATTCCATTACACCTACAGGAAGGCTTTCCATTTGACCTGAAAGGAAAGGCTATGCCAAAGGCTCATTTTTTTACTCCACAGATGCACAACATTTAATATTTCTGCGAGTTTTCAGATTCAGCATATTGTTATTAACAAAACAGAAATTCAGAGTCAAAAGAATTACGTATGATTGAAAAGCCAGTCAGTCCTAAAGCTTTTGACACAATTGTACATATGGTCATCATAGCCAGTGACATTTACACACACATTTGCTCTAATGATTTTTTTTTACTTTATTTTTTCCTCATTTTTAAATCTATTCTGCTCTAGCTTTATCTGTACTTCTATATGGCAAATTTATGCAAGTCAGTCATCTCACAACGCTGTTCAAATTCATTATACATACTTGCAAGTTCCATATGCTACTATGTATTCTTTTTGTTTCCCCTTTTTCTATCTCTCCCTTGCTTTATCTTTAGCCTAAACCCTCAGGGAAAAGGTGTGTGCAGGTTGTCAACAAAGCAAATACGAAGACGAAAAATTACCCTGCATATACACTTCTACAGACAGTTTTTCACTGGTTTAAAACATTCCAATCACTGGAGCTAGAATGATTGATATCTACTTGCTCTGCAGTGTCAGAGGCCTGACTACTCAAATGCTCAAAAAATCCCAAACATCTTCTGTAGCTTGTGAACCTCTACTAATACAACAAGACAAATAATAAATTGACACATTTTTATTATGAAGAGCTTAGAATTAGTAAGAGACAGAAATTCCACAGCAAACTTCAATAAGAAGAATCATGACTATTAAGGAAGACTCAGTTACAGAAGCTGTGAAGGCTCTTGGCAGGATTTACTCTGAAACCCACTCCAGCCTCTTACTGCCACATGGTTCCAGCAAAATGAGAAACACTGAACTAAGGAAAACAGGAGTCCTTACCACTCCCAACTCCTTCATGATCCAACATCACACGCTGATCGCTGCTGAACTCTATTTCTTCCAGAGGAGCACTGCCTGTCAGAACTGCAGTCTCAGGAACAGGCAAGAACACTTCAGCTAACAAGGTGGTACTGCTGATACCTGTAGTTTCATAAATCTAGGAAAAAATACGATGAGGGACAGAAGAAAAAATTTACATGCGCATTCTTGAGAAGCTGAAAACGTACTGCAGGGTATTTAGAGAAAAGGTTTTACTATGGCTTCAGCATGAAATAAATTTAAGGCAATTAAAGGCAATTGTATTAATTCACCTTCTAAAATATCCAATTAGCAGATATTTCAGCTATCAACAGCTTACTTGATCTGAATTCTTCCTACAAGTCTAGCTTCTTCACTTTTCTAATGCACCTGAGAGAAGTATGACAAACTCCAGGCTTTAAAGAGCATCACTGTACAATATGCAACTGCTTGTGACATTCACTTGGATCAGCTGAAGATTCTGGAGGGATTCTGCCTGATTAATTCTCCCTTAGCATGAAAGGCAGGGTATGGCACACAGTCCCCATTTTGGCAGCACTGCAGGTTGCTTCTCTCTTTCCTAGCCAGCTGCAGGCTCAGAGTGATTTGAGTGGTTTCTCCATTCATATGTTTTTAATCCAGGAGAATGGTATCCCTTCTCCTTTTCAATTTATGTGTTAAATAAATAAGAAGACAAGGCGTTTTTACACCTTTCCCTAAAGTACCAGTTTTACCTAACCAGAGGAGTCTTCTAAAGGGAGAAGCAGGATCCTGATACTGTTTCCCCTAAATATATTTCATATTAACTCTGAAAAGTATTCATGTGAACTATTTATTAATTCACACTTGGAATGGGGGGTGGTAGTGCTTTGATTTAGCTGCACTGCTGATCAAGTCAAGTGCAGTTATGGACATTACTAGAATTTTTTTTTCTTATTCCCCTCCAGTAAATTTATGAGGGTTTTACTATGTGAAAAATAATGTTTTAAGAAGATCATGTTAGCAATTTGATCGGCAACACAAATAATTTTTCCAAAATCAAGATGTCGATCCACTAGCATATATAATCACAAGTCCCAATTATTTAATTTCTCCCATCCAAAATATAGTTTTTTCTATATATTTCTAGAAAGCATCAGCATCAAAAGCATAACAGCAGAGTTAAAAGTTAAAGACTGAAGAAGCAAGGAAGGAGCGTAAGATTGATGATTTACAAAAGGTCTTTCACAGGTTTTTCTGTCTTTATGGCACTATCATAGAGCAGAACACAAGCATTACAGGAGTAATTACATTTTATATCATCTTTTAAAAGTTATAATAATAATAACAATAAATCAACATCTACCTGTAGTTTCAAACTCTCGGGCCAATTGATTATTTGTAAATTGAAAATCTGTCCAAAGTGAACTCTAAAATCGGAACTTATTGGTCGGGTAACAGTCCTTGACACTTCTTTGGAGTTGAAAAGGACTTTTATAAATGCTGAGCGTTTCTTCACATCTTCTCGTCGCAAAACTTCTGCTCTGTAAATATGTCAAACAAGTTATCATATCATTTTTAATAACATTTTTATTATTTATTTTTAATGAAAATCTGATTTCTCATGGGGAGACAGAACCCACCAAAAATAGATGGTACTACTCCAGAAGTGTCACTATACAGGAATGACTTTAAAACTTTTACTTAACAGGTGTTTTATCTTCTTGTGAACATAAAATTATTTTAAAATGATCAAATCAAATTTTGGATCCACAAAAGCTAACTCCATATAAAAGAAATTATCTAGGAAAAAAATTCTCTTCCACTCCCTTCCTCCAAAGCATAAAAGTGATACCAAATTGAGTTAAAATTTTGAAGTTTTCAGTCCTTGGGAGTACAAGAGCCAAGCAGCATTACCTGATGAGGCTATTTGTGAACTAAGTACAAAACAAAGCAATATTTAAATTACTGAAATACAGCAGATGTATGTTAAATTGTGTGTGCAAATGTGGAAAGTAAAAGAAAACAAGTACATTTACTTCTTTTATATACAGTACAATCTCTGGTTTAGCACACAATTTCTTTCTTTTCCCTTTGTTGACAACAGCACAGACCTCATGTACAGGACTTAGATAGTGAGAATGGTACTGCCAGCAGCAGCCCAGACTCTACCCTGAAACCAGCTTCTTTGTATCTGCACCCTGTTCTGTGCAGATGTTCAAGGAATATCAGAGGGCTCAAAGGGACTGTGCAGACAGGCATTTTTTACATGCACTATGTATAAAGTTATATGTGACTTGAAAATGAATGAAGTTATATGACCTTCAGAAGCAGAGGTTTCATCAGAAGGCTAAACAAAATGGTGAATTCACACTTCTGAAGTTGTATGAACAAGCAATTAATAAATTATAGAAAATCACAAATAAGGTAATTTGCTGGCCAACATTTATCTTACCGAGGACACTGCTCAGTTGGAGTTATGCTTCCTGAGAGGGTCAGCTCAGGAACCAGAATAGGCTCTCCAGGTTTCCTTCTGCAGTTGTCAGCTTTTTCTCTAACCTGCTGCTCTATTTCCAGGCTATTGGCCATTTTAGGTGGGATGGGTTTTATACGTTCCTCACCAAAATCATAATCTTCTGATTCTTCATCATGAGTATCTTTCTTCTTCTTTTTCTTCTTGGACTTCTGCATATAAAAACAATAATGTTCTTTCAGAACTTGTTTCAATCTCTGCAATTTTTTCTCTTGTTTTCTTGATTCACAAGTGCTAAACACAGATGGTGTATGTACAGTAAAATGACAGTATAATTTTAGTATTACACACAAACACATAAAACATTTCTCCCATTGTAAAGGACTGCATCAGTTTCAGAATTCAGCAATACATTCCACTCATATGCTTCAAAATCATAATGTGCTCCAAGCAAAACATTTACTTAATCTTCTCTACCAACTTTCAAAATCAGCATGTTTTTTGCACATTCTGGCGAGATGCTGCGTTCTCATTTGCCTGAGCTACCATGTACATTCTGTTAGGGCTGAAGGAAGGTTACTCAGCCAGTAGACACAGTTGTTTGAGAAGCACTGTCTGCACATACACTGACAAAACAGATGCACATGTGCCACAAACTCTGGAGCACAAGTGTTTTTGGCTCAGCAGTATCTTTAGCATGAGCAGAATGATCCTTTCCCTTCCTCATGCCAAACAAGAACAAACAAACAGAACAACACATGCCTTTCAGAATCTCCTAAACTGCAGAACTCCAGTGTTTACGTACATGCTCATCTTTAAACAGCTGCAAAACAGCTCCTCCTTCCACAGACTTTGACATTACTTGGAAGTACAGTCTAGAGACACCAGCCACTTCACAACTTAACACATCATAAGCAAAAGAAGAGGAAGGAAAACAGATTCTCCTCATTAACTAAGGTAGTAAGCCAAACAGCTTGTTAACATTTTTTCTTAAAAAATATTCTTTCTTTGCCTGATTTTATGTTATCCTTCTTGCCCTTCTATTTGATTTTATATTTATTTAGTCTCACCTAGCTCTGGTGTCGTTGATTCATGTGATCTGTACTAGTAAGAAACCAACAGGAGTGAAGAAGTTAAAAAGTACTTTGAGCAAAATAAAATAAAGCACTTCTGGGTATAAAAGAAAGGTAATTTCATTGTAAAACGAAAGAACCACAATCTCCTCAGTCTCAAGATAGTTTGTGACCAGCACAATAAAAAGATGCCACAAGGGTATTTGTGAAGGCATAACTGGTGGATTAACAGTTTACATTAGAATCAATGCTCATGACTACCTGCCTTCATTTCAAGGTTTACACTTATTCATCTTATCCTACAAGTGAACCAACATGACGCTAATGAGTCATGTACCCACTTGTGTTCTGATAACAGGAATTTCTAACTCCTGCATATCAGCTTCCTCTCAAATATTTTAAATGCTTTCCATAGAGGCTGCATGCACATGAAAAAAATGTCCATAAAAGTATCAGCAGACATGCTATATTCTTGAAAACTGTATTTGAAGTATTTTCTTAAGCTTTATTTTTCTTTGGTATCCAAAAACCCAGGGTATTCAAGCTTGGCAGTAATTACACTCAGGTATAATCACCATTACCCTGAGGAATCCAGTATATTGCCACCTAACTATGAAAGCAAACCTGATTTTGCCACAGTTGATTTCAAAGATCATCTTGTTGCAGTGTGTGGCTGTAGCACACACTTCTCAATATCCCCTTGAAGCACAACGGAGACCTTAGCTACAGCACAGATAGTTAGCAATAAAGCTTTTCAGAGATGAAAGGCTAGAATATTAACTAAATCTTTCAGTCAGACATTCCTGAACATAGTGAGACATTCCCAAACATATATTTACATGAGATGACATCAAGTGCTAGTTCATAAGAAACACCCCTTAATTAATTTGCTTCATCAGTCACACACACAAAATACATCCATGTTTTTCTTTGCAAGAACAGTATGAATTTAACAGGAATGCTGCAAAACTACCAAAGAGAAAGAAAGAACTGAAGTGCTAAAAATCAGTAGCAGAAAAACAATGCCTCACAAAAACCTAATACATTCTAATTTTTTTAATTAACAACTACCTGACTAACAAATTCTAAGTAGGCAGAATGTATCTGAACATAATTAAATGTATGCATACTCTGAATTTTTTCTGCATTAGAAAGACAAATTTTTGACACATTTACTAGTTTTTTTTTTTTTGTGAAATTGAATGTTTTCAACAAACCTGTGCTTTCTTCCAGGATTTCCAGTCTTGTAGCTCTGTTTTATACTCCTCCATTTTCTTTTCATATTCTTCCATACATTCTTCTAGCAATTCCTTTATCTCAGCCTGAATTTCTGCTTCATATGCTTTTTCATCAGATTTCTGATCAACCTCTTCCCTTGAAAACAACAATTATCAGCATGTTGCATAAAATTACATAAGGGTTACAATTAAGTCTGTAACATATAACAGAAATCTACTTCTCCATGAATTAATTTCATTATATCAAAAGTGTGTTTTATTTAAAAAGATTAGCATAGATACTCTTAAGTGTTGACACCAGATAATTATATTAATTCCAGATAGTAACGATCTTTACTCATTGGTCTGTAGAGATTCCTTTCTGCTACAGTAATTACTTATTTCAACATTCTTACTTCCCTAAACCCAAAAGGAATAGTGGCAGGCTCAAAGTGCCAGCATTGTTCAAAGTCTTACTTCTGCATAGCAAAATTCTAAGTTTCCAAATTAACTAATCTTATTACAACTCCACTGCTATCAAATAAAGTACAGAAAGTGTTATCAAGACATACTTCCTCAAATAAAGTTTCATGGGTGTGTTAGTAAACTTCTGAAAGTCCCGGAGGGATTTAATTTGTTTCCAAACTTTGATGATGGTCTTAAGCAAAGTTCTGTCTTTTTCTTGTTCAGCATCACGAAGTCTTCTGGTTTGTCTAGAAACATACATACATAGCACAAGATCAATCAGAATTGTCTAACTCAGTGGAACAACAGATTGAAAAGCTGGGACACCAAAAGCCAAGTGATGGGGGTTTCAGGTTGATTGATGACTGCAGTGCTTTAAATCCAAGGAACATAAAACCCAGACTAGAAGACTGCACGATTTGATTTCCTCCTATATTCCAGTCTCTTCATTTTGAACAATCTGACTTCAATTAAGTCCATTCTTTAGAGATCTCACAGTTTTCGGAAATGCTTATTACAGCTGTACATAATTAAAAGCATTT
The DNA here is from genome assembly GCA_013396995.1 of Dicaeum eximium. Lineage (NCBI taxonomy): Eukaryota > Metazoa > Chordata > Aves > Passeriformes > Dicaeidae > Dicaeum > Dicaeum eximium. Next base: position 67,254 of record VWZP01006939.1, read on the forward strand.
TAAAGTAAATTAATGTAAACAACAGCCCAGGAAACCTACACTGCTGCTATGAAGTAATGCTCATTACATGTGTACATTACAAAAGATGTTTCAAACTTCGTATGCTTCTAGCCCCAGTAAGAAGGACTTGAAGAGATGGAGTAATGTAATAAGTCCTTTGACAGACGTACAACATTCTTAACACAAACAAAATTAACACAGCCTTTTTTTTGGTCTCAGAATTGGTATTTCACATTTCCACCCACTAATCTGTTTGTAAAAGAGCTATTCATTAGCACTTTTAATGACCACCACACACTTCCAATGTAAATGTCCATACAGCACAAGCACAGGCTGTTTCCACTATTATCCTGGTACAAAACCAAGTCTGTGACTAAAAGAAACTGATATAAACTAACACATTACTACTTGTAATATTCAGAGAATGTGGAGAAGAGAGATGGAGTTAGAGCTGAGAGAAGAAAGACATCATACATCATTTAACAGCATAAGCCAGTTTGAGGAAACGATAAACAAAGAAGAAATGCAGACTTCAGAAAGCAGTATGAGTATGAGAACTTCTCCACTTCATTAGCTAGCAGTTTGCATATTACTTATCCATGTATCAACCTTTTCCCTTTTGTCTATCAGGTGACGCTAGAAGATGAAACTTAAAGGCATGAGGAACATATAGATCAGGAATCACACTTATCTAATGTATGGGATTTGGAAGCAGGACCTTTCAGTAGAGAATCATCTCTGCTAAAATACATTACCCTCAAGAACCTGAATCAGAATCCACAGCATACGTTGTCTTCCTACTTCAGGAAGTGAAGACAGTAGAGCTGAATTTACCAATCTGCAAAAGTTTTATGTATTCAGATGACATTTCTTCCTCAAGCCAATGGAAAATTACAGCTTTGATCTTCAGAGAGCAAAGCATATGCATCTGTTATGCTATTGCAGGGTGGAGGAAACAATTAGATTCTTTTCCATGCTATGTATGTAATTTCTCACGAGTGTGCTACATTGACCATCAGGGAAATGCAACGTTAAAAGAGAGACAAGGCAGGTCAGATGGTTTTACCAACATAAGTGGTCCAAGTTAGTGCTGAATACCATGACAGCAAAAATTTCTGAGCCCATCTGAGCTTCGTATGTCTAACAGCTTCCAATAACAGAGCTGTAGCCAAAATGAATTACAGATATGAAAAGCCCTAGAATAATACCAGCCAAACTCATCTCATGTTACTTAAGCAACACTGATCTCATTGATTTCAGCTGAGTTTCTCCAGATTCATAATAGCATGAAACTAAACTAAAGCACTGAAGAGCTAGAAAAACACATCAGATACACAGAAGGGATATTCATTCTAACTGGAGTTCACCATCAAGCAAGCCTTAGGGTTGGTGCCAAAATCCAAGAATCTCATTCCAACAGTGAATCTTTCCACCACCATTCTCCTGCTTTCCCTAGTTAGAGCTCCTGTCTCTGAGGTACAGTATGGTAACTGCACACCTCCTGCTCCTTGTCCTCTACCAGATATGTTAATAAGATACTGATAAAAACTATTCCATATTCAATTGAAGGAATTCTTTGTCCTTCAGTATAAAATAATAAATTATAGACTACTTTATATTCTGTCTCAAAGGAGTGTGTGGATGCATAAGTTTAGCAGATGTAAATTTCAAGGCTCAAAGTAGAACTGTTACTAAAAAACTTTTTCTTTTTCATATTGTGTTACTATGTGTGACCCATTACATCACTTTATAGTTCTGTTTCTTTAAATGAATACATTACTGCCTACTCTTAGATTGTGAAAAACTTTCATACTTTTGTTATCTACTAGTTAAAAGGCTGTTCAGCATGGATATCCAAAATAACTTCTCTTTTAACACACTGCTAACACTTACAGTTCATCACTGTCCATCTGCCAAAAATAATACAAACTGTCACTACTGAGCCAAAAACTGTAGTATATTTTTACTACCAGCTTTTCTCCAAGAACAATAACTGTAATCTTGTAAAACAAAATTCTACTTTATTTGTATTAACCCATTGGCAAAAACATGGCCAAAATGCCTTAGAATGGGAAGGAAATCAAGAACATTTGTGTAACGAGGAAGAAGATGGAAAAAACTAGGGTTTTTGACTGTTAAAAAAATTACTTTATTGCATTGTAAAAGCTTAGTGCATCCAGCTGAAGTCTACTGAACCTTTATTTAAATTAAATTGTAAATAACTACTAAGAAATTAGTAAACATAATTAAATTAGACTGCTTTTGAATGAAAATTTCAGCCTAAACTATATTTTCTTCATAATGTTTTACACAACTTATCAGTGAGAACTCAATCCTCAAAATTCTTCTAGAGCTATTTATAGTAGCATTTAAAAACCTGACATGAATCATATTCTGTACCAGCATGAAAAGGAAAAAAGGAACACACTTTTAAAAACCAACAATTTAATGAATTCATACCCACCTGATCTCCATTTTGTATTCAGGTATGCTTTGTTGAGCCACAGGAAAACCATCACCACCACCACTTTCATATTGCACAGCACTCCTCAAAGCATGCAGCTTGAACAAACAAACAAACAAACAATTAACAGATGGCCTAACAACGTATCCAGTGTACTGCACTTTGAAAGGAAAGAGCTAATTACTAATGACAGAAAAACCCTAAACTATCCTGTTTCTGTATTTACAGGGTTTTGCCATGTCTGTGAGGTGATTTTTCAGCATGACATTTTAATTAGGATCCCTGGATACAGGAGGGAGATTTACTAACTTTGATCACTGCAACAGATCTAATCAAGGGGAAGACGGATCTGGGGAGTATCCTGAAAGCTCAGGAATCAAAGGTACAAGTGGAAAAAGACCTCAAGTCAGCAAAAACCCCCAACTTTCATAAAAGACTTTCTTGAGACTAGGAAGTGCCACTAAAGGTAATCCTTAGTGGATTAGAAAATCCCAGAATCATAGAATAGAAAGGTTGAAAAAGACCTCCCAGACATGAAGTAAACCACAGCACTAAGTGCACATCCAGTCATTTCTTGAACACTTCCAGGGATGGTGACTCCACTTCTTCCCTGGGCAGCCCATTCCAGTATCTAATCACCATTGCAGTGTAAAAAGAAACTAAAACTAACCAGGGTTAGTGGGTTAGTGATTGACTTGGCAGTCCTGGGTTAATGGTTGAACTTGATGGTATTAGAGGTCTTTTCCAACCTTAATGATTCTATGGCTTTACAGGTTCCTGTAATGAAGACATGGATAACCTAAATGTTCTGTTTCAGAGAGCACTAAGGCAAATCCTTCAAAAGTACTAACAGAACAAAATACACCCAGGAATTATTTTGAGACACCGTACAAAATGTCTGTCCATCATTAGAACTATAACCTAGTGCTTTATATAAAAATTCAGAAATATCTGTACACCACCTACTGACCCTCATTACACTAATATAAGAATGAACTTGTATACAATGATTATTTTTCCCTTGTAATAATACTTTAATGTAGAAAATCATGACCTCTAGTTTATGGAAATCTGAATGTATATGTACTTAATAATCCAACTAATTTTTGACAGACAAGTGTTCCTGTGTGCCCTGATGACAGAATTGTATTGACAATACTTAATGTTCATGTACACACACCAGAGAAGACCACTGCCACTCCTTCCAATGTACAGACAGAGGAAGAGTGGTGGTACACAGAGGATGAGCAGCCCTGTCAAGAACACCCAGCAAGTCAGTAACAGAGCCAGAAACAGAGGAGTCTACATCCAGCCTTGGGTTTTGCCATGTCACAGGAGTGCCACAGTAAATGTGGCAGCAGCATGCATTTAAAACACAGCATCTGTCACAGATACATACCTGGAAATGGGTTCTACTGCTTTACAATCTGGTGAAATTAAACTGCTTCCTTTTACTTTGATTTGATAACTGAAACTAAACTTCACTAACTTCCTTCCATCATTGAATAATGTCTTTTGCTGTCTCCTTGTCAGAGCTGCTGTACACAGTCCTGTAATGTCTTATCTGTCACTCACTGGAAAACATTTTGGATACTCTAAGGAATACTATGCAAATGTTATTGTATTCCTTTTACTTCTGAGTTAATTCAAAATAAAAGATCAAAGACATTCTTAATATTAAAAATGCAATTTTGCACTGAACACACAGCAACTCAGTCAAATATTTAGGTTTTTAACTTCTGACAAATTCAGCTTTTATCTTAAACCATCATGTCATTGTCTCAACAAGGTATGAAGACAGAACAGAAATACCTTGTCTGTGAGAAGTTTGGTAAGATTCTTCTGTTTTCTTGCTAAATACTGATCATATAACTGAGCCAGTTTAGCTGCTAGCACATGCTCACGGCTAAAACAGGGATGATGGGTGAATATCAGTCCAGAAATATCAATATCCAATTGAAACAGCCCCTGAAAATCTCCAGGTCCAACAAAATACTGATTGGTAGATGTCATTTTTATTGCCTGAAAGAAAAAAATAAAATGGATTTACAGATTCTGACAACAGTATTTTTCAAGGATTTTCTTTGTCCGAAAATAACCCATTTAGTATTACCTACATTTAAATGTTGAGTCTTAAACTGTGTTAACCTCTTGCTTTATTGACAAGTGGGTGGCACAAAACCACCGATATTCTACACAACAGAATTTTTATAGCCCATGTGAGGCTGAAATAAGAAGTCATCTTCCTGTGCTGAAGGTTTTTCTGAGCAATGAAGATATTGACACTGGATTAGAAAAAGCAGAGTCTGCCAGTTGTCTTTTGACACATTTGTTTAGTACTGCTTTGTTTCCTCTCTAGAACTGAGCTCTAGGATAGAGTCCAGCTCTCACAGAACAGCTCTCCTTGTAGATTAGGAAGACAAGGAGCTCTCCTTGTAAATTGTGTAGATTAGGAAATAGATTACTTGCTTCCCCACTCAAACACCAGGGAAATTCAGACCAATGATGGCAAATGAAAGCTTTCAGGAACAAAGCTTAAAAAGCCTGCTTCAACCCACTGCAACAAAAAGACATCCATGGTTTACATCCTCAAGTTACTGAAATCAGAAGAGAATTAACACTGCTCCCAGCCTGACTACTCCTGCTCCTTTATTAGGATTCTCAGAAGATGTTCACCAGAGATATTATGGTGCTATAAAGGATTGTTAGTGATGTAGTGCTCATTGCAGTCCCTTTCTGAGAACAGGAAAAAGAAGGATTTGGAGGGAAATTTAGCTTTTGCATAGCTCTTTCATAGGACTGATATAAATGGCCACGAAACACACTGGAGTCCTCCTGATTCTTCCACATTCAGTTTCTCATCAGAATGTTTAATGAGATACAATGTGTCATAAAAATGACACCTTTTAATTCCTTATGCTTTAACTATTTTTCTGCCCATAAAGAACTCTTAAGCTCAGTGTCTTACCACTGTGACTTAGGTATTTCTTTGTCACTGCTCATGTAAACACAGCATTCTTGAAACATAAACTCTTTTGGCCTATTTTTAAATGATCTAAACAGTAAATTTTTCTTGCCTGCAGAAGCACCCTGCACAGACCTGTGGTACTGGATGCAGCCTGTGGTCTGCATATTTATCACCAGCATCAACTAAAGGGCCACATTTAAATCTGTACCAACAACAGTCAGAAACACTTGTGTATCCCCAAAGAGCACTCTATTTAAAAGTCTTAAAAGTCAGCTTTTCCAAAGGGTAATAGAGCTCTAACAAGCAGAACAATTAAAGCTTGCTTCAAGATTGTTGAATGGTTTTAATTGAAACTTATTTTGATTTGTACTGATAGCACATTGAAACTGCTATTTGCCAGGGTAGGTATGCTGTGACTGGAAAAAATCAACACCAAAACCCCTGCAAGCAAAACAAACCTGGAAAACAACAAAGAAAAAAACTCCACAACCTCCCCAAAGTATCTGAATTGATGCTACATAACTCAAAATTAGTTGCTGTCTACACGAGCAAACTTCATAGATACACTAATATAGGAACTACTCTGGCATGAGAATATCCAAGGGAGCCTCACAATGATCTTAGTGACTCACAGACTTGAAGGTGTTTGTCATGGGCTGACATTTTACTACTTCAACCAGCACTACCAGCTAAAGTCTTCATCCTTTTGTATGCATTTTTAAAGGAAAAAACAGATATATACTTAACAAAGCAGAACTGATTTAAAGAACAGATGTGAAATCACAAAAAACAGTCAATAGTCATGGTTCTTGCCACAAAACCCTCCAGGTCACAAGTGTTTCTGGTGCAGAAGAACCAGGACACTGGGTTCCAGGAATCACATATATGAAATATGCTTACCTTTCTATACACTGTTTCAAGTTCTGGTGCAATGCCTTCTTCGGATGAGAATATTGGAGGCCTAGTAATAGGCTGTTTAATTGGATTAGGCAATGCTAAGATTTTCCCGTCATCACCAAACCACTCTTTCCCCTAAAAAGGAGAACAAAATTATATATTGCTTCTTACTTTATAAAGGAATTACTTGCAAAATCATAATTCTTGTAAAAAATACAGAATAAAAGGTGACTTGCTTGTGACTGAAATAACCAAAACTTTCCTAACAGACCAAAATGAAATCTTAAAATATACCAGAATTAAGTTTTGAAATTAAAAGAGCAAGATGTTGCTCAAACTTTGATTATACTGATTTGTTTTTCTTTCAACATTCAGTGTTAAATCCATTCCACTAAAATGGAAAGGATTTTAAGTCTTGTTTTACACAAGAGTTAAATGGCAGGTCAGATAATTTATCAAAGCACCTCTCAAATCTTCTAGTCTGCAACCTGAACTACTTAAACAGCATCTATGAAAGCAGACCAGGTAAGTATTTTACACAGCAATTGCTACCCATGGCTTCACATGTTCAACATTGTTCTAATTCATCCCTTTGTTCTCATTACCTGGATTCAAATACAGCTTAAACCAATGCAGCTGCCCAAGGATGCTGCCCTACCCTGTTGGTTCCATACATGTTTTATTCTGACCATTGAGCCAAATGTTGATGTGGTAACACCATGAAGTCAACAAGAAAACTAACTGGGTTGAAATTGCTCATTCAAAATTTTTAGATCCAAATGTTCCCAATCTGATTAACAAAAGCACATGAAGAATACACAGAATCACAAAAAATTATAAAGGACAGCTACTGTTCAGGAGTTTAAGTCTATACTGAACACACAGCTTACCATGTATAGGATGATAATATAGCAGGACGAAATATATCCAAGCCACTTTCCCAAGTCTTTCCATAAGATATTCTTAAAAACCTGGAAGGATTCTAAAACCTCTCTGATAATCTATACCAATATTTAATTAGCCTCATAGTATGATCAGTGATCTGCTCCCCAGCAGGCTACAAGCAGAGCCAGGAAAAACCACCAACATTATAAGACCCAGTCTGTTGTTCTGACAATGGGGTTACATGAAAAACACGCTCCTACAAAAATCTGTGTTTCTCAACATCTGAGCCTGCTAAACATTTTGAAGATGAAAGCCTCATATTAGCATGGCCATCCACTTACTTAACTATAACAACGATGATACTTCCAAAGTATAAATAAAATAGTGATAAAAGTTACAACTAAAAGGGTAGCAGTGACTTACTTGGTCCTGTCTGAGTATTCTGTTTTCTAAAATATTTTGATTAGACTGTGATACAAAGGGTCTTTCTCCAATGTAAAGGCCTTCATCCTCAAGGTACCTGGGCTGCATATTTCTAGGAATCTTCTCAGAAGCAGGCACTAATAAGAAATTAAAAAGAAAGCCATGTAAAATATCTTGTAACTGTAGTTTTAGTTTGTTGATTCTTAAAATGAACAGCACTATATATTAAGTATACTGTCAGAAGTATTTTTCTACACAGAAAAAAAAGAAATAAATATAGAATTAAACCAGGTCCTTATCTCAATCAAGACAGATCTCTCACAGAAGTACCACAAGGCGTCACAATTCTAATAAACCGATAACTAAAAATTTCCTTACCAAAAATACTTCAAGTTACTTAGTGGAGTTTAATGGTTGCTTGCAAAACAGTGTAAAAAACCTTGAGCAGCAACTGACTAGAGAAGCATTTCTAAGCCTTTCCAAAGGGAAGTGAAACTTTCAGATTAATCAGACCTACTGTTAATAAATAGTTTGCTTAAGCTAGTCTCATACAAAATACAAAACATGCATAAAGAGTTATGTTGGCCAAGTAACAGCAGGTGGAATTAGTTTTGAAGACCTGCCTGCAAATCTATTTCACTGTGTGCATGGATTCAGTATTTGTCAAGAATCAATATCTAAACAGGGAGGGGCTGTACTGAGGGTTACAACAAAAGTTTCCTCCTCAATCAGAACACAGTGGATCACCCAGGAAGTAGTCAGAACTAAATTACAAGACATCAAAAAAAAGAGGCACACAATGTCAAATATTATGACATTGCACTGCAAGCTGTACTGGTACCATTCCAGTATGTACTGGGAGACTTGTTTCTATTTCTTCCAGTTCAAATATCAAATAGCAAGTGATACTACAACGCAATTTTTATGACTTTGAAGTTCTGTGGGAATAAAGCAAAAAGGTTAGAGACATGATCAATGCTGCATACATTAAGTAACAGCAGAAGAGAGGCTAGCACCTTGCACTTCTTACAGGGAGCAGTGAGGAAGTTACCCCTAAGCAACTGAGGTGCCCCGAGTACACTTGCCAGTGCAGCAGGTGATGACCTACTGAGGTGTGCCTGTTCCCAGCTAATCCATCTGTCAGACTTTCAGACTCCACTGGATGATCAGTGTCAGAGAGCTGCAATTCAACATCTCTCTCTGCTGCCAGAGATAGTCAATACAAGATTTATTCAGCAGATTAAAAGGTGCCATGCTATGCAAAAATACAGGAACTAAATGGATAAGCACAATCTTCATACCTGCTAACATGCTGGGAACGAAGAGAAATTCTTTTTCCCTTTTCAGTTGCTCAGTGTAGCTTTCACAATCAACAGGCTTCATTACTAGAAGGTCTTCATCTGTCTGCCCTAAGAATAAATCATCATCCTCCACTAGGCGTACGTCTTCATCCTATAGGTTAAGTGCAAACATCTCTGTTAGTTTGTGTATTTCTTAAGAAAGTTTCTTGAAAAGTATGTTTTGAGAATTTTTAAGGAAACCAAAGACGCTGTTCTAATATTAACAGAAATGTGAATAAAAAAATACTGTCATTTATCCTATAGTTTTCACCTCTTCTTGTTCATCTTCATGAGTTTCAACACATTCCTCTTCTACCTCTTCTTCTTCATTTAATCCATTCTTCTTCTTGGCTCCAGTTTTCATTTCCTCTGGTACAGCATCAAAATTGAAGGTAAAGAAATTATATGCTTCTTCCTCAGAGGGAAAATCATTTTGGAACTAAAAAAAGAAGACAAAGATACTTTATTGTGGTATTTTAAAGAAAATTAGGGCAAGTGCATAAATCTTCCCATTAATAATATGAAACAGCAGCATGTATAAGCATTTGTTCCAAGATAATTACTATTTTATCTCAAACAGAACTCACTCAAATGCTGAAGCTAACTGAAATTTGTAAATTATTTGTGAAACTTTCTCTATTTCTACATATTTGATTCAATAGTTCTATTAAAGTTTTGTTTAAAAAGTTACCTGGTTGAATTTTAACATTCTTATTGTTTTAAATATAAATTATTTGTGAATCAGAACACCAAAGTTTAAGTTCTGGCCATACTGCAGACACACAGGTAAATGATATGAAGAGAAATTTCTAATGGCCTTTTGCCTCTGAAGGATCCTTTAGCTTTAGGATGAATCCTCTAAGAAAAGAATTAACATTAGTACTTTGTGGCTAAAAAATATCAATACACTAGTCTGTAAAATGCTTTAACTGCCAACTGGTGGCATTCAATAAGAAGGATTTAAACAGAAGACACATTTTTCCTGCAAACTCCAGTAGTGTACAGACAGATTTACTAGAGCTTTTTGGGTTTTTTAATCAAATGACCCAAAGCCATTCTTATGTTTGATGAAGGTTCCTTTTATATACTTCAGTTGTTGGCATATACTGCTTGTGAATTTTTAAATTAAATAAAACCTTCTCCACTGCTTAAGACTGAATTCTGTCTCCTTCTTCAAACAGAATAATGAAGCTATATAAAGGTTAAATTAAATTAATATTCATTACTGAAATGGAGGAATTGGTACTTACTGTTGACTTTTGCTTAAGCTTTTTTACAGAATCACGAAACTTTACTTTTGATGCTAAGTGTGATTCATCTTCTGGCATCTCCCTGAATTTATCATTATCAGACTGCATAAAAACATATACATAAGTTTTAGCATACATTTAGTGAATAATAAAAAAAATACAAACAATTGACTACAGTTATTAGATATTGCATTTTTATAGAAAGACACAACGGAAGAGAAACATCGCCACTGTGGTAACAAATGGATTGCATATTTATTTTACAAGCGTACATCTAACTGTTACTTAATTCCTATAGGTCAAGAAATAGACTGCAGAGTATGAAGAACTGGTTCATTGTCCAAATGACAGTAGTTGTCTTCACTCTGACAGCATCATTGTTCCTGCACTCCTGAACACAAGCAATCCCATGCTGAAAGGAGGCAGCAATGGTGACCCCCCTGGGGCACACATCCCCAGCAGTGCCAAGGCTGCTGCTGGCAGGGACCGTGGCCCGGGTAAGGGAATCAGGGCACTCCTCAGACAGCCCCTGCTGCAGTCAGGAAAACCCTCTTTGGTATGGTTTAAAAAAGGTGGTGCTCATTGCTTAGGTGCTGAAATACACACTTGGTTATTTATTTTATTCTCTCAAACAGTTATTGCTAGGCTACTCTCTAACTCCATGGGTGACACACCCCTGCCTTTTCAAGAAAAGAGGTATCATGTTTATCCACTCCCAGTTCTCTGAAGCCTTATCTGTCCCTACACCAAGATCACTGTAAAAGTCACTGGTTCTGAGGTTGCTTCAGCAAGTTAATTCAAGTGCTTCAAAGTGATTTTCATCAGGCTTAACCAACAAAAACACATCTACCATTCTATCTGTTCTTCCATTCTATCTGTTCCTCCTCCTTGTGGCCTGAATTGTTACATTAAAGGAAGACACTTCTTAAAGTTTGCCTCTATTACAGCTACACTTCAAAATTATAATCAAAAAGAAAATCTCAAACTCTGTCAATCCGATGGCCACTTGTTTAATAACAAAACAATACTTTGTGCATAAATAAGCAGAAGAAACAAAACCAACATGTAGAAGGTTTCACATATACTTGATTTAAAATTAATAAACAACTCTAGTAAGGGTATCACTTCTGCATCTTAATACAAATATATTAAAACAGTACTATTTAACTGAAAGCTGTAATAATTACTTATTATAAGATAACATTGCCAAGAATCTTCCCACAACATACACGAAATGGCAATTCTCCCCTAGACCAGTGATTCAGCCAGGCTAAATCATATTGTTTGGAATTCCATATAAAGGCGATACTGCTATATGCTGTTATTTCCTGGGAATAACACGTTCTTTGGAACACATTTTCTACAGGCAAGCCATCTCTTTGTGAATTCTGAAGAATATGAGTGCCAGTTCTGCACAGACAGAGTCTTTGCAGTTTTTTTAATACAAAATTCTTTTCCTAATAAAGAATAGGCTTATACAAAAAAACTCAATATGAAACAGTAACAAGGAAATACAATAAAATACAATGACGAAGTTAATATCCAGCATTTAGCAATTGCACTCTTCAAATTTATATAAGGCTCTATTACAGTGGGAGTTTTATTTATATAAAGCTCCTGTTACAGTAAATGATAAATACTTCAAGGCATATTAAGCAACAGAAGTCATGAACCTCTAAATGACAGAAGTTTCACATGATGTCCATACTACAATATAAACAATTTATTACTGTTAAATATGTACAATAAAAAAATAAGCAGAATAGTTCCTTCTGGTTACTAATTCAAACAGTAGCATAATTCTGATAAATGAAATTGATCTCCAAGAGTGTGCAGACTTTGTTTCTTTTCATGTTTCCCATTCACTTTCTTATTATAAGAATAGCAAGATGCAATACATATTTTTACCGTTTTATCCAGTCCAACTCCTGGTTTTCTTTCTCTGATGCCTTTTAAGTGCCTTTGTTGTGGACTGGGGTCTTCTTGCAATAAAGTGATTTCAGCTTTTGTCTAAGCAAACAAATGAAAAAAATGTTTAGCTGTAACAGAAACAGAAACAGATCAAAGCTACAATAATTCCCAGGAACTCGACACTTACTTATATTTGTGTTAGCGACAGAATCTTTTAATTATAAAATCAGCTTACCTGATTTTCCAGATCCATATATTAATACACCTTATTAGATTGTACAGCAAACGTAGAAAGAAATCCATTGCTTTCAAAATAGTGTAAGAAATTTTTTGGCAAAGAGCACAGAAGGAACTTGTAAAAACAATGATACCTTTTATGTTACTATCAACAAATTAAATATAAACTTTAGAAAATAGCAATACGGAATGTAACTATACTGATGAACTGAGTACTCTTTCCACTTCAGAAATAAAAAAGCAGCTATCCCAACTCAAAGTCACACAGCACAATGCAAGTAAAATGAAGTGGGTGTTCCTTGTAAGACTGAGGTCAGTCAAACAGGACTTCTGAGGGATTCTTACCCTTGCTGCTTTTAGTTTATCTCTCATTCGCTGCCTAACAGAAAGCTCTGCAAAGCTTGCCCTTGATGTGGAAGGAACAGGTGGCAACTCTGAAACAGAGAAAAATGGTAATGTGTTTAAATTAAGTATTTTCTGAAAGAAATTTATGAAAAACAAAACCATTTATACCAGAGTCCCACGCTCCAACAGAAAGTACTTGCATGAGAAAAAATATGAATGAATTAAACATTTTTTTGGAATCCAGTCCTTACAAAGTAAGGAAAAAAGTTCCTTCTCATGTTGAAGTGAAACTTTTGTTTTAAGTTTATAACCATGGCTCCGTGTCCTGTCGCTAGGCACCACTGAAAAACCTGGCACCATCCTCTTGGCACCTGCATTAATGAGATCCCTTCTCAGTCTCCTCCAGACTAAACAGGCACAGCTTCCACAGTCTCTTTTCATTAGAGAAATAGGTCAGACCCCTCAGCATCTTCATGGCCCTCCACTGGACCCCCTTCAATAGCTCCATGTTCTCCCTAGTACAGAGGAGCCCACAGCTGGACACGGCACTCCAGAAGTGGCCTCACTAGGGCCGAGTAGAGGGAGAAGATCACATCCCTGGACCTGCTGGCCACACTATTCCTGATGCACCCCAGGATACCACTGGCCCTCCTGGCACAAGGGCACTGCTGGCTCATGGACAGTTTGTCACCCACCAAGGTTCCCAGGTCCTTTTCAACAGAGCTGCTCTTCAGTAGGTCAGTCCCCAGCCTGTGCTGGTACTCGGGGTTGTTCTTCCCCATGTGCAGGACCCTACACTTGCCCTTGTTGAACCTCACTGACTTTCCCTCTGCCCAACTCTCCAGCCTGTCAAGGTCCCACTGAATGGCAGCACAGCCTTCAGGTCAATCAGCCACTCCCCCAGCTTTGTACCACCACAAAACTTGCTGAGGGCACATTCTATCCCATTGTCCAGGTTGTCGATAAACAGATTTAATAAGACTGGACTCACTATTGATCCCCAGGGAATGCCCACAGACTCCAGACCCCCTACTCTGCTGATCTCACCCTCTGAGCTCTGCCATTCAGCCAGCTCTTGATCCACCTCACTGTCCATTCATCGAACCCACATTTCCTGAGCTTACCTGCAAGGATACCATGGCAGACAGTGCAAAACCCTTGTGAGGTCAGGACAGACAACACCCATTGCTCTCCCCTCATGGATCCATCCTGCCACGCCATGATAGGCAGCTATCAGATTGATTTCCCCATGGTCAGCAGAGCCATGCTGACCACTCCAGATGACCTTTTCTTCTACCTGCCTGGTGATGACCTCTGGAACGATCTGTTCCATCACCTTCCCAGGGAGGACGACAAGGCTGACAGGCCAGTTCACGTCCAATTATATAAATACAGCACGTCTACATAAATATATCTGAGAAACGTAAGGAGTTTTCATAATCTAACCACATTTAAGTGCGAGAGGAGCGCGTCTCTCGAGCGCAGCGCTGCCTGTCCGCTCGGAGCCCGGCCTGACCCGGTGGTGACAAACACAGATCGCTGTCACCCCTCGATGCCAGCAGGGCCTGAGGAAGCCCTGCGAGGAGCAGACAGGGCAGCGCTGCCGTCTGTGGCCACAGGGAACCTCGGAGCGGAGACGCGGCCCACGAACAGCGCCGGGACGAGCTGCCCGCGGCGCCGGGACTCGACACCGACGGGCGGCAGGCAGAGCCCGGCGGACCCGCGCCCCGCCGCTGGGAGTCACTCACCGCGCACGGTGGCGGGGCCGTCGCTGGGCCGTGCTGCCGACATGGCGCTGCTGCGCTCCGCCCGCGGCCCGGCGGGACGCGCAGCCTCCGGCGGCGGCGGCGGGAAGGGAACGGCGGCGGCGGCGGCGGCGTGAGGGGGACCCGGCCCGGAGCGGGACCCGGCCCGCAGCGGGGCACAGCGAGTGCGCGTGCGCGGGGTGCCGCCGGTGCGCGCGGGCCGTGACGCGGCTGGGGACAGACGGACAGAGGGACGGAAGGACGGAAGGATGGACAGAGGGACGGAAACAAAACCAAACAAATTTCAGAAGAGTATATTTCACATGTCTGCACAAGTACAGACATCTACCTCATCTTTGCAGTTCCTCTTCTCATACCATAGTGGTTTGGGCTTGCTTTTCCCCTTCTGCCATTTTACTGTTTAAACGTAATTACCTCAAAAACTGCTCTGCGGGTGAGAAAACAGAATAACTTCGTGGTTCTGCAAGGCTAAATTTATTTAACCAATAATTTGAAGATAATTTCATGAACTAAGTGTGGATCAGTACGAAAGAGAATTAAAACAAACAAACAAACAAAACCAAACAAATCCAAAACACATTAAGGGTGCCTACTTCCAGCAGTGGTATTTAAGAGTTGCAGAGTATTTGCAAAGAAATTAATTATGCAGATCTGAATGAACTAGAATGGTATTGACAAATGAGAAGAGCATAAAAGAGAGTCTTGGCTTACTTATTTCACTTTTCACAGCTATATATATAGAAGCTTCCTATTATTCTCACTTGCCCTAAGCAAGTGGCTTTCTTAGACAAATGTAGCTCCCTCCCAAACTACCTGTGCATTTGCCTCAGCACCACTTCCCTCAGTATCTCTCATCAGGCTAAGGGTTATGTACCTAAAAATGGCCACATTTCCTTGCTTCTGGCAAGGTTCATCAAATACCCTCTCACAGCACAAAAAGTACAGCACTACAAGAAGCAGCCAACATTTTCATCACTTGGCACATAAATCTCTTTTTCATATCAAGCTTTATGTATTAAATTTAAACAGTCTTTCCTAAATGTGGAATGCTGACAACACTCTAGAAGGGCTTTATGCCAGCTTTCTTTAACAATATGGTAGCATTTCTTGAAGTTAAGTACTATAACAGACACTTCAAAATGTAATAAACAACTGGATGCAAGAGCTATAAAGCTCTCCACTAACTCAGAGGTGGTTTCCAAGCACTGAAAACTAACAGAAACACAGAGAAGTTTCTCACAGTGCTCTTTAAAAAAATCATTGCATCCAAACTACCTAGAAAATAATTTTGAGGATTTTGTGTTACTTAAATCTGTCTTGTTCATGACAGTACACTAAATGCAGTGACACTCAAACAGAGCTTAAGGAAAATGTTTGCTTCCTACCTGGGTTTTGTTGTACAGCAGCTCTTGGATCACACACAAGAGCCAAACACCACACTTCCCCTAAAAGCAGCGCCCCGGCTGTGCTTTTAAGGAAAAAGAGTCAGATTTCCTGCTTAAACCACTAAAACACTTCTGGCAAGCTTCTTTTTGTAAACAATTTCATCTACGGTAAAATGGAAATCATAAATAAAATGTGGAGAGGATGCAGCTCTAGCAGACCTTTTCAATTACTGCAGTGATTTTAAAAAGCAAATATTCACAGTATGTTTTTACATGGCTAAGGATGGTTATTTCAGGCTGAAATACAATAAATAGTCAGTCATCCTAACGTTTAAGTATCTAACTTTGCTAAATTATCTGACTTAATTTCTGTGTACTTCTCCTAAAGTAAGTGGAGGAGCAGCACAGACCTTCTTAGGACTTGTATGAACCAGAGCAGTGATTCCTAAATACCTATTACTTATGGAAGGGACTGGTTCACTCTGTTGAGTAAAGAGTGGTGTTAAACCTCTAATTCAGACAATATTACAACATTCCAGCACGTAAATATTTTTTAGGTTAGTGTAGAAACCCTTAATTTCACTCTGAAAAAAAATATCCCTGGAAATTTCATGTAAAGATAAATCTTTGAAGTTGATGATTAGTAGCCAGTTGTTTTCCTAGTGCTCTCTGTTTCATCGCATTAAATTACTTGGAGTAACTACTGGAGATGCATCAAGGGAACAACACTGCATTATTCTTTACAGGGGACCTTTACAAATCAGCATCAGCCTCAGCAAATTTTTTAGCTTGTCATTTGGGGGAAAAATTACAGGAAATATAGCAGAGTTTAAAAAGATTTCATCTCTCAGAAGCTGTTGTTGGCTAACAGGCTTTTTGCTACCCCAGGATTAAAAAATGTATCAGTAAATGTAAGAACATGTAAGAAATGTAAGAAATAAGACAAATCATAACTTCCTAGAGTTATCAATATACTTTAATATTTCTTTAGCAGAAAAAAACCCAAAAGGATGTGAAGTCTGTGATAGTTGTTTTAGAGCCTGCTTAAAGGGAATCACACTCTTGAAGGCCTTTTTAGAGAAACAGAGGAGGGATGGTTTATCTGCTTGTTAAATGCTCACTACCAGCTTATGTTGATACTAGGAGTGGCAGGAATGTCAGCACTGTGAGATGGTTTGTAGAAATGTGGATTGTTTTGTATACCATCCCTAATTTTATCTACAAAGGGGTTTATAACTTTCCTATGAAGCCTGGAGAAGAGTATTTTCTGCTGCACTGAATTGTTAACAAAATAATTTCTTATGTTAACATGTGTATTAATATCTCTAGTATGATCAGAATAAACTAAATGCTAAATGGAGTTATTAGACCTATTTATAATTGTCTGTATATAAACAGTCCCTATAACATCTTAAGGTCTATTACTGCAAAGTTTTAGTAGTTGGAATCACATGAAAAGAGATGGATAATTGCTTCTCCTTTCTGAATACTATACTAAGAAAGAAACCATGAGAAGTAAACATAGTAAAAAGATATTAGGAGCATGCATTTTTAATTGCAAAAAGAGGTACTGTCATAGCTAGAAAAATCTGACATGACAAACAAAAGCTTTAAGGAAAGGGAAAGATATGTAATAGGGGAGCAGGTTTCTTAGGGTAACATGCACAGCATACATCTCTGTTATCTGCTAAGAGTCACTGCATGTGGGGCTGTGGAAATGATCCAGTGGGTGAAACTTCATACAAAAATTTGGCAAGAACTCAGGTTCAAGATCTTGTTTTGCTAATAACTCTGTGTCCCAAAAATATACTCCAGTATCAGAAACAGTTGTACAAACAGTTTAAATAATGGGCAAATATGAACAGCATTTATGTAAGGAACATTGCTATGAGACCCTGAAGCAGTAATCAGGAACCTTTGCTTAACAGGATGGAAAGCTGCTTAAAAATACATGTCAGTACAATGACTCTGCTCACAGGACACATGCAGAATCCAAACCACATATGTTTCCTGGGGTGGAGGACAAGTAATTTATCTTGGTCAGCATTATGAAAAATGGCCAGCCTAAGGCCATTGATCACACTGGGCAGCAGACTTGTGCTCCACATCAGGTGGTGTGAGCTGCTCTGCTTTGTTGGGTGTGACACTGTCACTCTTGGCCATTAATCCTGCTTTGCCAAGGTGGTCAAGGCTGGCTTTTAGAACAGGCAGAGCAGATGGCAGCTTGTAGTGCCCATGATGCAGGATGCCCCAGAGTGGGCAGTAGCATCATGGGCCCGTAGTTCAGAGTTAAAACATTTTAAAATTCAACAGGGGACAATGAGCAATGGAGTTATTTCTCAGGCTTTGAGGATCATATAAGGTTTGCTTTGTCATATAGACCTCTTATTGCCTGCCTAGAATCAAAGTCAAAATTTGTAAAATCAACAGAAGGGAAATGGCAAATGTTACAAGCCACAAGCCACAGCATTTACAGAATAAGAGTAAATGTTGCTGTGTTTTTAGAATAGGAATTTAGGTATTACGTGAAACCCTACCGTGATCCCAGTTTCAGGGAGGTTACAAACAAGAAAGAACAAACTCTGCTAATCTTATTTATTTTTAAACTGATCACACCTTACTCCAACATGACAGAAATCTCAAATAACATTTCCTGTAATTTGTCACATGCAGTTTAGAAGTCTATGTTCACACATCAGAACGTCTGACAAAATGTGCGTGAAGGCAGGTGGTGCATGGAAGGGAAATCAACATCAGTGGTAGGCAAGTTTTCAGATGAGGAAAGATATTGTTGTTCAGCTCAAAAGTTTTAAGTCCTTTTCACTTTCTTCTGAGCCTAGAGATAACACTTCATTGAAAGTAGTGAAAGAAAAATCGCTGCTGATAGATTTCCTTCATGCAATTCACTAATTTCTAAAAATACCACTTTCTTCTTGCAAAAAAATCACTTAAGAGCCCTCTGAGAACCATAGTTAACTTGTATTTTTCAAGAATTCAGTGTTTTTGTCCCTTTGTTAAGATGTCATAAACAAGGTTATTCTACCACAGAGATGATTTTACAAATTCTACCTTATATTTTTTATTTGATTTAGGACAGGTTCTTTAAAGCTGAAAAGAAACAAATTTATTATTTTTCACTTTGGTGTAAGTAGAATCACTCCAGGATTCATTTAAGTATCCTTAAAAATTTCAATATTTTTAATATACCTAAGTGTATTGAATTTGGAGGCGTGAGAGGATGGCTAGCCCATCTTAATATATTGCAACATTTTCTGGAGACCAGCCAAGTTACTTCAGTTGAAGTTGTCCCAGGAGGAGCTCAAGCAATACTTTATGGAAGATCTGCCAAGAGGACACTTCCATCATTACCAGGGTACTTCTCTGTTCTCATCAATCCACATCTTCTTTCTAATTTTGAGACATATAAATTGCCAAATTATATTATGCCAATTTTTCCACTTAGCAGATTGTTCTTGAAGAGCAGACATCTTACTTAACTGTTGCCATCTCAAAGTTAAAGGCTACCCTAAGTTAGTAACTTAGATGCAGGTGATGTGAAGACACAGGTACCTCCTGATTCCTTCTGTCTTAATATAATTCTCTAATACAGGGTCATCCAAATAGAGACTTGCCCCACCTATTCCTTTGCCCTGGTAACAGGAGAGCCAACAACTAATTTAACCTACACAGTGATCTTTGAACTTTTAGAAATTAAAGTCAGGTAAGAGAAATTTTACATTAATACTTGCTGCTGCAAGAACAATCTGCATAGAGGAAAAATCTCCTTACACCTCTTCCAGCAGGTAGCTGCCAAAATTATACTCAAAATTGAGGAATATGAGCCAAATAATCTAAGACACCTTTCTCTTTGTGAATATTTGCTATTAAAAGATACGTGTATAATATGTCTAATTTTGAAAGCATTACTCATTGGTAAAGATAGTGGTATATTGCTTTCTCAACTCTATTCTTTTCCTCTTTACTTTCATGTATTATTTCTTGGATGGGACTCATCAGCTACTGAGTGACATATCCAAAGTAAACCCCATTTCCATATACAACTGAAGTTCCTGCTGACCAAACTGCTTAGTACAGCATTAGTATAATTATTCTGAATATTAATTACCTGACAATAGATAAATAAATCAATAAATAAACCAATCAGTGAAAACAATTTATTCAGTGAATATCTTAGTGAATGAATATGAACAGAACCTAGTGGGTGACCTGTGGAAGGTAATTAGAGTAGTAAATGAACTGCAACAACTAATGTAACATGCTTGGTAGGAAATTAAATAAGTTGCTTCCAGTTTTGTATATTTTTGCTTATCCTAATAATACCTAAATGGTGTTAGGTATATTTAAAATATTTGAAGAATGTAGATGTTCTCAGTACTGATGTCCATTAGTAATTATTTTCTCCATATTGTCTCAGCATTGTAAAACATTGAGGACCTATAGCTCCTGAAGAAATTGTATAACGGCCTAGCCACATGAACATGAATACCAGTAGTCAAGAAAGTGAACAAATTTATTCTCTGTGACATATTCATAAAAATTTTAAAATGTAGATAAATGTTTAATTAATTATCTAGGTTAAAAAGATTCAGCAGTGGAACATGTGACTAACTTCTTCCTTGTCACTCTACCAAGTATAAAGAAAGTGTGAAAGAGTAGAAGACTGTGGAGAGCTGTTCTGTTTCAAATAACTTTATTTTTACTTATTTATCTTTACATACATATATCCCAAGTAAGTATATATACACTTTTACTTAAGAATCTCAGGGATGCTGATTTCTTAATATTGTTTGATGGTTTCCTGATGGTTTGAGGTTTGTACAAGTTCTTGCAGCCTTGATCAGGGAGCCCAAGAGTTGGTAGTGCAGTAAAGACGTGCTTCCTCCTGGGAGTTTCTCCTGGTGACACTTATTTCTCTCCATGGACTGTAGGCAAAGTCTAGATGACTAATTTGGTCTGGATGCCTAATTTTATATGTCATTATGGCAAGTGTAGAATGACCAACATATTGTGTGGAAATCATTGATTAATTTCAAATTTGATCATAAATAAATTTTGCTCTTTATTATCCTACAATGTTTTGAAACCAACCAGACCTCCCTGTGTACTGGTGTGAATCGTGGGAAGACATCAGCCCAAGATACTTTCAATATAAATTCAAATTTAGACAGATAAATACCCCAAATGCGATATCATGTCATCAAAACTGATATATTTTCAAATAATATACTAGCAATAGCAATGATTTACTTTAGGATAATGTCTTGAGACCCTTAATGAGGTCAGGGACACATGGTACTTTTATACATATGTCATCCATATGTGTAGTAGAAGTATTCTTCTTGCCAAAACCCATAGAAATAATGCAACAGAATTACTTATTTTTAACTCTTCATGCCAAAATATTAAACTGTTCAAAAAAGGATAGAATCCAAATGGGAAAACTTTGGGAAACTAAAGTTACTTTTCTATCATTGTACAAACATAAATCTAAAGTTGCTAAGAAAAGGAAAGCAATAACTCTTGGTTTACTTATTCCCATTGTGTCATTTTCAACATGGGTGTGGTTAAAATACCTCTTTCATATTGGATTAGTTTTTACAGATTTTTACATGAGAGCAGTTTGCTTATAGTTAGGATTGCAACCAGGAATATTTCTCTATAAAGATATTTTCTCTGTTTAATTGAGAAAAATCAGCTTTGTCTGAAAATTTCCAGATGTATTATAACTACAATACATTTCTGTAGAGTCTGGAGAAAATCAGTCATACTCTTTCCTTAAGGCTGGGTTTATCAAATTTTCTAATTCTAATAAAACTAATTTTTTACTCCTACATAAACTTTACACTGATTCAAATGTCATAAACCTATTTCCATATTTTATAAGATAATCATCTAATTAAAAACTAGTTGGTTTTGCTGCATGGTACATATTCTGGGTCCAGTCCTGCATCTGTTGAATTATGCTTCCTGGAAGTCATGGGCTAGACATGATCCTTGCTCTGTCCTGTGGAATTCAGTGCAGGCAGCACTGAGCAATGCTGATGGTCTTTGTGCCTCAGATAGGCACTGATGGCTGTGAAGCATCAGCATCAGTCATAATTGTAAATTATGATTGGACTGCATTTTGCACTCATATTGTCTTTAATTTGCAGATGTATAAATGATTGTACAGCAGCGTGATAAACCGAATCTCCAAGTGTTCTCTTTCATATTTTTCACAGAAAGCAGCCCTTGTGTGACACTAATAAATTAGGTGTCTAGTTAGAAAAATAATCTGCTATTGTCTTCTATCAGGCATCTCTCACTGTCAAATGAAATAATGGTTGTACAAGCATTGCCAGTTTGATTTGTGGTCAGGGTTTTGCACCTGTTCAGTGCATAAAGCAGCAGTCATGTATTCACAGCCATGAATGCTGATGTGGGAGGAAGAGAGGGCATGGGTACAGAGTGCACACACTGATGTTCCATACATAACTGTCCTGCTGGTTCTGCAGCCTCAGCAGCATTTTTGTGTCATTTTGTCTGGTTGTAACCTTCTTAATCCATCAAGTACACAGGAAAAACGTAGAAATTTCCTTCTGCCTTGGTCATAACTAAAGTGGGTTCAAGAGTTGTGCAACACACACCACTAACATTTAACATTATCTGAATAACTGTTAGAAATAGCAGGTCTCTGTAAATCTGGGATCAATAAAAGATTGTAAATTTTTGTAAAGTAAGAGGATGCAATGAAAGATTGCCAGTCTTGACTGGTGTTGAATGCTGGAGGACTCGTAATGTTCCTAGATATTTTTACAATGATTGATTGCTGCCACTGGTAAAATGGATTCCTCATTTCCAGGGGGAATTGATATGGTTTCTCACCAATGCACCTTGCTGTGCTCCTAGAGGATAGAGGGAAGTTCCCAGGTACTACCAGATATTTTATCTCCAGATGGGTGCAGATGGTGATTAAATCACCTCTTAACATCATTGACAAGAAAAGTAAATTGACCTTGTTACATCTCTTGTGTAATCCCCATGAATAGAAGTAAAACATTTTTTTTGCAACTTTTAAGTAAGTTTTGAAACATTGACAGAAGTAGTTTCTTCCTAGGTAACCATTATTCATCTCTACTTTTAATTCCATTTATCATACATCCAAAGGGTTGTAGCAACAGCCTACTTTTGTTACTCCTATTTAGCTGATAATCCATGAGGTCCCATGTAGCTTTTCCAAGTTCATTGATTTGCTGAATGCAGTTTTTCATCTTGTGTGGCCTACATTTATTTCACTGCATTTGGCCATATTGAAATATAACTTCTGCTTTAATGATGTGACTCAGTTTCATTCAATTTACTCTGATTAATGATTACTGTCCTATCATTTTGGGCATCCACAATTTTCTTCAGCAAAAAGTTTATACTTTTTTTTCCACATTTCTCATAAAGATAGTAGATAGCATTTAAAGAATAGCAAAGACACTTGGAATTACACTGAAAATACCCACTGAATACTGACTATCTCCAAGTTTTCAGATCTTCCAGTTTTTAATTTCTTTATATGTTTGATAGGTTTGTTCTGGTCTTTTATGGCTGCTATTGAGTAGTCCTCAGCTAGTACAAATCTTCAGGTACTTATTGTGAGGTTGGTTAGTTATGAATGCTGTTTGTTGGTGTAAATATCAGATGGGGCTGTTCTTGTGACCTGTGCAGTGGCATCTTGAAACAGTCATTCCTATTTTATTCCTCTCCTGTCTGTTTTTAATGTATTGCCTGTCTTAAAATGACCAAAGATGATATTGCAGTGAATTGTTCAAATTTTCTTTAATGTAATATACAAAATAGCCATTCTAAATTGTAAATTAATACATTTTATGAAAAATCCAATGTACAGTATCTTAAATTTGTTTAAATAGTATTATAAACACAATTTTAGGGAAGAGTCAGTCCCGGAGTGATGCAGTCTTTTGTTAATTACAGTTCATTTTGATATCCCTGCTGTTGGTTAAAAAAAAAAATCCATCCTAGGTTCTAGAAACATCCTTGCAAGCTCAAATTTGGTTCCAATCAAAACAAGAATGAAATCCCATTTTTTTTTTTTCATTTCAACTTTGTTTTCTCCACACAGATGAATAAAATCCTGAGCTGGGGCCTCCAGTTTGGATGTCATTTGACATCTGCTTCAGAGCTCATCTTCATCTGATAAAGCATCAAGGTAATCTGTATCAACATATAAGAGAAATCCAGAAAACAAACTGTCTGCCCAGGTTGGATCGGAAAATAGACCGTTTTGGTCAGCATAGAAGATTTCAAGCCACACTTCATCTTCTGGCTGAAGGTAGATCACGGTGGATCCAGAAGCTACATCGTGGTTGCCAGTGTTGGCATCAAAAGTCTTGATCCGGTACTTCCCGTTGTGAACCAGCCCAATTGCAAGGTGCTTGTTTGCTAAGGTGATATCATAAGAAAAATAATAAATCCCTGGGATGGCACAAATGAACTTTCCTGTGGACGGGTTGTAATGCTCCCCCTCGTTGAAGAGGACTTTATTGAACACAATTGGTGATCTTTCCTCTGGGTAGCTCGTGGTGATGCCAACAGAAAAGGCAGATTTCAGCACTGTCTTTCCACACTTGCAGACCCCCGGTGCGCCTGGCTCTCCTCGGTCTCCTTTATCTCCCTTAGGTCCAGGTGGTCCAGCTGGACCTACTTCACCTTTGGCACCAGTCAATCCTTCAAGTCCTTTCTTACCAGACTGACCTTGGTCTCCTTTCTCTCCAGCTGGTCCTAATGGCCCAGTCTTTCCTCTTAAACCTTCAAAAACATTTTAAGTTAGTTAATCGTTGCACATATCACCTCAGTAAATGATTGTGTGGGCTATTGTGTGTGCCTGAACAAACAAGAAAAACATGGTCAGAATTTCAAAATACTCCAGAAATACTTTCAAAATTTTCTAATAAGTTTGCAAAAGGAATGCCAGTTTGGAGCAAATGACCAGACTTCACAGCCTGCAGGTCCTTTGTTTCTTTATTCCTACTTATCTTTATGTGTCTTGATTACACATTAAAGAGTTTTATATGTAATCAGTCTATTGCTGCCTGAACTACAGGCACTGCTGACGGCGAGGCCAGCAGCATGACTACCTATGTAGTGATACTTGTGCACTAAATATTCCTACAAATAGAGCATTTTTAGTGCATACCTAAGCACCTGCTAATCTTTTACACCTTGCTAATGGCAAGGGACTATTTATTTGACACCACACATGCTTCATTCTTCCCATCTGTGTGAAGAAAGGTTGTGCATTTACATTTCTTTACACTGATATATGTGTATACTCTCTTTCACTATATTTATATACACTTAAACCCACACAGGCACATAGGCACATTCGTCATATATATATATATATATATATATATATATATATATATATATGTGTGTGTGTGTGTGTGTGTGTGTGATATATACACCTAAATATACATATATAGATAGATAGATATAGATATAGTTATATATAAGTATAACAGTGATGATGAAAGGTCTTGTATTTTTTGTACTACTGTGTTAGGTTACACAAATATTCAATACCTGCACTCCCTTTTTCACCTTTTTCTCCCTTCCTGCCATCTCTACCATCTCTTCCTGGAAGACCAATGCGCCCATGTGGCCCCGGGGACCCGCTGGCTCCAGGGGGGCCGGCAGGGCCTGGCAAACCTGGGATGCTACAGATATATCTGGTGTAGTAATTTTCTCCTTTGGTCTGGCTTTGAAGAGGTTGTTCGCTTGTGTAGATGGCAAAACTTGTAATGTACAGCAACACAAACATCCTCAGATCTGGGAAAAAAAAAAAATTAATAAGACACTCTATTCACATGCAGATGGCTCTGAATATGCATGTAAGTGTGACACTGTGATGCATTATGCACAAGTAGAGGTGCAGACCTCAACCTGGAATTTCTGCATTAGCAAAATGCATGTAGGAGGCAAGGAGGAAAGTCTGTCAGGTTGGAGCTTTTTCTGGGCACTGTACACGTTGCTGTATGTCTTTCAAGTAAGTAGCTGTAGACTGACATAGTGTAACCGGTGAATATCAGCTTTTTGGGGCCAAATGTTGACACGTGAAAAAATAATCTGGATTTTTTCAATGCAAAGACCTTTGATTGCATAGTTTATTTTGTCTTTGGTACCTATATAAGCTTTACAGGTAAAAGCCCTCTTGCTGGAGGGAGTTAGTCTGTGCTAGAGGCATGTGCCTGTAGTGAGGATAAAGCTTACACCTTCATTTCATTTGGAAATTTGCCCTTATGGTGGCAAATGAATCTCCAGCTTAAATAACTGCAGCAGAAAATTGCTGAAGCTGCAGAAAGAATGGCAGTTAGAGAGCTACAGCTTCAGTGCCCCTTGGAAACAGCACAGAAAAACACTTCACTCTAGTCGGTCAGGTGGAACCAGGCAGCTGCCCGGCCCTGCAGGGGATGGTGGAGTGTGAATGGGCTGCTAACAGGTTGAGTTTCTTAAGCCTGGCTTGGGCTGTCATATACAATGAAATGTGTTGCAATATCTTGCAAGAAAATTGATTAAATCCTTATATATGGTATTTGGTTGTTTTCATAAACGATTGGATGGAAATTAGACTTCTCTGTCCCATTGTATACTGGGATACTAAAGAAAAGTACCTGTACAACAGTGACATGCTGAGTAATTGCAGTACCTGATATACAAAGGTGTCTTAAATTTAGTGTTGCATTAGCAGAGAGTCAGTCATGGGTCAGGTGAGAACCTGACAAGTCAAGTTTTTTCTAGTTCCTCTGCTGTCTTCTCAGAAAATTTGTGTGGGTTTTTTTGTTGGAGCTGTCCATTCTGTCAGAGCTAATTTACAGCATTCAAGGAAATCAGAATCCACAGGTTTCTGTGGGGAGAAAAAGAAGAAAAGAATGGGTGATTGAGAAAAATGTCTGTGAAATGCAGTCTTTTTTTTTACAGTGAATCATAGACTCATGGAACCATTAAGATTGGAAAAGACCTTTAAGATAAGATTATCAAGCCAAGCCATCTACCTAACATCATCACCATGTTCATCACTAAACAATGTAAAATCCACACATTTCTTGAACACTTCCAGAGATGGTGAATTTCTGCTGCTTTCCTGGGCAGCGTGTTCCAATGCTAGTCAACCCTTTCTGTGAAGAAAGATTTCCTGCTACCCAATCTAAACCTCCAGTGCCACAATTGGACATTATTTCTTTTAATCCTTTTGATGAAAGGGATTTTTTCCCTGGGAGAAGAGACTGACCCCCACCAGGCTACCACCTCCTTTCAGGGAGTTGTAGAAAGTGAAAAGGTCTCCCCCAAACTTCCAGGCTAAACAGCCCCAGCTCCCTCAACTGCTCCTCACAGGACCTGTGCTCAAGACTCTTCATCACTCTACTGCCCTTCCCTGGACATGCTCCAGCACCTCAATGTCTTTCTTGCAGTGGGGTTCGAGACCTGAGCAGGATTCAAGGTGTGGCCTCACCAATGCCCAGTTCCCAGGGCGAACAATCACTGACCTGGTCCCACTGGCCATACTATTGCTGGTACAAGCCAGGTTGCCACTGGCCTTCTTGGCCTCCTGGGCACACTCTGGCCCATGTTCAGTCTCTGTCACCAGCACCCCCAGGTCCTTTTCCACACTGGGCAGCTTTCCAGCCACTCTGCCCCCAGCCTGTAGCACTGCCTGGGGTTGCAGGACCTGGCACTTGACCTTGTTGAACCTCACACCATTGGCCTCAGCCCACTGATCCAGCCTGTCCAGATCCCTCTGCAGAGCCTTTTAATCTAGAAATTGTTGTTCTCATTCTCCCCTCTGTGATACTGATTGGCATTAACTGATTTATTTAAAACCCCAAGCCATTACATTTATTTGCAGTTCATGATATTTCAACTGGTGTATGGATGGCATGGTCAGATCTATTCAGCAGGGAAAAGATCAGCATATATGTATATACATGTATGTACTCATACACAGTCTTTATGAAGAATTTGTTATTTTAAAGAATGGAAAACTAGAAACTATTATGGTATCTGCGGAAATGCAGAAAAAAAAAAAAGAAAATATTGTATTTGGAAAGAAATAAGCAATGCTCCAAAATTCTCTTCAGTGATATATATTCTGCTTTTCATTTTAGACATTTTGCATCAAATTGGCAGAAACCAAACTATTAATTTTGCTGTCATTTGATGAAACCTTACCATACAGTCAGGCACAGCAGTCTCCACAAATGGATTAGCCTATGAATGCTGAACATTACAGCAGAGCAGCGAACGATAACACCAAGGCAGTTGTTAGCTACAAGACAAACTTCACAATGACGTTTGCTCTGATGTACTACTGAGCAAACTCAAATAAAGCTCAGGGATTTTCAGAGGACTTAATTGAGGGACAAAAAATATCTCTGCAGAGAAGAAAAACTGTAAACACTTAGCCAAGAGGAAACAGCTTGGAGAGACTTCATGCTTAAAGCTGCATATGCATTTTACACAAAGCTGATGGATAAAAAGCAGACATGACCTAAGGATCAAGGACTGGGAAAAAATCCTGCCCTTTGCCAGATGAAAGTCTGAATCAGTAGGCTGGCTGTTCCCACACTGTAGCACTAAGTTGCATGTAAGCCAGGCAAAAACAATCTCAACAATTTATAGTTTTGCCTGTGTCAAGGATATTTTACAAATAAAAACCAGAGTAAAAACCTTCACACAGATGCTCCTGTCACTGGCTGGCCAGTGCCTTATTGATGTGTGAAGCTGTCTCCAGCTCCCAGACCTCCCCTGC
Source organism: Dicaeum eximium (assembly GCA_013396995.1). Classification (NCBI taxonomy): domain Eukaryota; kingdom Metazoa; phylum Chordata; class Aves; order Passeriformes; family Dicaeidae; genus Dicaeum; species Dicaeum eximium. The sequence goes on from VWZP01006939.1 coordinate 95,942, forward strand.
TGTTCCTCTCATGTGCCTACAGGAAATTAATTCGTCTGGGACATGTATTTCTGAAAAGAACATGGGAAAAATGTCATATAGGGGAGGTGAGGGGAATGGGGTTGTTGAGATAGGGATGGGGCATTGTGTTTGGAGAACTAGTTTGGGAAGGAGAAGGCGTGGAGGACAATATACAGAGCTTTCATATGTGTGGTGGGGGTCTTCAGGAGTAATGGTGCTGTGTAGCTGAATGATGGGAATGCAGTTAGGCAAACAGAGCTGGGCTTGGGAGAAAATGATGATAATGGTTCAGGTGATGATGTTTACAGACCTGAATTTAGTCTTGGGGGCAACATAGAAAGCTGCTTCCAACAGTGGTAGCCAAAAAAATGACATTCGGGAAACCACGCATTAAGCCAGAGAATCAGGACTTCTCTTGCCCTTTGAATTCAGACTCTTGCATTTCTTTGTGCATAGCAGTAGTCATTTCATACGGAGAGGGGGGGTTCCTGTCTGTTATTGCAGTCTCTTGGAAAAAAACTCAAAAAGAAATCTCCTCAGACCAAAGAAGGAAGTACAGTGTTGATCCCATGCCCCCTATTTCCCACTGAGCGCCCCTAAAAGCCCCACTGAAATGTTAAAGGTGAAAAAGAACATACAACCATGGCTTTTGAAATTTCAGGTTGACTTAGGAAGCCAAAATCAGAGATTTCAGTTCACAGGGTTTTATGAAGTTAGAGGGTATAATAGACTTCCCAGGTCACTTTCTCAGGAGTCACCTATGTTGTGGTTAAATATTTGTTCACAGAGAGTTAACTGGGAGGCAGAACATGAGTCATAAATAACACTTTGTTCTTGGCTTCTGGTTGTCCTTTTCAAAGATAAAAACTTTTGTCCATGAACTAGGGTAGGAAACAAAGTCCTTTATATATGCCAAGTGATTTGTCTCCAGGGGAAAACAACATTTGAGGAGTTCAATGTGTTTTTCCAAAAACTGAAAGCCAGAATAAGCACATGGTATTCTTCTTCAGAACAATAACAGACATCTTCATCATAGCCATCACCAAAAATAATAATGAAAATGATATAAACTCAGAGTTAGGATGTTACTCCACATTTAGGAAATGGCATTTCAATAGGTTTCAAATCCACTAGGCAGAGCAAGAATGCATATCAAGGCATTCTTTGGAAGATAATGGACATGCCGATCAGTTCTAGTTGTAGAATCATAGGATGGTCTATGTTGGAAGGGACCTTTAAGATCATCTAGTTCCAGCCTCCCTGCTGTGGGCAGAGACACTTTTCACTAGACCAGGTTGCTCAGAATGGTTTCTGAATCAGATTTTCCAAGTGAGTTCTTAAAGTCATCTCATTCATTTAATACTGGAAAAACATTCAAAAAGCTTTTCTGGACCTTGTTGCAGTCTGTTAAGGTGGCAGATCTAAAGACTCAAAAGCAGCATGGCCAGCAGGTCAAGGGAGGTGCTTATGCCTCCCTGCTTCACTCTTGTGAGATCCCACCTGGAATGCTGTGTCTAAATCAGGGCACTTCAGTGAGGAAAGACATGGGCATGCTGGAGCAGGTTCAGAGGAGACCACAAAGGTGATCAAAGGTCTGGAGCACCTCTCCTATGAACACGTGCTGAGAGAGCCAGCACTTAAAGATGGTACTTGTAGAAAGATGGCAATAGACTTTTTAGTAGGGCCTGTTGCAATAGGACAAGGGGATATGGCTTTAAACTAAAATAGGGTAGATTTAAAATAGGTAGAAGGAAGAAATTTTTTATAATGATGATGGCAAAACACTTAACAGGTTGTCCAGAGAGGTGGTCAATGCCCCATCCCTGAAAACATCCAAGGCCAGGTTAAACAGGGCTCTAAGCAAAGTTATCTAGTTAAAGATGTGCCTGATGATTGCAGGGGCGTTGGACTAGATGACTTTTAAAGGTCTCTTCCAACACAAACTATTATATAATTCTATGATCTCCCTTGAGAACATACTCTGTAAGTTAGATCCCCATTGAAGCCAGGGCTCAGCAGAGGCTTTATCATCAAGCCATTAGGAAATCTCATTTCATTACTGGCATACTCAGACTATGTCACTAATATTTTTTTAAACTTAGAAATTAAGGGATTGTAAGAAATTCCCAGTTTTGAGACTTTCTTGTATATGATCTAATCTTTCTCTCTTGTTCAACTATGTAGGACTATTTCTAAAATTTATTAATTGGCATTCTTTTGAAACAAGCCTAGAAGATTTCCCATTATTCTGTTATAAATAAAAGCTGGGTCATGTGCCAGTGATATTAGTCACAAGCTACCCTGGCTATGTTCTTACTTTTGTCTTGCCTTGCTAGCTTTGAATTCACTTCCAATACATACACACATCTATTTAAGCAGTAGAAGATGTGTTTTAACTTCCTTGTGCACAAAGATGTAGAAGAGAATTGTGATACTTGTGAGCCCTTTCTGTCTGCAGCCCTAGCAATGGATAAGTGGTAAAGAACAAGATAGTCTATATGTCCTTTGGCTTTCCAAATGCAAGGCCCCAAATACCCCACAGAACTACCATGAACCCTCACTGTGAGATGCACAGACCTTCTCCAACTCTCCCATCCAGGAACTGTAGGGTAGGAGAAACAAGGTAAATAAGGAAATAGTAAGTCAGTATGAGAAGCAGAAAGAGCAACATCTTCAGCAATTAATTTGAAATCTCACTGGCTATGCCAGTCTTTTCCCTCTCAAAACATGATCCACAAAAGTCAGCTGTGTCCATACGCTGGAAGGGTTCAAACCTGCCATTCAATCTGCCACCATCAGTTACCTTTCTACGAGGCCTCAGAAACAGGTGTTTATGGTTTGGCACACCAACCTCAGCCATTTCTTTGCTCTGTGTGATTTTTATGCCATTAAAATACGAGTCTTAGTGATGGATTTTTTTTTCCCGTGGATTTTACAGTGATCATCCACCTCCAGTTGACCACAGCTTTATACATACCCCAGCTTGTTTTGTGTTATGGGGGCTATGCAGAGCTTCACCTGTAACACCACGCCTTATTCTAATGAATCAACACCACAGCTGGCTATTGCCACACTGCTTGGGTTAGCTACTCAATCCAGCAATCTTCACATGGCTTTACACTGTTTTGTTTCCCTTCTGTAAGAAGGGGAAAGTGACTCAACTGTTTTTGAGCAGTCTGAACTTCTGATTCCCAGTACTGAATGGCTGATGGTACCCAAAGGAATCCATCAGCCAGTGGGAAGGACCATTAGCTAAATATTTCTGAGAAAAAAATCCTTAAAGGCCTCATTAGCAGTGCTGACATTTAACAGTCTCACACACTTAAGTTTGTAGTCAGTCATGTTTGAACAATCTTCTTCATAACTATGTTGAATGCAGTCAGATTCTTCAACCATGTCTCAAGCCGCCATTAAAAATCGAGTGCTTGTAATCAAGGCCAGAAGTTTAATATGTTTGATTTTCAAAATATCAGAAGAGTGGGAGCAATTTTATTTCTCAATGTCTGACTTTAAACATAGTCTCTCCAGGTATTCCTATTATTTGGAAGGTTGTTTTTCTGAAAAATGCCAGAGATCCTGGTCAAGGTGTGTACTGGTGAGATAGCTTGACTCAGCTGGTGAGAATTTTAACAAGAATGCTGGCAGGCGAAGCAGTTTCACTGCTAGATGTACCAGAACACATAAATAAATATAACCTGACAGAATTTGTTTTGACAGAAAGCCAATAAGTGAGGCCAGTTGCTTACAGTTGGCAAGTAACATGGAGACAATAACATGTTTGCTTGCATTGTAGAGAAAAATGGCCACGATTTAACACCGGGAGACTCAGGATTTGAGTGTCCCTACACCTCAGGTACAGGATTACTTGAAATGTTTTCTCCATTTCCTTAAAATCAAATAATAATAAAAGAGACAGGAGTAATAAATTATAAGCTGTCTTCAGGGATGACCTAGAATTTGAAGAGTTAGTTACAAATATGGACTGGAATACAGCCTATGGAAGCATGTAGGCATCTAAAGATGTGGATAGATGCCTAAAGCAGTGGGCCCATCTCCTGTGAAATGTCTTTCAGGTCAAGCAGGCTTCCTCCTCTTGGTTCCTCTCCAGCCCTTACCAGGAAAATTTCCATCTCCTGTCTTAGATCATTCTGCCTTGCCCACCTTGTGATGATAGAAGAGAAATAAAAAACAGGCTGGGTAAACCATTTTGGATGGTCTGGAAAGAGGAAAAACAGGGCTCAAAAATAAAATGTCAAGCTGCAAGGCACATGGGGACAAATAAGAGCAAAAGTCACAGATTCTTGCCACAAGTCTTGGAGACAGACTTCCCCTGCTTTGTGCCTTGTGCTTGCTTGTGTTCCCACCTGGACTTTGTAAGCAGAAGTCCATGGACAGCTCCCCTCATGACAGCAGTCACTCTGCACAGGAGTGACTGATGGGGGACAGCCAGCAAAGCAAGAACTACTTTGGGAACTTCACTGGATATATAGCTGAATATGCCTGTAGTCCCTGGTTATGGCTTAATTCTCATGCCCTCAAGGTAAATGTTTATTAGATCATGGACACCTCTGGAGATGGATTCTCCTTCACCCAGTTACTCCCTTGGTACAGCATATGGCACCAAAGGGCAGTGTTCGCCATGTAAGAAGAAAAATGTGAAGGGAAGAAAGCTTCTAGACCCTCAAAAGGACACTCCTCCCCCAGCACATTGTTTTCTTCTGGGAGTTCATCAAATGATATCACCCTGGCACTGTGCCTTTCTGGGAACTGTGTGGAAAAGTAGGCATCCAGCCAGGGACTACATTCTACATTGAACTAGTCAGAGACCAAAGCAGCAGTTTAAAGGCTTAGACTGCACTAAGCTGGTTGATTTTTCTGAAGCAAGCTGGGGAAGGTGCCCATAAACTTCTCTAACAGGGGAGCAGTGGAGGCTGTGACCTGGGGCAGGGAGCAGCCCTGTTCAGCTGAGTGGCAGTCTCTTGTCCATGTTCTGCTGTAAATGGAAGAGGATATCTGTCCATGGATTGACATGAATAATTTTTTTTCAAAAACCATCATAGTTAAGCTTTTAGGTGTACAGTTGCTACAAACCAAGCTGATAGCTTTTCCAGGTGGAAAACTGGAAGCTTTTCCTGCCTGGGCAACACAGATTCTCAGAACAGCAAAGTGAGAGCCAGGCTGTGCACACCTCACAGTGCTCAATGCATTAGCAACCTGTGGACACATCAATGCTGGCAGCTTTCTTGCAGGACTACATCCACAGGGCACTGCAGTATTCACTGCCCAGAGTTGGCTGCAAGGTCTCCATCTTCTGACCCTTGGTGTAATGTTGGCTTGGTCAAAAGCACCAAAGATAGAGCTTCAACAAGAAACTGAAGTCAAACATAAGAGAGGAGACGGTGAATCTGAATCTCACACAGGTGTGAGTGGCTGTGTCTCAGCACAAATGATAAATGCATTTAAAAACTGAGGTTTTATTGTAAATTAGTGGTGCTTGAACTTCTGAAAGCCTAAGGCATTTTGAAATGGCATGACAGCTTTGAAGCCTCCTGTGCTTTTCAAAATGCCACCAACATTGGCTTGTGTCCCCAGCCTCTGGGACTTACAGGCTCTCACGTCAACCCTGGTGGTCTCCACTTTACTGCTCCAACTTGTCAGTAAAGACCCGGCTTCAAAATCAGCATACTTTCCTGACTCTGGCTGTTCTGAGAAAAGTCCTGTTCTCGTGAAGGGAGTCTACCTCAAAGCTATTACTTCAACAGTATTACTTCCATATTTATATTGGAACAGAAAAAGGAGAATTTGGCCTGGTTTAGTCACATGTGCAATTGTTATGGTTAATGTCAGATTCAGGAGATTGGAGCCAGGAAGATATAAAAATAGAATAAAATTTATGTAATGTCTGCTTTTGGGTAATAACAGGTTTTTAAAGTATGTTTCTTCCTTATTAAATCAAACCTTTTATTTTCAGAGAGGTTGACCTTGTTGTGAGACAGAAGGGCATGCACATTAGAAAGACAGCTCTAAAGAGTTTGGAGTTGTGAAATAAAATTCCATTTAAATTCTGTATGGTTTGATATTTTCTTACTGAAACAAAGATTTCTGTTTCCATAGGAAAGCAGAAGGGACAATGCATCCTTGCTCCCAGCAGACTTGCCAATAGTGCTCTCTGCACCCAAGCCTACCCTCAATATGTCCAGCACCAAACTGGTACCCAGCACTCACTCAGGACCTGCATTTCTACTTGGTTAGGCTGATGTTCTACAACTTCATTTCTTGTGGAGGTTATTGTGTTGGGTGAGGGCTGGCTGTTCCCTGGGACTGGGAGCAATGGAACTCACAGGGAGCAGGATAGCAGGGCAGCATCTCACTGGCCAGAGCCCATCCCCAGCAGGGACCAGGGCAGCCTGGAGATGGCCAGACCAGAATATCAGCTTGTGGATGGAGGTCAGCTGGACTGAAATGGGGTCCTGGACCATGGGCAAGGTAATGGGACACCCCAGGAGAGGCTGGCAGCGATTTCAGGGATGTCAGTGCCCACAAGGCTCTGGGAAATTCCAGGTTGTACTTACTCAAATAGGAATAAGTGATCCTGGTCTGGCAGCATCAGTTCAGTCTACACATATGGAATTAACAGTTTTCAGCACAAGGCATTCAAAGGTTTGTTTAATTCCATATGGATCTTTATGCCTCTCCCCACTGAAGCATTCACTGAGCCACGTAGACAACCTATGTCCTTCAGAATTTTGTCTTGCTTTTATCTGTTTCCTAATGAGAACCATTTCTATATTGGACTGTTTGGGTTTGTAGAGTCTCAGTCCGGCTTGTTTAGAGTTTGTTTAATACATGAATTGCTATGTACTGTGAATGCTTATTTGAAAAAAAATTTGGATTGTTCTTACAATACATTGTAAAAATCTAAAATCTGTTTTAATAGCTCTTTCATGTTGAAATGACACTGACAAATTTTTTCCTCTGTATTTCTGATTTGGACTATTCAGGCAGGCAGTTTTAAATTTTCAAGTGAAAAGCTTATGAAGAAAATGGAAGTATTATGTCATTTATTTGTTTTCTAATTTTAGAAACCTTGAAAGTGAAAAACTTGTGCTGTTATATAGAACTCTGGAGGGTCTATCCACCTGTTTGGTTAACTACTACAGACTGCTATATATCCTAATCATAGTTTGTCCTGACGTGTTTTAAAAAAGAGTTTATAGAGGAGAGGAGAGGAGAGGAGAGGAGAGGAGAGGTTTGTCTTCTTTTGTTTGACTCAAATTTGTCTGACACAAATTTGTCTGGCACACATTCACTTAGAAGAATGACAGTTTTTCTTGTGATATAATGACTTCAATTTGATACACATAATCATTTGTCAGCCTGCTTCTGTATGTACTGAAATCAAATGCAAATCTCTCTTTTATTAGTGTCATCTGATCAAATTCACAGAGAGGAAGAAAGAAAACAGAGCACAGAGCTTTCTTTGAGGAGATTTAATTTCTGTTCCTTGATCAGAAATGTCTATTCCATGGCAATTATTTAATCTTACATGATTCTATTTCTTCACCAGTAAAACAACATCAATAACATCGGGGGTAATATTGCTCTGTTGATGTAAAAACAGGTAATTTCAAGAGCACTTTTCAGATTTAGCTTTTCTTAAGTAATTGTGAAGTGCCATTTTGTATTTCAAATCAGTTCTCTCGTGGGAGATTAAAATGGATGAAGTCAGCATAATTCTTTCAGTTATTTTCATTACAGTGCAGATGAGGTCTAGCATCTGATAACTGGTCATTTCTGACAGAAGGTGTTTTCTCACTTAAGTTCTTGCTTAAAGAACTTAACCAATAATAATTGGTCTGGTTTCTTTTGAAATACATCCTGTCTGGGAAGTGTTTGTTTCCTTAGGTTCCTCCAGGGGATAGCACAAAAAAGCTGCAGCTGCCAGTCAACATGCCACTCTTCAGTAGGAAAGTCTGGCCTTTGTCTAGTAAGGAGCAGGCTTTGCTTTCCCTGTGGTGGGATGTGATTTCAGCACAGTCTCCATGGGACATAAGTGGGCATTCCCAGATGGTCTGAAGGTCACAGAGTGTTTAGCAACCAGTTAAATCTCATTTTCACTTTAATTTCCCCTGATCTCAGTGTGTCAACAAGTTCTACCTAACCTTGAATCACAGAATGTGAGAGTCACCTTAGGATGTCCCCAGCCCAGCTGGTCTTCCCCTCATTGATTGAGATGCCACTAGCAATAGCCCAGCAGGAGCCATGGACCCACACAGCAGCATTAGTGTGCACAGCCAGGAAGGGCCCATTTGGGTGACCCCATCTGAGTGATGCCCTGTGCCTGGGGGGTACCAGCTGCCTTGTTCAGACACAGCATCACAGGGCTTCCCTTGGGGAAGGAGCAGGCAGGACACACAGGTAGGAGCAGGCAGGACACGCAGTCATACCCACGGGTGACACAGTCTTGGGGTGCAGCTGCAGTGCAAACACAACCCCAGGTAGTGGTATGTGGTGGGTTATGCCAAAATACATGTATTTCTTACAAAGAGGAGTGATTGTAGACAACCATCTTTACAATTCCATAATCAGTGAATAAAATTCTCTGTTATTTTAGTGTCTGGAGTTTTGCTCGAGCTCCTCTCGAGTATCTTCAGATATAGCTTACAACAATGACAATAAACTCAGCATTATTTTGCAGTTGCAGCTCCATGGCAGCAGACTGCCATGAGCCTTTTTCCATTTTAAACAATGACCTTCATTTAAAATTATTTCTTAAGAAATTCTGGCAAGTTTGAGACAAACAGTATACCAGAATCACTTCTAAAGATCTGTCCCCCAGAAATGTCCTCACATAATTGTTAATACAAATAAAATATATATAAAAAAGAGGAGTCATGTAGGGCTTAGAGCATATCAGCTTCAAATTTCCATTAGGGTAAAGGCTTTTGCAATTTCCACTTTAATGGAAACCTACAGAGATTCAGAACATATTGACTTGCAAATAAAGTTGAAATACATAAAACATGGAGAAGCTTTCTCTTGCCTTGGTTAAAATGACCTTTCTTTCTTTCTTTCTATTTAAGTTTTATGGCATGGAATCAAGATATAAAACTGAAAAAAAATTATTACAATTTAAAGTTTTTCAGATCAGTTCAGGCAGTCACTTTTCCCTCAGCCAGGGCATATTTTCATCACAGAAAAATAAGTATATGTGTACATGTGTGTATGCATACATATATCCTTACATTTACCAGCCAAAGGAGTCCTGTTTTCACTTTGCTTTTCTTCAATGCCCTGGAGCGTGGTGGATACATTTTATGTAAAATATATTATTAAAGATTTTTTTTTCTGTTTGACTTTGACTGATGGAATTAATTTTCTTTAATTCAGATCTATTCTCTGATGGCCTAAATTACAATGTACTTAGATTTGTCTCTAGCTGATAAACAGTAAGCTGACATGCAATAAGCTGTTTTGTTGGTTTTATCTTTGTTTTAGTTATCTTCATCGGGCAATGAAAAAAGTTCTAATTTGATATTTGTGATTTTGTTTATTGCTTAAATTACCCTGTCTTGGACAGGTAATTGCAATTGAAAACTCCTCTATGCTCAAAAGTCATGTCTTTCCTGCTTAGAATTCTCCTTTTCTGCCTGTAAGATGCTGTGATTTCATATGAGTCTTCTCTTTTTCCACTGTCTTTGGAAAAGTCTGAATGTATGTCTGTTCAAATATATATGTATTTGTACACACACTGTAAAGCTAAAAATATAGGTCTCATAAATTTATCAGCTCATGGGAAAGAATATCAAAACACTTCATTTGGAGAATATTTTCTTGGCATAGCTGCTCTTTTATGGTTTTTTATCTATTCTGCTTATTTTGTTAATGCAGGAAGCTAGGTCTTTGCAGAAGGTCATACACCACTGCTGTTCCTTCTCAATAAAATTAATTGTTATCCCAACTTGTTCTCTTGGGGCAATTATGAAATCAACTGTAACAGCCATTCCATTATGTCTCTGTTTTGGGATGAATGCTACCTATGAAGGACTCTGGTAAATATGATCAGAAGCCCTTCCAGCCCTGCAGTACCCTCTGTCTCGGGCAGTGTCCTGCAGGAGGCTCTTGCACTGTTCCCAGGGGTGTGGGCAGCACAGAGATGCTTGCCATGAGGTTATCTGCCTGCTTCCTCTGCAGCTGAGCTCTCCAAACTGAGATACTTTCTGAGTCCTTGCTTTCTTATCAGCCTTGTTGGACTCTTTATCTGTAAACTTGGAAGGAGCTTAAACTCTGACTTTTCACAACATTTTTCATAACTGGTAAATTTAACTGTTAAATTAATTATGCACAGAATGCATTTGTTTCCCTTAAACATTTTTGTCCCCCTTAAATCTTTTAAACTAATAATTTCATTCAGTTTCTTCCATTTCTTGTTTTAAGAGACAGTGATTAATCTGCTCATTAGTACGTTATCTTTCTCAGGAAGGTAGTAACATGATAGCCACAGCTTTTTCTTTGTTGAGTGTTATAAATTTACAATTAGAAATTCTAGTCATTATATGATCCACCAAATTGTAAGAGCTGTTTTCCTGTAGTGTGTTAACCTTAGTAAGAAAGATTCTGAATTACACACAAGAACAGTTTTCATGTTATGTACTTAGGTCAGCATAAACCCATCATCTCTAACAAAAAGGCTGCAAAAAGTGCAGCTGCCTGAATTGTGTTATCTGGCCTCTGCCCACTGTAGCAATTGTCATTCTGCTAGACTTTAAAGCCAAGGAAAGTAGTATATATAATGTTTTTCTAGGTGATATCAGTGGTTCTTAAAGGAAGAAAAAACCCCTTTGAGTTCATCAAAGCTGCATAAACTATGTGCTAGCTACAAACAGCTCAAAGGACAGTCTTTCAAATACTCTATAAAATACTGCTTTCATTGGCACACTTTTAACAAAACAATGATGATTTCTTAATACAGATGTGTCTCACTATGACTCAAAACCTAGTTTGTTTATTTATCTGTTTTAACCTCAGACTGTCAGATTGTTCAGGCCCTTGTTTTGCTCCTCACGAGTAGCCAACTGTACACAGTGGTGTGACTGGTGACTACACAGTGTGACAGCCACAGTGCTGGCTGGGTTACACTGTGGGGACACTGCCATTGCCTGTCAGGGTGGCTTTCCCTCTCCTTCTCCTCCTCCTCCTCCTCCTCCTCCTGTGCCTGCCAGCACAGAGCTCCCCTTTCCTTGCTGGGCCCCTGACAGTGCTGAGTTCTCCTACCAGCACCAGGAGCCCAAAGGTCAAACTCTGTCCTGCTCCCAACAGGCATGTGGGGAAAAGACCCTTTCCCCCTTTTTTTCCTGTCTATTGGGGTGTAGATTCCCCTGGTTTTTTTGCTTTAATTGCCAGACACAAGGCTGAAGGCGAGGGGAAAGGAGAGATACAGCAGCATGTGAAAGAAGCCCAGGAGCAGCCAGGGCCACCTTGGTGCACTTCTGTTCCTCCAGAATTTATGTTCCTCCATGCCCATATGGGACAGAAAAGGGCACCTGTCCAAAAAGTGGCATGGCAGCAGGAAGGTGGCAATAAGAAGGCTTCTTTCCTCTGTGTGATGCTGTAGCTGGCTGAGTTAAAAATGGTTGGGAAAAGTCCTTAAATGGCAATCTCAGACATGGAACTTGCTTTTCCTGCCAGAAATCTGGCTGAAGTAGAGTGTTTGTTGTGGAGAATGTTGAAGTTGTGGCGAGCCCAGATGTCACAGTCACTCCTCCCTGTTTGGAGCGTGTCTCCAGGCCTTGGCAGGGATGCAGCAGGCCAGCAGCTACGGAGGAAGAACCTGTTGAAGGCCACAGCATGTAGGGCATAGCCCCAGCCTCATGCACTGCCACTGCCTTCCCTTCAGCTGTGGGCTTCTGAAGGTGAGTTCTCTCTTCTGAGCCCTGGAAACTGAGCTGCTGTGCAGATGGTACCACTTGTACTAAGAAATCACAGCCAAAATAACCTCCTTTCCAGAGACCCTTGTCTGTGGAGAGGGGCAGCAATGATTCACCCTTGATTATTAGCAAATACAATGGATTTGGCAAAAAAAAAAGGGTCCCATTACCCAAAGAGGTTGTTCTGGTTTGGAGTTTGATCTTTAGGCTGTGGGCTTTCTTTTTTCTACTATCGTTTAAACCTTCCATGTTTCTGCCTTGTTGGTGTGTGCTGCAGGCCCAAAGGCACGAAGAGCTGGGAGCTGCTGGGGCAGCCAAGGTCTGTGTGTAGTGGGTGGCACAGACACAGCGCTGCTGCTGTTTCCTGATTACAATGGTCAGTAGCTCAGCCTGCTTTTGGAATCCGAGAGGGAAAAGTGAATGTAGCCAGAGAATGCAGCAAGAGGTTGTGCAAGTTTCCTTGGAGAAAGCAAACAGGGAGTTTGTGCTCTTGCCTGGAGGAGTATCTGAAGTTCCAAGGGTGGGCAGGAGACAAGCTCATCCGAGGAGCAGCAGGACATGGGTGAGGCTCCTCAGCCTTCTCACCTGCAATGGCAGCTAAAATCACAGTGGGCAGAGGCCGGGTGGAGGCTTTGTGCAGCATCCCTCCTGCCCATGAACTTGCACCTTGTCCCAGAAACAGCAGACAGCTCAGGAATCCTGAGCTCTCTGTCTGACTGTGTACATGCCTGTTTACCATCCTGGTCTAGTCTAAATACCAGGAAAAGGCCAAGGGCACATGAAGTCTTGTAAGACCATTTCATGAGTTCCCAGTGCTATTCTCTCCATGAAAACAACAGAAACTTTTTGAAGGGCCTCTGTTCCCTTCAGCTCATTGCTTGCCTCTTGCTATGGCCTGCCTGGTCTTTATCCTGCTGGATAACACAGCTCCAGTGTAACAGGGGATTTCATTGCTCATGGTCTTCCCTCATTCTGATTTACTTTTATTGCAGGCTAAAGCCTGTAAACCTTTGACTCCTGTTTACAAATAGACAGACTGGATAATATTAGCAAATATAAACAGTCCTCTCCATGAAAATCCTATTTTAAACACAGATTTTGTAAAGACCAATTTTATCTCTACCATCTGTAGCTAGTTAAAATTCCAATTGTTTTTTTCTTAAAAAGGATTTGGATAGTAAGCATGAGGTACATTAAAACTAATATAAACTGTAGCCTTTTATTAAGAGTTTAGAAAATAATCTAAAAAAAACTCAAAACAATGGTGCTTCCAGTTCTCATAGGTGATTTTTTTTCCTTCTTTTAAACTCTACGATATATTTTCCTAACATGTACAAAATTGCACTTGTTTATCTTCAAATAATTTGTTAGATGAATGCCAGATTCTTAGTTGACATTTTAATTAATCTAGAATCAGTCAGTTCATTTTTATTTGGCCCAAGCTGGAATAAGGAGCTATATAAAATAAGGATATAATCAGTCTCTCACTGCAAAAACCTGTGTACCAATTTCAGATTTAACTATCCCTCTTCAGTTTGTTGCTGCCATTCTGCTGGGGCTCCCTTAGTTTGTAGATTTGCCACTTCCATAGGCTGTTTAACCCATCTGGCATGGCATTCAATCATTAGCATTCTTTGCTATCCAGTACTGTTGTGTAGGGGAAAGAAAGAGCCAGAAGGGGAAGGGAAGGCTTCTCTGTGGTGATGACTGACCAAGGCACAGTGCAGTGTAACCCATTCCTGAGCTCACTGGGCCCACCAGAATGAGCTGCTGGAGCTCTGGGCTTTGCCTGGCTGCAGGCACACATTCCCCTGCTGCCCCCTCTGCAGATGTGGCCACTTTCAGCAGGAGATCTCAGGTGGCAACTTCATAAAGCACCTCATCAGGATTTACCAGATGGGTTTGCCAAAAGTTTAGGATTCTGGCATGGCTGATATATCATCCTTTCCTTTTACAACTGGGGCAGGTGAAAACGATTTTTATCCATTGCTGTTGTCTGCTAGGTGAATGGGAGCCAAAGAGCTAAAAGTATCCAGATGGGTGCTTGTGCTGGTCTAATTAAATCAGTTTTGAAACATCTCTTTAGGCTGTGGACAGATGTTCTATTTGTAGAGAGCTGTGCCAGATGAAGATTACAAGCCACGCTGCTGGAGGTTATTGCCCTCTCAGCTCTGCTGGCACAGCCATCCCAGATCCTCTTCAGCTTAAACAGGGTGCAGACATGCCCTTAGGGGTGGTGACAGGAGAGGTCACTACCTGCCTGCTCATGCTGGCCTCCTGGGCACACCATCAGCTCTGCTGAATGCTCCAATGTGTCTTCTGGCCTCTTTCAGTCAGGATTAGTCCAGTGGGAATAACAGAGCTCTTGTTGCTCTGGTTCATTGTGTCTGTCAGGGAGAGGGGAGCCCTAACTAGCCAGGGGACAGTGTGGGAGCACAGGGGATAAGCTGGGGTTGGCACAGCTGGGTCTGGAGGAGGCCATCTCTTTGCATCTCTTATGCTGGGGTGGAGCAGGAACCTGTCCCACTGCTGGTCATGGTGCCTGGCCTCTGGGTGAGGAGTTTTGGAGAATGGCAGGGACTCAATGTCTGCACTGCTCATTCACCAAGATCTTGGCATTGGCTTGAGCTGTGGCCTTGGGGCTGAAGGATTCTCAAAGGCAGTCCAATCCAAACATGGAAGCTTTTCTCATCAAGCTGTTATATTTTCACCAAATGTGTTAATGTGTGTGTGGACAAAGTATGAAACAGTGTTGACCAAGTCTGGTGAGCTGCTTAGCTTCACTGGGCCAGAACTATCTCAGCAGATAGTATGGGACTTTCTATGTGACACAAAGGTCGACTGTGAGAAATAAACACATTTTGTTTATTGCTTTTTGTATCTTAAACTCTATCTGCATTAGAAACTATCATATTTATTCTCATGACTATTCTCAGTTAAAATGTGTTGGATTAAAAGCAATTTAAATCTTTTACAAAATGTATCTTCCACTAAAATGTAGGAAAAATGTCACTATTGCTAATGGTGCTGTCTGGCTTTCCTTAACTCTCAGAGACAGTTTTTCATTAAGCATATATGGTGCAGTCCTTCCTCACTGCACTTGCTAGAGAATTATTTCTTTTGATTTCTGCATTTAGCCATGGCCTTTTAAAAGCCGTGGCTATATGCAGAAATCAGTCTGTATCTGTGTTTTTTGAGAAGTTAATCAAAAAGATGGCTGAAAATAACCCCAGGTCTAAGTCCCATCCCTGAGGTCCTCTTTGAGAGTTGCTTGTCCTCCCTGAAGGTGTCCAGCCCAGTGGAGCAGCCAGCTCCCTTCTCCAAGGCACCTGGCTGTGTCCTTCTCCTCAGGAAACAACATAGCAATATTCTGTGTATATTGGTTGCTTCTCCAGTCCCCACAGTTTCTTTCCCACTTTCTAAGCAGTGAAGAAAGTGTTCCCTACTCCACAGAAACACAGCATGTATGTAAGCTGAGAGCAGTCCTGAGAATATCCATTTACTTATCTCTTTTTTTCAGACCACTTCTTACTGCAGCTTTCCAGGGTTTTAGCAGTTCACAGCCATCCAAGTGAAACAGCAGCAACAGGAGCAGCAAAAGAAAAAGAGGCACAAGCAGCCCTAAGTGGGGCAGGGGCTGTCAGAGCAGGAGCAGGATTTGCTGTGGCACTGGTGCTGGGTGGCACATTGGGGCAGAGCCTGGCATCTGATTTTCTGCAACCACTAGATGGCACAAAAAATGCTGCTGTAGCATCAGTTTGCTCCTGGAAAATTACTTAAGCGTCAGGCTCATGCTGCAGTTAAAGGGGATTATGGGCCTTTAATCCAAAGGCACATTTTAATGTTTCTCTTAGATGCAAGAATGTATTGGTTGGAGTCATCCTGTTGAGTGGAAATTAATCTTAATAGCGAAATCCAGCTTCAAATATCAAGCACTGCTGGAGTCAGTGCCATTCACAGGTGGAGAGTAACACAGCAGAAGATGAGGGGAAGGGAGGTTGCTCTGCTAATTGCATTACAGGACCAGGCACTAAGAAAAATCATCAGTTCTTGTCCTAGTGCTGATAACAATTCTCTTTTTAGCTTTGGGCAAATCACATAATCCTCTTCATCTCTCTATTTCCACATGGAGGGCAATGATTTCCTGCCCTGCAGTGGTACCAGAGGAGTTAATTAATACTCATAAAGCACAAACAGAGAGAAGAAAAACACTTAAAACTATTGTAAGCTACTTGCAAGGGGGAGATGTCCTGGTCTGTCCATCCTGCACCATCCTGCTATTGCTGAGACACTGTGATGGTTATAATATGATGATAGAGTATGGATAAATATAAAACATAATGAAAGAAATACTTTGGTTTTGTTGTTGTTGTGTTGTTGATGTGTTCACAGTGTAATTCATAATGGAAATTTCATATTGAGTGAAAACAGCCTCACTGCTGCTCTCCAAAGCCCTCTGAGTCAAAGAAGCAGCCTGATGCTGAGGGATGCTGACTTGCATGACCTGGACCCCACCCACAGTCCAGCTTGCCTCCAGCTGAGGGAAGGAAGCTTTGGTGCAGTTTGTGGTTTGGTTCTTTATTCATAATTAAAGCTTCTAGTTACTCGAAGTGCTCTGCAGCCACTGTGAAAGGTAACCAGCTCTGTGAAAGGAGCTAGTGCCAGACTCCTCAGCACAAGAGACACGTGCAGCTCCTGAAGCAGGTCCAGAAGGAGGAAACAAAGATGATTAAAGAATTAGAGCATCTCTCTTCTGAGGAAAGGCTGAGGGAGCTGGGCCTGTTCAGCCTTGAGAAGAGATGACTGAGATCAGTATCTGTCAGTGTCTGAAGGGAGGATGCCAGGAGCATGGAGCCAGGCTCTGCTCAGTGCTGCCAAGCAATAGGAAAAGATGTAACGAGAAGAAATTGATGCCCAGGAAGTTCCACCTGAATATGAGGAAGAATTTCAGTACTGTGCAAGTGCCTGAGTGCCAGAACAGATTGCCCAGAGGGGTTGTGAAGTCTCCTTCCCAAAGCAGTCTGGACACAATTCTGAATAATGTTCTTTAGGGAATGCTGGTTAAGCAGGGCCTCTCTTCCAACCTCACCCATTCTGTGATTCTCTAACATCTCTTGTACATCCTCAGGATCAAGACCTTTGGTGATTTTACCACTGAAATATGCAATCTGATCAGGATGGCTTCTGATAGCCCAGACCATAAACTAAGACATTTCTGAACACTATTAGGAGCTAAGTGAAAAGCACAAGGATTCCATTGTAAATCATTAGCAACTGGGAAAGTCTCACTGGAGCAGTTGGTATGACTGTTGTGCTCATGAGATACCGTATTTCCTTTTCTCTTTATTGAGTATAGTGGATACGGATAGCCTAAGGAGAGACAAAGGGTTTTACAGGGTATACAGGGAACTGCTTTTCATCATTTAGAAAAAAAGGGTTTAAAGGTTCAGATAAGGACAGTACTGAAAAAAGAGAATTTGGCGTGATGTCCCTGAGAAAACAAAGAACAATTATATTCAAGCATACTTCAGGCACTGATTTCACTGCCAATGAAAAGAGACTGACCGTGTCTTCCCATAATCACAGAGGGTATTTATGGCATAAATGTAATTTTTGGTTTATCTGAAACAGAGTTTTATCAGCTGTCCTTTAAGCAAACTGAGAAACCAGGCTGTGAATGAGAGACACACGAAAGCTGTCAGACCAATACAAACCCAACAAAACAAATGATTACTGATTGGACTTGAAGAAAGCTGAGAAAAACAATTTTTATATAAAAAAAGAAGACACTGAAGTGCTGTAACTGCAGTGCCAAACTGATTTCTAACCACTCACAAGAGTATTGTCTTTGTTTTTCCAGTGATAAATTTAGTTTTTACGCTTGTCCCCACTGCACATTTTAGTGATGATCTTGGAGACTTTTCAATTTCCATTAAAGATTTTAAACAGTAAATAAAGTGATCTTGGCAACCTGTGGGAGAGCTAATGCAGTAGATAGAAGATGTTTTAGATAGAAGGGGTTTATCTGTTTTTCTTTCTGAAGCCATACTGTGCCCAGGTGACACAGGGAGGGAGACAAGGAGCAAGAACAGGCTGGTGCTGCCTCGAGGGCTATTGCACAGCCTCTTTGGGAGTGCACTGAGTCAGGCTGACGTAGGCATTTAATTATGCTGCCATTTAATTATCCCCAGAGCTGAATACCCTGCTGTGGAAAAAAGTATCTTGAGTCCCAGCTTTGAATGCTATCATCATAATCCTTTGGGACCCATGGCTTGCCCTCCCTCACAGCCAGGTCTTGCTCCCATTCACCAAGTGAGTCCAGTGCTCTCCTCCTGGCCAGAGACTGTGTGAGGCAGTTAGCCATCATGGAAACCTGCAGAAAGTGTTTTATTATCCTAAAAAACCCCCTTCATATAGGAAATATAGTAACACAACCAGCAACAGTACTGACTTTTAGCTTTTAGCACCATTTTCTTCCAAATAACTAGCCTTCAGATACTAGGATTTCTTTTATATACTGAAATCTTGGTATGTTGCTACTCCTCTAAATGGATCAAGATGCATCTCAACAATAATAAAGCAATAGTAAATTATAGATCATTTTAGTTTAAAAAAATATATCAAGATGGGATTGAAAGAGAAATTAAATGAAAGGGAAGAAAAACACCATAAAGAAGCACAAGCACTTGAAAAACAGCTATTAGACTTGAGAGATGCCCTTATTCTTGCTGCTCAGGGAATGGACTTATTTTTCCCACAAAGAACATTCACAATACCTTATTTAGTAATATTTCAAGAAGCTTTTTTAGCATCTGGCATTGAATGCAGTTGTTGCAATGCTCTGGCAGCATACTACACTGTAAAGCTAATACATTAGCATGTTAGAGAGATGAAAATAAATTGGAGAAGACCCATGAAATCTTTAGTGCAAGGTGTAGCTTCTGTTATGTCCAGCTCCTTGG
Organism: Dicaeum eximium; assembly: GCA_013396995.1. Lineage (NCBI taxonomy): Eukaryota > Metazoa > Chordata > Aves > Passeriformes > Dicaeidae > Dicaeum > Dicaeum eximium. The sequence continues at coordinate 114,831 of VWZP01006939.1, forward strand.
AGGATTCATGCTGTAATGATATTCTTCTGTTTTCTACCCTATGACTGAGAGCACAGGCAGTTTTTTTTTCTTTTCAGGTGAAAGGGTCATCAAGTACATTGCACATTTTGCAATGCATCACTAAGGGGGGGTAGTGATGGGAATCAAGTGATGTATGGGCACTGGTGTGGTTTACAGGATTATGCAGGCTGTAAGGACAGAAGCTGACTTGGATCAGATGTGCAGTATTTTATGAATCATCTTTAATGGCATAAGTAGAATTGGAAAGAGCCTAATAATAGACCTAGAACATTTTTCTATTTGAGTTTGCTACAAAAATTGCTATGCAACTGATCTTTAAGTGAAACAGCTTTCCTTAACAGTTTTTAAATACCATCCTGGATGGTATTAACAAGGTCAATGCAGAGATCTAATAATTACTATCAACATTTCTTATAACAGGCTAAAATAGCCTTTTTATAAAGGAGATGGATAAAATTAATTTGGTTCATGGCATAATTTTTTGGGTGTTATAAACTATTTTTCTTTCAAAACTCTACATGAAATGTTTCCAAATACAATAATGCATTCTGGAGTTAAAAAGACAAGACTCAGAAAGTCTAAGCTGACAGCAAAATATTATGACAAATAAAATGAGAACTGTGGAATACTTCACAAAGTTTACTAAAGACTTTGCAATTGCTTCCCATTTTTATGGCCAAGGTATACAACGAATACAGCAATAATCACAGAAGAGACAAAGAGAGTATATGGAAATAGTGAAGCAAGACAATGCATTTTTAAATAATCCTCACTAAATGCCATTGTTATTGAACTCTTAATCAGCATTCAGATAGGTTTTAACCCACTGCATGTATTGTCCATGTCCATTGGGATGTGATGTAAAATCAGTGGACTGAACTATGTTCTCATTGGCACTGGTGTAAATCCAGAGGAAATCATCAGTCTATATCCTGGTCATTTCCAGTTTTTCAAGGAGTAACTAAAAAGAAATTGGTCCATGTTCCTTGATTCTCTCTTACACTCCTTTGAATAGGAACTACTCATAAATAAATCAACAAAAAACATCATGCCCACTGCATCTTCTCTGCTTTTTCATAGGACAAAAAATAACACTACAATATTTTTCCTCATGTACCTTCTTAGTAGACCACCTGTCAGTGTGAGAATTCCAGAGTACTGCCAGCCTCAAGGATCCTAGGAAAAATTAAACTGGTGGGTCTGGGAAGCAGAGGAAGCATAACTCTGAAATCTGAAGACATCTTCCACCCAAAGGAATACCAAAGTGGGTGTGGAAAGTGACATGAAAGTATTTGATCATGGCCAGATTGAAAGTAAGGAGTGTGTTAGGGGAAGGTGTGAAAGGAGAAGAAATTCTCATTTGAGGTCTCCAAGGGCCAGGAACTGGGGTAAATGAAGCGGCAGAAGCAGGAACTATTACAAAAAACAAGTCCTATCCTGGCCAAGCCCCATCTGTCTGCCCCCAAGTTCTGCTGTCCAACTTGCACCTTGCTGCATTTTAGTGTGACAATGCATACGAAGAGAGCAGGCTGGGGATAGCTAAATTCTCCTTCTCCCCACCAGTGAAACACTCAGGAATCTGAGGTACAAGTGGTTAATTTATCTTATTTCACAGCAAACACTCAGCCTTAACTGGGATCTGTGGAGCAGACTCACCATTGCCCTGCTGCATTGCTCTGTGCTGAGTGGACATGCAGTGGTGCCTAGGAAGAGTGTGGTGGGTGAGACACACAGGAGGGAAAGCACTATCCAGATGTGAATCAGATCCTACAGAAACAGCGTGGCTGAACAGCTGCAGGCAGACATGGGCCTTTGTGCCATGGATTTCATTACCATGGATCTGCTCCACTGTCAGCAACTGATAATGGCAAAGCAAAGATGCTGTTAAAGCCCAGACCTGGTAGGACAGCTTTGCATTCCTAAATGATTGAATAAAAAAGCAGAGCATAAGCCCCATAGGCAACAAGCCTGGCACAAGGTTTATTTTTTCTGTGTGAATTCAAGCACTGGAATGTCCTGAATTAATTCCAGAAGGGTTAACACTCTCACACCTCGCAGCTCGGCCAGGCACCCAGTGCTGTGCATACAGGCTGTATCCTCATTTTCCTTATATTTCAGTTACTAAAACAGCCATGTCTTTCTAGCCTTTTCTAGCTCAGCATTACTTTGGAGCCTTCTTGAACTATTGCTCCCACACCTCTTACTTCTGCTTCCCCTTCCTTGTCTATTCCTGTTCCTAGAAACTTTTCCTTCTCCACCGTGGCTGAGACCCACTGCCACCCACTGGCACCCAGCTCATGGCACCGACTGGGCCCCCAGTCTGCTGCAAGTGGGTCCATGTGAGCCCAGATGAACAATTTCTTCTTCCAGTGTTCATCACTTGGTTGTACACTTGGGGAAGCATTGCCTTGCACTACTTTCAGAGACACAGTGTTTTTGTTGCTCAGAGCAGAGCTGAGCAGCTGACAGACACATGAGAAGCCATTGTACTGACAAAAGGCAGCACTGCTGGCAGCTTCCTGCTTGTAAGCTCCCTGGGAGAGTTCAGAGAAAGTGGAAATGTTAGTAGAAACAAAACTTATTTACTATAATCTGCTTTTAGCTTATCTTCTAAAACATGTCCTGTTTAACTAAAACTCACTTTAACCAAGATCCCACTGCTGAGCTATCACAGTCACCTCTTCTCATGCAGCTTTTAATACTTCTGCAAGATGGTAGGACAGACCATGTTGTATTTTATGCTGGGTTTTCTTATGCTGCTTTCTGATGAAAAAACTAAGAGGCCACTACTGGAAAACTCCTTAAGTGTTATGACTTTTCCAAGACCTGCTGTCACACTGTTCATTTTTTTCCAGTCAACACCACTTTGGCAAGTGAACAGATTAAGACAAGTCCTGCTGCCCTGTAGACATCCACATTTCTTCTTTATCCCTTATGTTTTCTCCAAAATGTTCCAGTTCTTTTTCTAAAATCTATTTTGCATCTCCAGCCTAGTCAGGGACTTTTAACAACTTCTGTTTGATGAGACAAGATGGTTGAAGAAGAGAAGTATTTGTTCAGGAACCAAGACAAAAACTGAAAGAGCTGACTCAAGGGCACAGAGGAGCTTCCTGACAATGAAAAGCTTGAAGATGGGTACTCACTCTGTAGCTGTACCATAAAACATTTCCTTTGTTCCGAGAAGCAATAAAGCGTCACAACTGTGAACTCATCATAACCCCAGTTTAAATTTTAAATGTATGTATTTTAAAGGAAAAAAACCACCACATAAGCATCTTCTTTAACCCCTCACTAACCATGGGCACAGTTTGCCTCTCATAAGTGAGCAAGAATTGACATTTCTGTAGTTTTTCTGAGAACCCGTTACTCAGCAGCATAACCCCATCTCAGCCACCACCACAGATCTGCAGCAAGCAGGCAAATTTATTCATTAGATTTATCCCATGTTTATTAACAGCCCGGCTCAGAAAAAGAGTCAGTGACAAAAACCATCTGGAATAAACATAATGGCAAACAAACAATGTAATATATTCCGTCACTCCAGCCTAATTGCACTGTTTGGTGCAAATGCAAGTGACAATTTACAAGCCAAACTCTTATTAAAGGGAAAAATGAGCTGTGCAGGGAAGCACAAATCAAAGCAACTAATCAACACAGGCAACACATTCAGGGATTTAAGAGCCAAGGTACGGCAGTCTTTTATTCCTCTTTGTTTTCAATTTGGGAGACCAGCTGTGATGTTGCAGTACATTATACATTATATATCTACTTATGCAACGCTGGGGAGAAGCATGCCTCTGACTGTTGTCAGAGACACCAGCTACATGTTGTCATTTTTCACCAGCTACAGCCTGTGACTTTTGTGTTTAAACAGTTATTTTCCTATCACTTAAGCTGGGAGCAAGGCACACTGTCCAAGGCAACAGTTTTCTTTTAACATATAATAAAAAACTTCTAGCATACAATAAAAAATTAGAATTAAGGATAAGGTTGGAAAAGGTTCAAGTTAGCAAAAAGCAATGCCAATTTGATCTAAATCAAGTTCTTATTGAGTGACTTGGTCCAGCAAGAGGAAAAGGAAATTCCCTTCCATGCAAGAATCTGAACAACACATGGCTGCTGTCCATGACCCATTTCAGCTTCGGAGCTGGAGCTGACTCATTAGATGCATCTGGTGTCCCTAGGGAAGCAAGAGAAAACCCTGGCAGCAATAAAGAAAAGATGGTAAAAGCCATTGGAAGCAGAAATCAGCCAAACATCCTGTCTGCACTGGAGCATCATCTTCAAGAATGACATGAGGCACCTGCATGAAAACCGAGCCCTCAAAGAGATGACAGTGCTACAATATGTAGCACACTGTTAGTTCAGGGAAAGTACTCCCATGATGTGGAGAACACTAGCTCAGAGCAACAGGGAAAAAATTTAAGACCTCATTAGAACAAGGGGCAACCATCTAGCATTAAAATGAAATCAGTATGAGTAAATATGCCCACAGCTCTGACTGCAGAAGTGTGGGTCATAACATCCACAAATGTAGCAAGATATGGTTTATAAAATCCTGCACTGAACAATTCTCTGTGATGAGATGCCGAAGAAGTTTTCTTTTCAGTCTTTTTGTGAGGAAAAACAGAAAGTGAGGAAGGGCTTCACTGAGGGGAAAAGATGTCAAAAGGCCCATATGCTTCTTTATCTGACACGAGGAGGAAGACCAGAGTCATCACCATCCCATGTGCGGAGGTGCCTCTCTGGACTTTCACATCCTTCCCTTGTCTGCAAGGAGCCAGGATCCTTTCACATTTTGGAAATGGCCCTGTAGCTCAAAGAGAGCTTGTCTTGGAAACCACATTTATCAATGAGAAGGCATTTCGTATTTCTCCCTGAACTGATATTTTTCTGGAACAGGGTCTAGTGCTCTGTTTTGGGGTCCAGTAGGCCCTGCAACATAGCTTGTTCTCAACCATAGGGTAACCTTATTCTGAATAAGAAGGCTGATAATGTGCAAACTTTTGTCATAACTCATGTCCATGAAAAAATGTCTATATCTTAGTTTCTGCACCTGCTGTTTTCAGAAAGAAATCTGTGACATCCCTTTCTCCTTGAAGAGGTGGTATCTTAGATATGTCACCAAGGGGTGTTTCTTTATTTAAGAGACAAGGTGCAAAGTCAGAGAAATACACCCCTGAGAATTCTAAAATTTCATTTCTTCAGAAAAGTAAAAAATTTTATTGCCAGCTAACTGTACAGACATTTCTCCAGAGCATCATTTCATCATCTTATTAGCATGCAAATCAAGATGACATAGCTGTTGCTGACTGATTTCAAATATGATATTTACAGCATAGATGCACTGTTGGGATGGTCTTTGGCAACACCTTCCAGGCATCTCTGCATGCTGTTGACCTGAAACTGTAATTTTTTTCAACTAAGAAGAGAATCATGAGGATGACTTTTCCCCTCATGCATTGAGTTCATGTCTATTCTTAAAAAATATTGTATTTGAGTCACCTGTCAAACACCACAGGTATTGTGTTAATTTATGTCTCTCATCTTCTAACTAATATAATTTAAGTAGAAATCCCCAAAAGTTGTAGTTATTTTTTCTCTCATTTCCACTTAAACTACAGGAATTTAACTAATGTTCAAAAGTGGGTATAAATAAAATAAGGTGACTCCTCCTATATGTAGATAAAAAAATTCGAGGTGTACGTGCTGTCTGGAAATAATTATAATGATAAAATATTTGAATTATCAGTTAATATGGATTCTTACTCTCTTGTTCTATGACCACTAGTGGCCCATCTGACCAGACAACAGTTCTTGAATATTTCCCTTCCTGAACAAGAAATGGCCCTGAATACAGAGCATTTTTTTCTAAGGAGAAGAGCACAGCAGCCATGATATAGTCAACACAATAGTCATATAAATTTCCAAATCTTCAGCTTTGTAAATGGGGATTATCCTGCCCACCTGGGATGCTCAGACATTCATTTTGTTGCTGTCTTGTACCCTGAAGAATTTTTGTAATCCTCCAGGATTCCCTTTTTCCTGTGAGGGAGGCGGTTCAGAGAACATGCTAATGCCCGTGCACGTAGGTGGGAGATTGTTCATGCACTGAGGCACTGATCTGGGCATGCTGGCAGTGCCCTTGTTGTTGCAGCCATTTGAAACTGAATCTGGTTCCTGATTGTCACCAAAAAACCTGCAAACAGCCCCAATGCTTTCTTTTGACACCCTGCACTGTCACCTTTGCCCACCTGCTCCACCACATACCTTCAGTGCTATCAAGGATCTGAACTACCAATAAGTTCCAAAATCAGTTTGTGGTGAACGTGGAAATTTTTCTCAGTGTTTTAAAAGGACTTCACAGGAACAAGGTAGCTGAGATACTGAGCTATCTCAAGGAACTGTCTACCAACAGCCCTCAAGGCAGAAACTACCTGCTAGAGCATCAGCTGATAAACAAAAACAGAGATGACATTCAAAAGAAAAATTGGTTTACTTATCACTTGTTTTGGTTCAACATTATTTTAGAAAAAGCTGGATGCAGATCTTGCATGAACGTAATTGCAGATTTCAGGAAATAACTTAAAAGCCACAGAGGAAACCTCACAAATACAACAGAATCAATTATGTCTGGAATATGAATGCCAGCAGATTTCCCTCTTCTTCCCCCTTTCTCCTTCACTCTTTACCCCAGGTACATTTAAGAGATCAAGTTTTTGTTATTTCACTGAAGTTCAGAAATGGGCAGTTGCTCAAATAAAAGTTGCAAGAACAAACAGCAGCTGACAGCAAACGATGATGGTATTTGTTCCTGCAGATTCCCAGCAAAAAGTCCTTTTCCCACTGCAACCCTCCATTGCAGCAGCTTGCTTAGAGGAGCTTCCAGACTTGCTTTCCATCTGCAGACTGGAATGTCACTGCACTGCTTCCTTCCCTTCCAAGAGCTTTTCCACTCAGTACTGGTAACTGCTCTCAGTCCTCCACACTGGTCATCTGGGGATATTTTGCTACTTATGGTCCTTTGTGGTCAGTTTTGCTGATTATCTGGTACAACACTTAGATTGAGAGCTTTCTAGCAGGTTTGGAGGGTTGTTTTTTTTTTACCTCTGAACCTATGGTAAAGCTGCAGGCACACAGCACCATGGAAAGGATGAAAAGCTGTTTTCTTTCCTTCTTTACAAAGAACCTGTTTATCTATGGGTGGCCATGGAAGGACACATATTTCCAGAATTCAGGAAAACTACCTTCAGTTTGCTGCATCTTCAGACTTTTAGTAAGATCTCAGCTCTACAGTCATAGAGTCATGCCTCAGTCCTCAGGTCTGTAAGCCTGAGAGGTGGTTGGCAAAATAAATATATACGTGCTGAAATGTTGTACCAGAGCAGTAAGGGATAGTAGGGCTTCACAGAGAGAAAAATGTCTTGAGATAGACACCAGAGAAGTCTAAGTCTATCACACATCAGATTGTAACCTCTTTATATTGAAAGGATTTATGTGGGAGAGCCACTCTGAGTTATGCTGCTGTCAAGTAACAAAATACTGCCTCTGGTTTTTGAAGTATTTGAACATTTCCAATCCTTAAATAATTAGAATTGTCAGAAAGAAAGACAGCCCATCAATCAGAAGCTTTCACAACTCCTTCTCATTTGTATGAAAACCTTAAAACTTTCAAAGTGGAACTGGAAGAAATGTTCTCTTTTGTCAAGCTACTGGATTTGTCAGTTTACTGTTGTTTTGGGTAATGACCAGTCCCAGAAGATGTCTGGGTGTGGAAACCACCAGGAAATGCATAGCATTAGGCAGTCATTAAGTGCAAGGCAGTAATTAAAGCATCCCTTAGCCTTAGGCATCAGATTTCAAGGGTCATAAGCCTTTGTGCTTTGCTTACATGGGGGTGACTTCACTTGTACCTGCAGAGATGGGGTTACCACTGAAATCCAAACTCGTGGACAGTTTTGGGGTTCACCAGCTGTACTGGAGCATTCTGTCCCCATCAGGCCCCTGCTCCATCCCAAACCTTCTCTACTCCACAAAGGCTGGACAGCAGCCATGGTGCTGGGGAGTAAGGAGAGGCTGATTTGAGGAGAACCTGTAGTCTGGAAGAGCCTGACATTAGGACATTCTGTATCCTGAAGTGAGAAAGGAAAAGATTTCAAGAAGAATTGGAGAAAGAGGGGAAAAATGAAACGAAAATAGCATGTCCTGCATCATCACTGAGATCTTCTATCACCCCCTCAGCACCAAGAACCCTTCAACAGCCCCATTCCTTCTCAAAGATGGAGGCAAAAGCTCCAAAGCTTGCTTGAAATGAGGCATTTCTTTTTCCAAGTCAGGCTGGTGCACTAGATATAAGCACACATAACATTTCTTATATCATTATAATTAATAAAGCCTTTGACAATATGTGCAATAATCCATGCTTAAGATCAACCAAGTAAAGCTTAAATAGTTCTCATATCACAGGTTGTCTCAGGTGATTTCTTTAAAACAAACTCTTCAGGACTGAAAATCAGGCAGAGAGGGAGAAAAGAACTTTTTAAAGCAGTAAATTAATATCCTATAGCAAACCATTTGGATGAAATCTGTTTGTATTATTTCTTTTCTTTGAAAGAAAATGAGTTATTTTCTTATTTCAGATCTCTTCTTTCCAGTTGTTCCCAAATTTATTCCTGATTTAAGATTCTATGTTCTTAGATTCTCCACTCATCAAATTTCATAGCTGTACCTCCTAAAAATGAAAGTTTAGAGTAAGAAAGATCAAAAGATTTTGTTCAGTTGTTTCCATAGGCACTGCATTATTTCCTCTGGGAAACTGTGCAAGAGGAAGATTTCAGCCTGCTCACAGGATACATCGGAGTGAAAATGCAATTCACAACTGGGGCAGCTCCTTTGGCTCTTTTTGTTACTTGTTCTCTTTGAGCTCACATCAGATTAGAGCATTTCACAGTTTGTTTCAAGCTTGAAAACACAAGCTGAATAATTAGATGAAAATTTCTCATAACAAATAATCCTGAAAAATATGTGGTTTATTGCTTTGTGAGCTAGGAAGTGACATCAAGCATCCAGACATGGATACTTTCAATTTAGTGCATCAGTTCTGCATAGTAAGACAGAGTGCATTCCTCACCATAAAATATATGCAAAGTATTTAAAGATGTTCAAATTCAAAGCCAGAACCATCTGCTTATCGCTGACATCTGTTGCTTCAAAGCAAAGGACTATATGAAAGGTTCAGAAAGCTTTAGAACTCAAAAGATGCATTTGCTAAGAGAACACATGAATATACATGAATTCAAAAACTATAATATAAACTGCTGTTTTCTCCCTGGAGTGTGGTTGCACCAGCTAGGTATAAGGCAGTTTTGTACTGCAAAGAAAACAGCTCCTAGTGATCTCAGTGCTGAAAATTAAACTTTTTCTCATTCTCCAAACACTTGAAAAGCAACATCTTCTTCTTCCATCACTGGAGAAGTTTGACTTTCACACCAGCCCCATTCACCTCTGACTTGATCCTGCCAGTGCACCTTCAAGATGTGATTCTTATTACCCTGAAAACTTCTTTCTGCAGAGCCTTTCCCTCTCCTGGCTCAGGGATGTGACCCCCCAGCGTTCCTGGAGGCAGCAAACTGCATCTCCCAGCCCAGCAGGTCCATTCATTTCTGCCTGGCTGACAGCAAGGAGGGCCTTCCCACAGCCTTCAAAGAATCCTGGGCATCTCCCTTAATGGGCATGACCCCTCTCCCCATGCAGATCCTGCATTGCCATGGAAATGAAGGGCAAGAGGAGGGCTGGGAGACGTGGTAGAGGTACTTAGGGCAGCATCCGTGTTCCTCTGAGCACCTGATGCAAGAGGTGATTGTGGTGGCATCTCTGCAATAAATAAAGTTGGGTGGGTACCTGTGGGTGTGTGACAGGGTTGAGGGGTTGGAAGGTAGGGTTTGCACTGTGAGGGTTGGAGGGCAGGGTTTGCACCTTTCAGACATGTGGGCCTGGAGGAAAGGGCCTATTAAAAGTTATTGGGAGCTGGGAAAAAGTGTGAGCCAAATAGAATGTGCAAAGTCATAGGGATCAGATGCTTTTTGGATAAGGAATGCAAGGGAACCAGAGACTCTCTGAACAGGAAGACATTGAGAATTCTGAGTGCATGAAATTTCTGTCTCAGGGTACTACCACCTGTACCTAGCCAGTTAATCTAATATAGCTTCCATTTATTTATCACCATGTCTACATTTTGGCAGCAATCAAAATGGCAGGAAGGACTTCACAGACAAGAAGAGAAATTTGGCATTTCAGCAGCTCTCTGCCAGGCCTATTGATGCCAAAAAGTATATGAACTACATAGAAAACAAGGAAATATTTCGTGACTTTAAGTTACATTGTGAAGTTCAGCTAAAGATGATACATCCCCTGCCATAAGCTCCAGATAACCACAAGAAAGTGACAAATTTAAATACGAGCATGAACATAAAGTTACATTTTATAGCAATCAAAATATTTCTTCTGTTATTCAATGTTCCTCTTAGTCACATAATCTCTGACTCCTTGAACGTCATTATAAAGCACATAAAATTTCACAAGACCACAAGTTCAACACGAGGGTTACACACCACTTTTGAGTTCACTGACAACACTTTATAAACTACTTTTATGCTCTTTGTTTTCCTTTGCACAGCCTTTTCAGTTCCCTGCCAGCTTCTCATTGTCCTTGAAATAAAAGAAATCAGAGAAATCAGAAAGGTCTCTGTGCTGATCACAAACAGAGAGCAGAAATGATTCAGAAACAGAATGAAAAAGTGATCGGAAAAGCAAACAGAGCCTGCCCGAGGCGCTACAGATTCTGCTCTTTACAAGACTCACAAGCAAAACAAGGTAAGATATTTAATTATTGTGCTGGCTTACATGCATTATTCAAAGAGACAGCAGGATAGCAACGTTACTAGTATTGGGAAATTAATCTAAAATTTAGATTATCTCAGAGTTTTTATGAGGCAAGAGAATATACAAAGCTTTTTTCAGCAAAATAGAGCCCTTTACTTACGTGGCTTGCAAAAGTTTGCAGCAGCTGGAGCCTCTGGCTTGCACTTTGTGCAGATACTGTCCCTTGTTGAAAGCCTCCTAACTCTGACACTGGAGACAGTACATAGCTCACCAGTGCTTTGGATTGATAAATCCTTTAAAAATGCTCTCAGATGTTTCTTTATCTGCGGTGCGCACTGACAGTAGACTGCAAAGCAGAAAGCCTATCTGGTGCTATGAGGAAAGAGTTCCCTCTCTGCTGAATCCAAAGAAAAGGAGTCCTTGACCTCAACAACTAGATTAAATCCACTGTATCTGCTGGCTCTTCTCGGGATGCATACTTGAGCAGTAACATAAGAGCGAGCGGCGGCAGCGCAGGAGCTGTGGCATGTGTGCTCTGCCCGGGAGGGCACGAGAGCCCTGCTGCTAGCACAGGCACAGCAAGACCACGGCACAGTGCTTGTTTTTAGCTCTTAGTTTGTTCACATGTTTTAAAAATAAAACAAAGATGACAGGCTTCTCTATTTCAGTTCATTGCTCCCAAGTGGCAGCACTCTCACGCTCTGTCCCCTCTGCTGAGGTTCCTTGTGCTCCAGAGGAGGCTGCTGCTGGCTTTCTATTTCAAACTTCGATTTTCTGAGAATCTCTCTGTATCCCAGGCAGGAAATGTAACCCATACTGAAGTTTAGCATTTTGGATATCATAAATGCAATGAATTGCCTGAAAGCAAAATGAATGGTTTTCGGATTTTTTTTTCTCCATCAAAAGGAGATCTCTTTACTACTTTTTTCCCCCTCTCTTTCTTCCCTTTTGTCTACTTAAACTTACTAAATTTCATAAAAACAAGCATAGCTTTTGCAACAAGTCCTCAGTAAAACAACTAGTGAGACAAAAAAGAAAAGTAAAAAGATATTGTAGCTGAAAATAGGTAAATGTAAGGTTTCAGGGGAAAAAAAATCCCTGCTCCATTTTAAAATTACATCCTCAAGACAAAAGACAATAGTTTAAACATAGTCATATAATTCTCAGGCGATAAGGACAGAGGTTTTATGGAGAATATGAAAAAAAGCCATATTAGAGGAGCAGCAAAGATAAGAAAGGAATCAAAGTCCTCATTCATTCCATTGTATTCAGTTGCAAAAGAGGAAAAAAAAGAAATAAGCTTACAGTCCAGAATCAAACTTTTAAATATTGTAAATTTAATTTTCTTGGCTTTATGAAATGTAAAGATAAAAGAAACAAATAAAAAAGCCCTCAAAACTTTTAACAAGCATTCCTAGCTTAAGGAAATAATAGTTCTTAATGAAGAATGATCAGATGATCTGGTTTTTTATTCTCTTGTGTGAACAATAGACTTGAAAAAATTCCCTACACATTCAATATGTGTGTTATCAGTGTTTTTCTTGAACCTGAAGACTCGGGTTCAGCTTTTATTGTTGCTTTTGTTTTTTGCAGCTTTATTATGACACTAAACCACAAGTATAACTTCAAAGTTGTTTATTAGTAATTAAATTGTCTTTCTGCATTGTAGCTCACTAGTAGCAGTGACATATTTTGTTGAATGAGAGAGACCTCAGTTTCAATTTAGTTTCCATTTATATCCATTTCCTTTGTTGAATACTGAAACAATAAATTACTGAAACAATAAATTACTGAAACAATAAATTAATTTTGGCTCCTTTCAGCTCTTCCTGTTTTCACTTTTCCTTTCTCCACTAACAGTTTCAAAATATGAGGCAGCATCAAACCATACATCTTGAATTTCACATTATTTGCCATTTGTTTTTTTTTTTTTTAATTTAAATACATGTTTGAAATCTATTGGTTTATTGCTCAGCCATGCTGAGGTGAGCCTGTTGCCAGCTGCCGTGCTGGACCTCTTCCCCCACTGCTAAACCATCGGCGAGGACACTTCTTCTCCCTCTCTCCCAGCTCAACTTTTCTATTTTTAGAAAATAGCTGGCATTTTTGACTTTCAGTCTTGTTTTATGATGTTGGAGACCTTGTGACCTGGTGTGTGGGAGCAAGGCTTGGCACAGAGACTGCTTGCACACGCTCAGGTTGCCGGCAGCAGTCCCGCGAAGGGGGTGTATTGGGGTCCTGTCCAGCTTTCTGTCCATAACTACAAGAGGCTAAACTTCAAAAACTGCCTGGGACCTATGACCTGCTGCTCTGTGAAGTGTTTTGAGACAAGCAGAATGTATACCTAACTCCTGGAGCTGAACTGAGTTGAATTCAGTAGGGACATCTAAACCACAGTACTTATTTGAGCACCATTTAATTACTCCCAGGCATGACTTGGTTTCTGCCCCCAGGATTTGGCATTTAACTAAGGAAGCAACAAGCCATTGGGCAGTGCACTTGCAGCCCCCAGGAATGGATGATGTCATTTATCCTCAGCCCAATTCAGCCACACCACAACTGTGTAAGCACTGCAAGCCTCTGGGTGCTTCATTCTGCTGCAGCCCTGTGCAATGTTGCACTGGAGGCAGCTGGTCACTGCAAATGCCATTTGCCTTACTGGATATTATTGTCTAGGCATTCACAGATGTTCATGCAGAGTTAAGAAAACAGTTCCCAACATGAGGGTCGCAGTTACAACTGCAATTGTGAATGTGAACATGGAAGCCTGGCCAGGACCCCACGAGCTGTAAAAGATAGAAAAGTACGAGGCTTGTAGGGTGAAGTTTGTGTCACGATCAACCACATCAAAAATGTAAGAATGTTTTTTCTTTCCTTTTTCACCCCACCCCAAGGAAGTGTAGATCCTTATATATAAATTAGTGTCCTGTGTTTCTCATTTACCTTTCCACCCAAGAGATAGGTTGGGCTGTGCTGCCTGCAGGCTGGGAGTGCTGCTCTGCTGGCATGGCACTGTGGTTATCTCTGAGACCCTGAGAAAGGAGGGCCCCAGCCCTGATGTAACACGGGCTATTAAACTGCTTTCATCAGACTTTGGAAATTGGTTAATTTTACTCACTGCTTTAAAGAAACCTCAACAATATGTATATCCCAGTAGCTATTATTTCCAATGTCAGTGCACAGGGCTTTTACAAAGCCCACACTTTATTACCTCATGAGAGATGCCCCATAGGCAGGGTCCATAGGAGAAGATCCATAGGAACCACGAAGCTTAATTTTGCTATTCATATAAAGGCTGAGCAAGGAGGACTGAAACACTGATGCAGTGGTGATGTAAGGTGAAATGGCAAGTAAATGTGAACTAGAGAGTACATTCCCCAACATGGTAAACTTTCATTATCTTTAGGTAGTTAATCTAGAGATGAACCTGTCGTTACTTGGCTCCATGGAGGCCCAGTTCTACATAAACCCACCTGTACTATTTTTAGGATGAGCCTGGGGCCACAAGTACCAAAGTGCTTTGGTGGAGGCATCAATCTGTCCTGAACTGGTTCAGCCCATGGCTTGATCAGTCCCTGATGGAGGCAGGCTGTGTCCTGCAGCACTGCTTGGCTGTGTGCACGCTGGTACCCAGTGGTCCAAGAGGATGTATTTGCAGAGGTGCAGCATTAGAACAGAGTCACAGGGTCACAGGGGTAATTTGGGATGGGAGGGACGTTTTGAGTTCACCTCATCCAACATCTGCTTAAAGTAGGTCTAACCAGCTGGCAGCTACCTCTTCAGTGATCACTCTGTTATTCAGAGGCTTCCATTCCATACAGCACACCTGACCCCCATTGCCTCCAAGGGCAAGATGACTCAGTGATTATGATCCAGAGGGATTTTGCATCTTTTCTGCTAGGTAATTACAAACTTGTGGTTATTGCCCTAGCTGATCACCCAGTCATTTGATGATACTTATTTGGCCTGGAAGCCAAAACGTTGTATCTCATTTTACAGATGTGGACCTAGGGCACAAGGATGATATTTGCCAGAGATTACAATCTGTGCAGAGTAAGAAACTGAGTGGTCATCTCTCAGGGCTGCCATCCTACTTGCTGTCAGCTCTGTGCATTTCTGCTATTAGTTATTAATAGCCATCTTGCTGTTACAGATCATTTTTTGAAGCAAGGGGCAAAGTAACACGAGATGCCAGCTATGTAATGGGTTCCAGTGCTGAGGCTGAAAGTGGGGGAAAATGAAAAAGTGCTAACACTGCTGCTGTACATGTGGTAGGCAGCTGTACTAGGGATCATCAAATGAATGATACTCCTTAGAAACAGCCCTTCTGACAGTCTAAAATGGGATCCAAATTAGAAAAAGCTGGTCCTGGAAATGAGGAAAGGTCCCCACGGTCTTTATTGCTGTCAGTGAGAATTCATATCATAATGATCAAAAACTGTATGAAGGTGAGTATTGCTGTGACTTGTTTAAATTGAAGGCCTAGAAAAATATACTTAAGACACCTGCAATCAATTTTAATTTTGAAATTCAGTTCCTACATAAGTAGGGCTTGGGAAGAATTGAAAGGCAAGATAGCCTTTTCTTGAAAGACAAGAATGTTTATATTTAAAGGAGTGGCTCATCAGCATGGCCCTCACATTTTGACCTCACATCTAGATTTTGGTGAGTAATGCTATTTTATAAATGGTCCCACCATGGTTTTTAATATATATATATATATGTGTGTATATATATATATGGTATGTAGCTGGGAAATGATGTATCACTTCTATGAAAAACAAAAAGGATACAGCATGGGCCATAGATGTGTGCTAGACTAGTTCTGCTTCCTGGAGGGATCCAATTAAGCTCCTTTGCAACCCTTATGTGGATGTCCCATATTGCCAGCCCCCATTCTAGACACTCTGCTGCATACCTGCTCAGGCCTGCCAAGCCAGCCAAATTAGGATTGCAGCAATTTCTCACTTGAGGCAAGATGCTAATGACACTAACTCATGTGGTCTCAGCTAGTGCTGGGACTAGGGAAAAATGGGTAAGGACTCAGGATCTGCAAAGTCTTGTTGATGCTTCAAACTGCACATTAAAAAAGGAAGAATTCTGACTTTTTAGTTTGTAATTTCTTTTAATATGTCATTGAAATGTAAAAGGCAAATCTCCTTTTAAAACTGTAATGTGTAATATCCTGCCCATATAACTTCTGTATTGAAATCTGAACAGCCAGTTCTTGAGCTGATACACACCCATACTGCTACACTGATTGCAAAGGCAGCATAATCAGTTTGCAGCAGCAAAAGTTGAAGTTCTGGCTCAAAACTGTGTGAAAGCATATATATTCCCTTTCTGGTCACATTGGTGCCACTGGAAAATGAGTCAGGATCTGACAGCCATCATGGCTTTATATTCACATCAAAGCTTATCCTTAGGCCTTGAACCATACCCCAGGGAGGCTGAGCATTTGTTTTTGAATGCTTCACTGAGCTGTATAATTTAGGAACATCAACAACCTATAACACTGAAACCCATCAAAAGAAACTCTCACGCTCAGATATAAATGTCCTGAGCCTGCACTCATGTGATCTTCCATCTGAGGGTCAGAAAGGATTTTTTATTAAATTGCCTTTTCTCTCAGAGGTCAGACAACATGGATGAATCCCCGAGATGTTTTAAGGCAAGGACATTCACTCTCTTCTGTTGTGGGATGTATCTTCAGCCAAAAGCAAAACCTATTTCAAGTATTGCTACTTCACCAGAGGTAGGAAGGCAAAATAAACTCCCCAGGAATTAGAGAGCAGGCTTTCTATCAGTAGCTTGTGTCACTTTCCCATCAAAAATCTGCTGCTCATGTACCTTGAACATGATTGCAAAACATTGTGTTTAATCTTCTGACAATTTAAGAAAATGGTCCTTTATGCACAGATAAAGTCTCCCATAAGTTAAATCTATATCCCTTTCTTCTCTATAACCTTGGAAAAAACAAGCAGAAATAAAAATTAGGGCCCCAGAATATCATGTACAAGATATATCTGGAAATTTGAAACAACTTTGCTCATTCAAATTCATCAGTTTTCATCAGGTCTGGAGTGAGGTTGAGGTTATTTCAGACCAAGCTATCGAAAACATCAAAGTAAAATGTTCTTTTCTTGCAATGAGCTGCAATTAATTTCCTTCCTGCAAGCACAAAGCTTTCAGACATGAGGGTATCTCTGGCCATCCTTTATGGGTACAGAATGAGGGAAGGCCCCTCTTTAACTAGGTAGAGGAGAAGCCACTTACAGTGTATGTCACCATTTGAAGCACAGCCCAGTTCTCAAGAACTAAAGAGCTGTGTCGCTGGTAAAAGTGAATTGAATGGTATCTCTTCATTTGGGAAAAGGCTTCATGACTGAAAAGCAGACTGCACTGTTGCAGAATAAATTGTTTATGGTGTTCCCATTGCATGTAGCTTAAAACTCTTAAAGTGCTACAGGCTTGTCTGGACTGAATTAGAAAAAAGAGTGATTTCTTTTGCTAGACAAAAACTAGAATTGCTTCAGCTCCTTTCAAGCTCATTGTTGTTCCAGGTGTCTTCAGTTTTCTTCTCAAATCCATTGTTTTCCAGCTTGTTTTACACATTTTGTGTATAGGAGGGATGGGAATGTAGTAGCTGTAGCAGAGCACTAAGGGCTCTGATTCCTGCTCCCACTTCTGCTGCTGCTGCTACTTCTGCTTTCCTTCTGGTTTTCTTCTATTTTCCTTTTTACTCTTTCCTTTAGCCTACCTGATATTTGGACTTGAAGAGAAGTTCATTGACATCCTGGTACGTTGTCTAATGCTACCAGTAAATAGAAATAATGGAGGAGAAGGATTTCCTGACTGCCTCAACCCCAGGATATCCTGCTTACAGCTGAGGAGACTGCTAAGGAGAGGGGCACTGGTCATTGCAACAGCATCCCACAGCCTTATCACCACTGCAGTGACCCCAGCAGAGAGCTGCAGATGAGGCTATTTTGTATTTTCTTACAACCCACTCAGCTACTGCAGTCAAACCTGAAAGTCTAAATGTCCAAAAGCAGGGTGCTATGCCATGGCTGCAGTACAGGTGCCCACACCCCTGGGTTGAAGGGACTTATTCTTGTGTGTAACATCTGGGGGTCAGCCTGTGCCATTGTGTCCCTCTCTGCAGCAGAGGCACTGGCTTGTGAGGAATAAGGAGCATTGCAATGTCTACCAGGCAAGGACACCTAATGAAACCCTTAATTTTAGAGATGTAGCTGAACAAATCAGTACAGCTGCTCTTTTCCCACGTAACCATGTTTAGTGTGCCAGTTTGTGCTCCTGGTGTTCCCAGCCTGGCTGCCAAGGCCCTACACAAGGACCCCCTCCCATTCCTGCACCAGGTATTTTCTGTTTTGTGGATGCCCAGCTGCTTTGACAGTCCTGCTGCTGGCTTTCCCCCTCACCTTTCACAGGCACACAAGGCTTATGCTGTTAAGATCTTTTTAAGGCTACTGCATTGCTATTACTTCACTGCTGCTGTGCATGGCAGATGTGCTGTGGCTGAGTGCCAGCTGCTTGGAGAAGAGCCCTTTTTGGTGAACAACAGCACAAGCTATGAGCAGTAGGACCTGGCATTCTGCAGTGGGTGTCAGCAGAAGCAGGACATGTGCATTGGTTGTAGGAGCAGGGTGTGTGTATTGGTTGTAGCTGGATGGATCAATAGCTGAGCATGTGCTGAAATACAGATGATCTGAGGCTGGCCATGACCTCCAGGATTGATAAAAATAGGGAAATCCAATCATTTTCTCAGTCTAATCTGAAATGGGCTTGGACTCAGGACCCTTCCCATCAGAGCCTTCAGCCATGATGTGAAGATGCAGTTTCTGTGCAAGCCCTGGGCACAGTCCCCACTGCCAGGGGCTCGCAGCACAGGCTTCTCTGGTGCCAGGCTGCCCTCCAGCCATCACTACCAGGCAGCCAAGGGGAAATAACAGTCCCAAAAGCAACAAGGTGTATGCTAGGCTTGCTGCTGAGGCCTGCCTCTGGCACCCGTACCACAGAGGGCTGCAATGTCTGTTACACCCAAATAATGTTCTGAAGGGCTAAATAGATAAATATTGGAGTTGTTGATGAAAGGAAACAGTGCCAGACATTTTTGGCCAGCAGAACAGGAATGTGTCCCATTGCCTCAGGTTGAAAAGGCTTTGGATGTTTAGGACTTGCAAAAAATTAGAGTGAGGAAGTATTAGCAAGACTATCTGACACAGATTTGCCTCATTCATAGACAAATTAACCTTAATCATCCAATTTATAAATCAGCTTTAAGTGAAAGGGCCCCCTGCCCCCTCCCCCTCCACTGCTGCATATTTGGTGGATTAAGTTGTTTGGTTTTAGTGATAAATTAGAAACATCTGCTTCTGCTGACAGCCTGGAATGGAGGCGTGTACAGGAACATGGCTGGCTGGGCTGCTCTGATGGGGGATTCTGTGCCAGGGCACAGTCCTGCCCAGCTCTGGCCATGGGGTCTGAAAGGATCAGGCTGTCTCCCCTCTGCAGGTGCTCACACCTGCTCCTGGGCTTGCTCAGGATGGTTCTGGGGAGGTCGGAGCAGTGGTGAGCATCCCCAGCAGTGTGCTCTTGGGACAACCTTCCTTTTAAGGGTGTCTTGGCAGTTCTTCCAACTGCAAACAAAATTGTTTCTGCTGTGGGATCAAGTCTTAAAAGACAAGAAATCCAAAACTCGTGCTAGAGTCAATGCAGGGGTTGCTCAAGCATAAGCACTGATGGCAGTGACTGTCCGGGCCATCCCTTTTGATGAAGAAAATGGTCCTAACTAAGGGAACAGAGAGGTTTTACAACCCTGGCCTATCTTTGCAGAGGTGATACAGCTTCCTGATTGCTGAGTCAGGTTGGAAATGGCCAATAGACACATCTCATCAAAGTACTTCACATGGGTATTTAACTTGTTCAGGAGGTATGAAAAAAATCCTCCTGGCTGCAAGCCCTTATCTGCAGGAGGGGAAATCTGGGGCTAAATCCTGCCAGATACAGCAATCCAGGTATGCCCTGGGGCATCCCTGGAGCTGCACCCACAGCAGACCCAATCTGTGCATGTCCTTATGTCACACACATGAAAGGAACTGTGAGGACTGATTTGACCTTAGTTGTGACCCAACTCTCACTACAGGGATTTAATACATGCCCTGTTGGGCTGCAGAAACAGATGTTTTATACATACCATTCAGACATTTTTTTTCCCAGCCTTTGGCAATCAAAAGTCTCAGACAGAAGCCCTGACTCTCAAGGACAGAGCATGTCTGCAGAAAGAGAGAATACAAGATAATCAGTGGTTTCTAACAGCTCCTATTCCCAAGGTGCCCTTTTATTCTTTCCTGGATATTTTCTCCTGGTGAATTTAAGTATTATCTGCATTTGATAAAAAATTTTGTATATTCTGTTTGATCTGCCAGAGGCAGGCACTCCAGGCAGGTTCAGAGCAGACTCTCAGACCAGCTGTACAGAACCAGTCCTACAATTTAGGCACCTCCTGGTAGTGCAGGAGGCACTGTTCAGGTGTGACACAGTGCAAAGTGATGTATTTCTGTCTGAGAAGTTCCATGCACAGAAATTCTGAATCAGGACTGAGATGTGTGGTCTGTCATGTGACCTAGCATGGAGATAGCCATCCTGAGCAGTTCTGCAGAGGAAATTCTCAATTCTCCTTAAAAAGCTGAAGGCAGTCTTCAATGTAGCTTCTAAAACCCCAGTCCAATGTAAAACTGTGTAACCCATCTGTAAATCTTAAAAGACAGAGAAATACAGCCCCTTGTGTAGAGAATCAAATAATATTCAGTGCACAGCCATGGAGCTCCATGGAGGCTATGCAGCACAACCCCTCTGAGACTCCAGGAGGTCCCTGGGCAGGCAGTACCTGCTCTTTCTGGGCCTGCAGGAAGGACGGGAGAGGGAATGGGACAACCTGTTTCACAGTAAGCCAGGACTACTGGTCCTGCTCATCCTGCCTAAACTGTTTCCATCTCTCTGACTATTGATGTTACTTGGTCTTTGCATTTCCATTTGGGACTTTTGGACACATGGAGACATTAATGATGATGTTGAGTCAGTAAAGGGAGCATTTCTTCTTTATTTTCCTTTCTCTTTACTCAAGATATGGAAAGAAATGAAAATTCCCTTCTTCCAGCAGGGGAGCAGGAGCTGTGATCCAGACACCAGGACACACAGCTTTATGCAAGCTGTTTTGCTGGAGTGTAAGCCATCCTATTCCCACTCCCAAAATTGCTGCCTCTCCCTGGAATAGTTTTTTGCTGCCCCACATCAAAGCTAGTGCTCATAGGTCATCTGCAGATACATATCACCACTTTCTAGCAGGAATATCTGCACTGAATAGCACAAACAATAACTCAGGAAAGGCCAAAGCAGCCTTGGTCTTTCCACTGTAAAATCAGCTGTCTGGAAGCTGGAGAGTGCCTTCCCAGATCATTTGAGCAGGCTACAGGATGGCACATCAACCATGGTAATTTTGGGAGGAAAGGCTGCCCCTGAGGAACCTCCTGTGGGGAAGCAGTACAGTGGGTAACACACAGACACATCAGGAAAATGGAAGGTCTGTGAGAAGGAGGCTACCAGCTTGGTGGTTCACAGGAGGAGACAAGCAAAGATGTGTGGGACTGCGTGGGTTGCTAATGCAGGGCTATGATCTCAGGTTTAGGGGCCAAAAAAGGACAGTCTCTGGAAGATAACTTTCAGAGCACATCTGTGCAGAGCTGGAATTTACAGAGACTGAAAGGAGCCAACTGCTCTGTAAAATAAATACCAACATGGTGTCTAGAATAGGGAACGGATGCAAAGAGTAATCTACATGCTTCTCTGCATTTCCACTGAGCAGACTGGGATGTGTTGGGGAAGTAGGTTGAATCCCCAGGTGCATTGAAAGGCAGCAGACTGGCGCTTGCAGGAACATCAGTGCAGGCCCAGCAAGGTTGGCATAACATCAAGTTTTTATAGACTCCTGAAAAGGAAAAAGACTTTTGGTCTTGAGTCGTAACTGCTAGTGAGAATAGCAGATGTATGTTCCAGCACCAGGAGAGTCCCCCTCCAAGAAAAGAGAGTTTTTCTGGACAAATCCAGAAAAAAAAGGGCAAATTTCTCTGGTTTTTTTCCAAGGGGTAAAAAACCCAAGGGAGGTCTCTCTCTCAGCAGCTCACAAATTACTTTTCCCTGTGCTGCAGTGATGGGACTCCTACGCTGGCCTGAATCCAGTCACGAGGCCCGTCACACCAATGGGAAGAGGTGGGGTGAGCAGGCTGGACACTCATCTCTTCAGCTCTGCCCTTCCAGCTTTCCTTGCTTTTAAAGCAAGTCACTCCCTGTTTTTATTGCATATTTTTTAAACTACATTTCAGGTCCCATCTCAGCTATTAATGCTCTCCCCACTCTCATTTTGTCCTGAAAGAAAAATATCTTTATTGAAAGAATAAGCAAAAGAAAAAAGAGAGAGAGAAATAAAACAGAGTGCAAGAATTACAATACATCCAAAAACCCCATTCCCTTAACCAAACAGTTTCTTTTCCTTAAACCTTCCTTATCCCTTCCCTTAACTTTAACCTCGGACTCCTGCCAAGGAGATGTTCCTGTTTGTTTCAGGATGTCTGATTTTGGGTTTGGGGTCTCTCCAAAAGAGAAGGGGAGAATGTGAGTTGAAAATTGGATGGGTGGCCTGATGGTGTCCAAACATAATCAACTATCTCCATTAAATTTTTGAGATTTGGCCTCCACTTCTGTAGGCTGCACCCCATTTGGGTCTGAGAGATGTGATACTCACATGGATGAAGAAGACAAATACAGTAGATAGACTGAAGATGAGCCAATACATTTAATCCAGCACAACATATGGACTATCACATCTCTCAGCCTAGGAATGATTGCTCCCCACAGATTTCTACTAGGTTTGCCCAGAGTAAGTGAAACATCCCAGCCAGTGAGACTTTTCCCTTCTTTCCCTCTGGATTATTTTATAAGTGTATATCTCTCACTGCCAGGATGTGTTTTCCCATTATTCATAGCCTATTCTTCCTTTAAAAGTGGTCCTCATTATCCTCTGTGATAAGAATTAATTTTATACTAAACAGTTCTGTTCTTCCCAACACCTAAACCTCGCCGAAATGTGTAGACTCTTTGGTCATATGGCCCTATCCCTGCCCTAAGGTTTAATGAAACTGTAAAGTATCTTTGAAGACCTAAATCAGGTGCTTTGCTGCTCTGCTTTCATCACTTTGGGCTTTCCCATCTGCATCCAGCATCAGGTGAGTCTTGAAGGCAGACAACCAAGAGCAGTTTCACACTGCTTTTCAAAAAATGAAAAGTGAATCCTAATTTATGAACACCATCTGTTCATTTCAGCTTTTGGAAGTCAGAGTAATCTAGATTCCTTCTTCAGCCCAACAGAGAAATGCAGAGAGGTGATGTGCACCTTTTACTTTAGAGAGACTGGGAGCAGAAATAAATACCGTTTGCTGACAGCTGCAGCCCAATATCTGTAACTAAAATATAAATCTGCCCAGTGGTTATTTCATTTGCAGCCTTTGTTTTCCAGGTAGGACCATGAGGATGAGACTGAAGAGACTCTAGATTTCTCTGCCAAGGCAATCACATAACCACTTTGCTCTACTTTTTGCTAACAGAGAATCCACTTCAGCAGTGAAAATGGAGTTTGAACTGTCTTGTATCTGTGACAAGCAAGGTCTCTGAATCAGAAACACCTTTTTAATGACCATTATTTCTATAAAAGGTTGAAGCCTTAGGATTTTTGCTTCCCTGTGAGGTTAGGTTTTTCTGGTGAATCTAAATTTTAGTTTCATTATTTGCAGCGTGATCCATTGGTAACAGGAATGTTATTTGATCATGCAATGACAGTATATGTAATGTTCACACAGCATCTGTTTAAGGACTCTGAAAATCAGGCTTACCAGTGCATGGGATAGACTTGTGAATGGGCATGTCACAGAAAATTAAGGATATAAGTTAGCTATGCAAATGGGACAGAAGAACTTCTGCAGGCACTCAAACCCAGCCCTCAGAAATGTGGATTTCCATCTGCCTCCTCCCCTTGTCACTGTGACTGAACCATGGATAAGTGCAACACTGAACTGTGGAGATGATGAAGGGGATGAAATAGCAAAATACAACCTCCTTTGTTTGCATCCTTCCCTGTCATTGCTGCTGAGCCTGAGGCAGTTCCTTTGGCTGAGATATTCAGTTTCAGAAACCCTCCTGTCTCCAGTATCAATAAGCAACATGGAGCAGACTTTACCACCTCCACTCCCACCTACTCATTAGATTGGTGGGGTATTGTAGAGGAAAGACAAGGAGCAGACAAGCACTGAGAGAATCAGTACACTTCCCAATCCCTACACTGTGTAGTCCTCACCCAGGAGACACCTGATGGAGGGGTTCCCAGCTCCACCTTTCCAGAGTTCTGCAGATGGTGATGGTGGGCTTCCCATTCGGCACAAACTTAACACAGGGGCTTCAAAGTCAACAGGATTTTAGCATTTCTTCCATGACAGTGGGCAGGCATATCAGTTCCTCCACTTCCAGTTTTGATTTCCTGCATTCTTTTACCTGCCCTCCCTGTTCTAAAATACATTTCTTATTTCAAGTGTAATCCACGGGAATAAAGCATTAGGGGCATTGACAGCCCTCCATTCTCACCAGGGTAAATCTGCTCCAGTAGCACAGCTGAAGTTGTACCAGGACAGGGAAAACAGGGGACAGGCACTACAGGAAGAAGGGATTGTTCTGCTTATTAAAAGCAGCATGCTATAGAACACAATAGTTGTGTGATTGCTGAAGCAGGTTCCTGTTATTACATTTCCACATCTTGTACAGCTCCAAGGGATGTGGGTAATGCTGTGCTCACACCCATATTTTCCTAAAACTTCAGCCTGAAAAGCTTCATAATTTCCTTGAAAACGAGTGGGATAGAGGAATTAGCCCCCAGTGTGACTATCAGGTTTTGGGCAGCAGGCAATGCTTGCCTCAGCCTTGCCTGGGTAATGGTAACCAGAGACCCAGCAGAAAAAAGAGAGCTTGAAACTGCTAATCCACTTATACTCTCACCTACCCACACCAAGGTTGTGATTAATCACTTACACTCAATATTTCATTTGTATTTAACAACACACAGTCTCTTGCCAGCCTATTCTTAGGCACAAAGCACACTGCTGGTAGCAGTGGAAACACAAAAAAGTAAAATAACCTGGGAAAAAACCCCAACCAAGCAGAAGAAACACAGCAGCAAAATAACAAATGGATATATTTTTGAGAGTTTAATGAGTTAAATGCAGGAGCTTAACTTTGCAATAGAGCAAGCCTGAAGCAAACTGTTTATTTGGTATTTATAGCTTTTTCTCTTTGCAAAACAAGTTTCTATGAAACCATAGCAACTACATTTAGAGTGAAGATTTGGAATGATGGTGGAATCATTCATGAGTGAAAAAACCCAAATAATCTCTGGTCTGGGTTGGTGGAATGTAAGATTAATGCTAGATAGAGAGAAATAATTTTAAAATGTTTTAGGTAATTTAATCACCCTGAACGCTGTGAAAGGTAGACATTTAAAACAATTTTTTTTTTTTGCCAGAATATTACATCTTTGATTTTTTAAACAATCTGTCTGCTAACTTTCTGATGGGGATGTTTTGTACATAAATGTCCAAGTTTATTACTCGTCTCTTACAAGAGAAGATACATAAGCAGATTTCACCGAGATACCACGATAGTCTATTTCTAACAGAATCACATATATCTCAGAAAAAAAATACATTTTTCTGAAAGATCTTTCTATTGCATTCCTTTCTCCAAATGCATTTCAGAGAAGTCAGTTCAGGAAAGTAGAATCAGTTACAACTTACCTTCACTGTTTAGTAGATGACATCTGATTTTTCAGGGAAAGCAACGTGCTCTGTTTGGGTAGTGTAAGAGTTGTAGATTCAACCAGCAGGTAATTTTTGGTGATTCAAAATCCTTTAAAAGCAATTTAAATGCTGGGATGATAAAAAAAAGGTACTTTTTGAAAACCTATCTGAGGCTTGATGCTCTTATGGAGTTTTCTAACTATCTGTCTCAGCTGAACAAGCTCCTGCTCCTTTCCTTGGCCACCTGCCAACTTTTCTAATTTAAAGCAACTGTGAGCTTGCTGTAAAACTCTTGCTGCAAGGAACTCGTTTTATACCGTGGAGCAAGGAGCAAGCCTGTGCTCCAGACTGATGTGGTGTGACAGAGTCCTAACAGGACTGGGGGCACAGCCTCCCCGAGGTAATGTTATATCATCTTTGGAAAGCATCATAGGCTAAGCTGTCTCCTTCTTGGTAAAAGCACAGGAAAGAGGAAAAAACCAAGCTGCTTTTGGCATATAGTCCCCTCAGCATGGGATTTGGGAGGAGCAGTGTCTGCCTCAAAATGTGGGAAGAGACAGCCTCAAACACATGAAGTGCTCAGAGCTCCCAAAGGAACCTGGTCCCCACATTGGCCACAAGTCACCAGTACTTGGTTTTGAGGCTTTGGGCACAGGTCCAGGGGCTTCCTCCAGGGCCTCCTCTACAGTGTAATGCAGGGTACCCCTATCACAGGGTGGCTGGGACACCCAAGCTGAGGTTCACAGCCCAGCAAAACCACAAACTTCCTGATTTTGAATAGTTTCAAACTTGGTGCTTTGGATAGCTTCAAAATACACTCCTGGCAATGATCCTACCTTCTGAGACACTGTCAGTAATAGAGGCAGACACTTGAGTAACAGAGACTGGACTAACAGAGGCATGGGATTCAAAGGCATCCACTCACTGGGCATGGCTCTGTTCTGCTTTGCTCAAATTCAGATAGTTAATTTAGATAAAACCCCATGTTTTCTAAAGGTCTGTGGAGAATTCTGATGGGAATTATGAACTTAGGCTTTGCCACTGATTCATACCTCGATCTGGGCTGGGAATCTTCCTCAATGACATTTACTTACTTGCCTCACAGGAATGTGACTAAGGCTAAATAGCCATTGGTGACGTAGTAAATAAGATTAATCGCGCTAATTTTATAGCAGCAATAATTAAAATCAAATATTTCTTTTAAGATGTCAACATTTTATGCCCACTAAGTCTACCTGAATAGTTTTCTGTGGTCCACAACACCAAGTTAAAGAACCAGCTGGAAGTTCCACTCTTAGGTTATAGGGAAGGAGGCTAAAGGGGGAAGATGCAGTTAAAGCTTTGTCAGAGGGACAGGGACGTGAGCTCCAACATGGCAAAAGTCTTAAGAGGGAGAAGCTGAATCCATTTCATTTGCTTACCAGACTTTCCAGACTGGAGGAAGGAGACAAGGGTAAGAGTGAAGGAGAAATTGCAAAGTGCTCTGCAAGCCGTGGACGATTAAGTGTTCAATAGAAAACACAGGTTCCATATTTTTGGGAGAAAGATTTTATTTTTATAGGGTTGTTCACTGGTGGTTGTGATAGGCTCATTTTTAATCCCTCTAAAGTTCCAATTCTTGGCAACTATTAGACATTTTTACACTTCACCAGAACACTGATTTTTTGGCTTTTGGCTTTGCCTAGACAGAGCTGAGGTAGGACTGAGCTTCCTGCTGCAGCAGCTGAACCAGGAGCAGTAACTTGTCATTCATGTCCTCACAGGTACAATGGGACAGCCAACAGAGGGGTTAGGAAAAAAGGAATCATTCATCTTGGGGAAATTTCAATGGGAAAGAAAATGCCTCTTGGCTCACCTGTGAGTGCAGGTCTTCATATGGTCCTCTGTGTGTGTGTGTGTGTGGACATTTGTTGAATAACAGATTATTGCATCTTGAGGACAAACCACATGAATGTTTGTAAGGGTTGCATGAGATTACATGTGCTCTAAGGAATAGAGTTGTCACATCCTTGACAAATTGTGGTCCTTAATCCTCTCATGTGGCAAGCAGCTGATAATTTTTCCTGGTTACATCTTTAAGTCCCTTCTCTGAACAAAGCACTTTAAGATGCAGCAGGCTTTAATAAGTATAAAGGATGTTTCCAACACAAGTATCTGAACCAAGAATCAAACAAAATCCTTCATCTGTGAACCACTAAGAAGTTGTTTTGTTGGCAGGATGGAATTATGATGTTGTGGCATTAAAAAGAGAAGTATCCTTTGATGCTGGGATTTGGGATTTTCCTGTGCTATGGCTGAATGCATTCACATCCATTTAGTGCTCAGTTTGACTGCCAAGATGTGGGTGTAAAGGCTCAGGATTCATCTTGCCCAGTGCTGAGACAATGAGCAGGTAGAAATGGCACAGTGCACTCTGGGAGGTCACAAAGCTGCTGAAACCCAGAAGCCTAGTTGTCCCCTCATACAGAAGACTGGCTTCATCCAGATAAACAAAAATATGTCATTCTCCAGTGGCCCCAAATGAGAAGAAGAATCAGTTGTTACATAGAAATAAGATGTCAAAACGTATGGAACATTTTGCTTAGTTTGATGGATGAGCATTGGGGGATTTTTTTATTGTTGTTGTTTGTTTCTTCCAGTTTGGTTTGAATTTTTTGGTTCACTAGCTCCTGGCCTTTACAGCTCCCTAGAAGAGGAAGGGATGGGAGAGCTGTTTTTAAGAGGTACTCCTTTCATGATGAGTCCTGACGCATTTTAAGGGATGCTGCTTTTGGATTGATGAGAAGCTCAGTATGGCCAGGCACTGTGCCTTTGCAGCCCAGAAATCAGCATGACCAGCAGGTCAAGGGAGCTGATTCTGTCCCTCTCTCTGCTCTGCTCTTGGTAAATCCCACCTGGATCTCTGCATCCAGCTCTGGAGCCCACAGCATACAAAGGAGAGGGACCTGCTGGAGTGAGTCCAGAGGAGGTTACAAAGCTGATCAGAGGGATGGAGCATCTCTGCTATGAAGGTGGGCTGAAAGAGTTGAGGTTGTTCAGCCTGTAGAAGAGTCCAGAGAAATCATATAGCACCTTCCAGTACCTAAGGAGGCCTACAAGAGAGCTGGGGAGGTACTTTCTACAAGATTTGTCGTGATAAGACAAGAGAGAATGGCTATAAACTGACAGAGAGGAGGTTTAGATATGATATTAGGGAGAAATCCTTTACTGGAAGAGTGTTGAGGCACTGGCACAGGTTGCCCAGAGAAATTGTGGATGCCCCATCCCTGGAGGTGCTCAAGACCAGGCTGGATGGGGCTCTGAGCAATGTGGTCTAGTGGGTGGCATCCCTGTCCATGGCAGGGGATTTGAATTAGATGACCTTTAAAGTCCCTTCCAAGCCAGACCATTCCATGATTCTATGATTTCCAGTTGTGCATCCATCTGGAGATGCCTATCCAGTGAATGGCTGAAGGATGGGGACAGATCCATGGGAACAGCTCACGTCCAGATGACTGTGGGTGCTGGGGCTGTGCTCCTCAGGGGGGCAGCTAGGTACTGATGGATTAACTACACTTGCATTTTTTACCTATGTGAGATGCAAAGTGCAGTTCCAACAGGGTCTGTAATTTTTCAAAAAAGTATAATTTATTCTAGGACTAAATTTGCTAGGAAACACAGTCCAAATCTCATTTACCCAGTGAGATTACCTACCTAAAGATACCTCTGCTCTGCACCTCCATCCAATCATTAATCACCAATGTAAAGCTAGCATGCTGGGTTTAAATCTTATCTGCTTGGAACAGCTTGGAACAACTCTGGTATACTCACTGTTTTGAAATCAAACGTTTGTGGCAAGCAGTATAGCACATTAAATTTCTCACCCTCCAGTGAGTCAGATCACCCCAGTGTTAGAGCTTGGAGTCTTAATGGGGCAGAGCATTACAGCTCATTTTCCTCCACTACACATTTGCAATTAAAATTGTAGTTGGAGTTTCACTTCACATGCCTACAACTCCACCTGATGGGGGTTTTTCCACCCCTCTTCCCCTCCCTTTGGCCTTCAACCACACTTTTCCAGCAGGAGTCTTAAATACCAGAGCCCAGACTTGCAAAGGTATTTTGACACCTCAGTCCATCACTGAAAGCCAGTGACATTTATAAGGCTCCTGAAATGAGTGGGGGCTATTGTAAGCTGACAATATCTGTAAAAAAAGCAATGCTTTGTACAGATCTCCTAGTTAATTTTCCGTTT
This sequence comes from Dicaeum eximium, assembly GCA_013396995.1. NCBI lineage: Eukaryota > Metazoa > Chordata > Aves > Passeriformes > Dicaeidae > Dicaeum > Dicaeum eximium. Next base: position 144,882 of record VWZP01006939.1, read on the forward strand.
GTCAATCTGTTTTCCCAAAGCAGAGAGAGTGGATTTTGTATCAAATGCAGATCAAAGTATTTCTTCTCCCAAAGCTGGACATCTGTGTTTCTCAGAAAGTGCCAGGCTAATATCACTGGGCACAGGTTCTTCCTGAAAGTTACAACAAGGAATTGTTATTGAATATACAATTGAATTATAACTCCACATTACTTGAGTGGGCGTTAGGGTCTCACATGGGCTGAGGTGAAGCTCCTTCACAAGATTAGAGATGTTCCATTAAATACCCAGGGTTTTATTTCTCCTGAATCTCCACAAACTGTTCATGATTAAAATAGAAATGAAATACACATCTGTCATTCATGTCCCTTTCAGAGCAGTATTATTGTCTTTATCTCATATGTGGTTGTACAGATGTACCCTCCAGAGCCACCACAGCTTCCTCTGCATGAGGTCTCCACTTATCACCCTCCTTTATTTTGGTACATAAAGAGGGAATAAGCTGCCAGTTTATCTTCTACTCATGTTAGCTAGATGGAATGGAAACATGCTTGGCATTCAAGATAGTGCAGCAGCAATGGCTTGTATTTATTTCTCTCCTGCCAAGTGCAGTAGAGCAGCAACTAAAGATAAGCCTGAAAGTATCAGAAACCCATTAAAAATTAGCACACATACTGATTTGGGAGGATTTGGCAACCAAACACTTCCTCTGATCATTCTGAACAGTTTTCCCTTCCGAGCTGCACTGAGTTTGTCCAGGTGAGAAGGCAGGTTCTGCTGGCCCTGGTTGCCATTACAGGGTTCTCATCCATGCTCTGCTGACACTGGTGGAGTTCCCACTGCCCTGCTGCTACTGGCACACTGTGGGCAGGAATTCCCCAGCATTACCCACCAAAACATTAGATCTTAGGCTTTAATTCAGTTACTGCAATGTAGAGCTGTTGGCATTGGAGACCACAAAGGGAGACCATGGCAGCCCTCCAGTGCTCCTCTTGCTTAGTTGTGTCCATTGCCCAGGACCTCAGGGTACATACAGAGGTCACGTTTCTACAAGCCTCTCATTTAAAACCCTTATAAAGAAGAAAGCTGTCACCATACACAAAAGTTAACAACATCTCTCTGCTTGCACACATCAGTCTTAATTTACTTTAAATGTTGACACAAATCTGTTCATCATTGCAGATGCAAACTGTTTAGTTTTGTTCTCTTCTATTTCAACAGGATAGATCAGGAAAAGAGTTTTATCCTATTTTGTACTCCACAGTGATATGCATGGTGGTCTTCAAGTCATAAAGAAAACATTACTGTCTTTAACTACTTCTAGTTTCCTTATTTTGTTTGTTCTAAGAGAAACTTATCTGGCTCATTATACTTGCGCTATCTGGAAGCAGTCTGCAGTGCGCTCGCTGAGTGCTTTGACCTTTTCATATTCTGGAGTTGATTGGTTTGGCCATCCATCTTCTTTACTTGTTGAAACCCTCACTTAGCAAAGAAAGGCCAACAGCCAAGTCTGTGTGAAAAATGTGGTGCAAAAGGAATCAATTAAGAACAGGGCATATTTCATTGTATTTCCCATAGATATTGACAATTATGTAAAATTTGAAAAGTTGGCTGAGGTGCCTGAGCTTCACAATTGCTGACAAATTATGATGATACTACAATATTTTGATAAATCTTTTTGGGAAAAATAATAATCTTATGTGATCCCATCACCCTTGTACAAAGCAGTTAATATTCCTGTTTCTCACAATGATCTAACTTTTACTGTTGGTCTCTATACTTTCTTTCTAACTATCTAGCCAATTCCTTTAATTTAACACAGCTAAAACTGAACTCCATATTTTCCTTGTCTCTAAACTATCATTTTTCCTCCTCTAACCTATAATTTTTTTCCCCAGGAATATGACTAGGGGAAAAAATATAGAGATAAACAAGCTGATACAGAGTTAGGGATTTAATCATAGCTGTCAGGCAAGGTTCTCCAGAGTATGCCCACTCTGCTGTGCCATGTACCTGTCCAGATTTGCCACATTTCCAGCTCCAAACTCCTAAACAAATGCAGAGGTCACTGCTATGTTTATTTTAACACTAACATTGCTAGTGGTAGGAATGGGTACCAAAGTGTATGTGGGAATGAAGATATGCCTTTTCCAAACAAGGACACTGAGCACAGGGCTAAAGAGAAAGTAAAGCTTCCATTCACTCAGTGACTCTTGGATCCACAACTTCTCCACTGCAGAGTGCCACAGATGGGTGGAGAATGTCCTTTGGGCATAGCCTGATGGTCAGGCACTCTCCTGAGCAGTAGGAGGTGTAAACTTGAACTCTCTCATACTCATCTGCATATAAAACTGCCCTGGACAAATGCTGCTTAAAAAAGGCACCAGGTCCATGGATGTGAAGGGATGCATCTATTCTAATAATATTTTACAAGGAGAGAGTCCTTCAAAAGAAAGGAAGTGCAGAGAACATCAATCTCTCAAACCACTCAAAAATGGGGTTTATGAAAGTGTTTTAAATTCTATTGGCCTTGAGCACATGTGAAAAAACTCACTGTAGAAGAAATTCAAACACCAAAAAAGTGAATTTTTAAGTGTACATGCAAAACAATTTATGCTGAAATGTTGGCAGACCTGTCCAGACAGAAATACAGCATTTAGATGAGTCTCAGCAGAGTTACCCTGTCTCAAAACTCATTATTAAGTTCTTGCAATTTAATCACTACAGGAAAAAAAAAGAACTGGGTAAGAAAAGGGTGCATACCTCCAAGAAGGACAGGAATTGTACTGAATTAATGAACTGTGTAACCAGGAAGACAAAAGCATTAAAAAAAAAATTACACATTTAATTTATCTGCTGAGAGTGGTTTGTATGAATGTCAAAACTGAATAAGTCTCCTACCTATAGAGGGACAGCTTTTCTACATAATTCAGAAAATGTCTTGCCTTCCAACCCATCCAGTGTGTCCCTTGATCCATGAGTCTCCCAGGCAGAAAGGGCAGCTGCCAAGTGCAGCTCAGGGCTCATGCCACGAGATAGACTTCAGAACAATCTGCAGAACCCAGCAAATATCAGCCTTGCACATGAGGTACCATATGGCTCTCCCTGACTGCACATAGAGCTGGCTTGGGTTTGAAGAAGGCATTATCTGACACCCTCCTGCAAATGATTCAAGGGTTACTCCAGGATGAAATGGCAATTGCTCAAGAAAAGTGAGCACTGCATATGGATACGCATGTATATTCATTTCTGCTGTTCCTTCCCAGCTGGCTGATAGACAATCCTTCCGGCTGCTAAACTGCTATCAGAGGGTGGCAATTCTTTTTTTAAATGCTCTTTAATTTAATGGAAAGAGGATTCTTTTAATTTTTAATTGACACCTTCCCCCAAAGCTTAGACAAAACTAATGCAGAAAGGTTAAAGGTTCATTAATTACAGATGGCCCCATTGTACAGCATTGGAGAAGGATGCAGCCTGTGCTACCAGCAGGTACTTAACTGAATGATTCAGCATTAAAAATCATTTATGCTTAGCCTCTTTGGAAAGTCTGGAAAGATCCATGCCATTAAACTTCTGTTCATAAAACTTTATTGTCTATGGATACCTTTCCAAGTGAGTAGACTGCTGGCTCTACGCATTTCCTGACCTATACAAGTTCTCTGACACTAATGGTAACAAAATATAGCCAGTAACTTTCCATAATGAAACTTCTGATTCAGAACAAACAAATCACTGCTGTCACAATTAGCTTGACTGCTTAAAGCTGTTGAGGTAGCATAGCAGCAGTGACCAGAATGAGTAATTTATCTTAAAAAGCTGGAACATTTATTTTTGGTTAGCAGAAAAATCTCTCTATCATGCAGAAAGACCAGAAATTTAACTTAGCAACTTCAACAGGCACAGCTGAAGGTTTTAATGCTTATCTTAAATCCTCAAGGTGTGCTGCCATGGTGGAGGCTTACTGCTACCTCCATGCAACTGAATGTTGTTACTAACAGAGGACTGGGGATCAGGTCATGATGGGCCATGCATGTATGGTTTTCAAATAGACAGGCATTGGGGAACCAGCTATCACTGGGTACAATCCAAAGACAGAATGACCTTATCTGGTAGTTTTCTGCTGCCAAAGACAGGGTGTCTGCCCCTCAGCACCCTGTCTGCTCAGCTGTGTGCTCCTGCTGCTGGTCCTCCCACTTGCTGGCACCTGGCTAGTGGGAGCCCATTAACCTGGCACTCCCAGCATGAAGTTAAATCTTTCACCTGCCTAATTAACAAGCTGAAAGAGTCACTGGAGGACTCAGAGTGCATCAAAGGTGGTGACAAGGGCTGTGACAGAGCAGGGATGGAGTGACTCCCAGCATCTAGGGATGCACCCACCCATGTCAGGCAGCAGGTTAGACCTGGGTGGCTGAATATGTTGCCACCCTCCTGGCATCTGCACCCTCTTGTCTGCAGGCTGCCTGGCCCAGAGCAAATGACAGTGGCCTATGCTGGGTTGTACAAGATACTGCAGTTCACGTTTCAGTCCAGTTCAGATCTGGTTTTCAGGAATGTGGCTGGAGGCAGTGATACTGCAACCACTTGATGGGACAGGGAATGCACAAACTTTCCTGGGTAATGGGGTTTGATTTAGGTTTGAAGAATGTATTTCATTGAATTAAAGAAACAGAGACTAGAATTACTATTCTCCATTCTAGGTTTTTATTGGAGTGCCTCAAGCAGAAGATACTTCAGTCTTACAGCTGCCTCCCATGGTTCTGTGGCTCAGCATCCCTCTCTGTGGGAGAGACGGAGGCTGCCCAGCCTGGATGCTGGAGCACTGAACTGGGAGAAAGGTCTTGGAAACTCTGCTCCTTCCTACCCCACTGCTCTCACAGCACAGCTCGGTTCTTGGGTAAAGCAAAGCATGGTGCAGATGGAGGGAAGGTGCTGAAGCAGCAGTGGGGAGCAGCCCAAAACTGCTGGTGGAGTGATGTGGTTTCAGCCAGGCCAAGGGTACAGCAGTCTGTAGGTGTGGTCCAATGGTGTTTATGGAAAAAAGAGCAGGAAGGGGAGCAGAGGAGTGCTAATGCTTTCCTTGCAGCTGCCAGAAACAAGGGCCTCTGCAGCTTCACTGCCCAGGGATGGGACACTGCCAGAGGCTGGGTGCTTCCCCCTCTGTCCTTACCCAGCCCCTCAGCTCAGCCTTCACCACTTGGAAATGAAGGTACAAATGTAATATGAAGAGCAGCAGGGATTTTGGAAAATCATGGAATATAGCAGAAGTTGGAGTGGTAACAAGCCTAGAAAGCTGCAAAGACCATCACAGCCATGCCCTGTTCCCATCTTAGGCTGGGGGCTGTTAAACTACCTCACTCCAGCAAAGAGAAGAACATGCATCATTCGATTAAAAACTTTTCCGTGCTTGGATATGGAAGTCTAAAAGGAAAAACCCAGTCTTACGTACCCTTATTTTTTATCCTTGTGCATCTGTGTTTCCTAACCCATTGCTAATTCAGACCATCTATAGTGAATAAACAGATCAGTATTCTGGAATGTGTTTTTAATTACTGTCTTGTTTCTTTCTAATGATGAAAAATGAGGATATCCTTTCTGTGTCCCAGGTGACCTGTTTACTAAAGGGCTTCTATTTTAAAAGTTTCCAAATATCTTTTTTCTCTTGTTCCAAAATGTCCCTCTTCTCCACCCCTTATATTTTCTGGACATGATTTTAACTCCATAGCAACTAATTTTGCTGTGAATATATTATCCTCACAGATATGAGAGAAACCTCCAATTTCTGCAGTGCTGTTTTCCAAAATTTCGTGAAGTTTCCTAAGTGACTCCAGCCAAACAACCCAGGAGTATTAGTACTGCAAAGCAAAAGAATTACATCATTAGGAATTGCTAAGAAATCATGGACTTGATCTCTTTTTGCAGTAATGTGTCTTAGTGCCTCTTTGTGGCATTTAAAAGGGCTCATTAAGGGTTGCTCTGCTGGCACAGAAGTACCTGAGTGGACTCACACATAACAGGCTCATCTCTGAGAACACAATTACTTTGGCTCCCAAATGGCCCTGAATGCAGAGAGGACAACCATGGCTTCAATGATCATTCTTTGATACCCTCTCTGCCACTAAAAGCCTGTGCTTCGAGTGAGAATGGAACATCTGAAAACTTGAACGACTCCTGTAGAGTATTTTTGCTATTTTTAGCAGGTCTTTTAAACAGCAACCCCTAGCTCGACAGGATGCTCCCCTGCCCATGTCAAGCTGCTGGTGAAGCCAGTGGGTAGGATCCCAGTGGCATCAGGGACAGTGATCTGGGAGGGAGGGAGGGAGGGAGGGAGGTAGGGAGAAGGGCTTCCCACCGTGCACAGGTGTGCACTGCCCTGGGCTTGCTCGGCCATCCAGACCTGGCACCACAGCCCGTGGCAACAAAGCCAGAGGCTGTCACGCCGAGGGACAGGCTGCTCCCATGCCCAGGTCCCCTCCTGATGCCAGTGTTCAGTGCAAGGAGAAACAGTAACTTTAGGATGGGCTGAGATATCAAATGAGTTTTAAACAGCCCTTGAAAGAAAGATGTAATTTTTTTTCCCATAAGGTCTTGGTTAAAATTAGTATTTTTTCCCCTCCAATATAACACAAGGCCTCAGCGCACCAAGGAACTCTATACATATTCCATAGAAAGGGAGTGTGACCTGACCTTTCCACTTGTATACCACCAATACACAATGAGGTAATTCTCTTTCTGACCACTTCCCTCTATTTTCTACATAAGCTAAACTACTTTTTCCATCTCTATGCTGGAATTTGTGTGTGTATGGATTTTACCCACAAACGAGGAATCTGCTATTTTCATACATCCTTGTTTGACACCTTTCAGTAAGGGGTTAAGAAGTCTAGATAATGGTTTTGCAGCACTTGAATTGTTTTGATTTAGCTGCCAATTGTGAGAAAAAATTGGCTAATGCTTCAAATACTTCATTTGCTTTTCTCTTTTTTTTTTTTTTAAAGCAAAAGTAAAATTAAAAATGGAGGAGAATGGAAGAGCTTGTTTGAGTTGGAGAGAAATATTATTTTTTTGAATACTGATATTAAAAAGCAATGAAACAAAATTGTGACTGTCATGAAGTGTGGGAGACAAGTGTTTCCTCTGCTTCACAATATCTGAATCCGTCCCTCCCTCCTGGAAAATATCCTGATGGTCAGCTGTGATAATAATCTTGGGTGGATCCTCTGAGTCTTGCTGACATAAGCCCAGCTTTACAGACTAGGTAATGAGATTATTTTATCATTGAGAGGGTGAGGACACACCCCAGTGAGGGGGGAGGCTCCAGATCCCAGTCTCCCCATGATTTAAAAAAAAATCTCAGTATGAGCTCACAAATTTACATCTGCTGCTTCTAAATTATTTTATTTAAAGAGTAAGTTATTTGTTCCCCGCCCCCGTCAAAAAAAGTGCAAGAAATAGAATAGTCTGCCTAGCTGTACTCCAGAAAATCCATCTCTTAGTTTATTTGCTACTTTTAAACTTTTAGGAAAAGAGAAAAAAAGGGTGACGTAAAACCAACATTTGCTATGGCCACAGTTGGATTCCATGGTGAGAAATGATGGAATCACTGCTCCCAAGTCACTCATTGAGGGGAGTGCCTGCTGCTGAGCAATGGGGGAAAGACCCTTCGGAGCAGATGTGCCGCATCAGGGAAGGGAAGATCGGGGCTGCTCTGCTCAGGCAGGGGAGCGCGGAGATGTTAAGCTGCGCGGGATGCAGGGATGTGAGGAGGTGATAGCCTCCTTCCTGACGTGGAAAATCCGCACAGCTCCACAGGTCCGCTCCACAGGTCCACAGACACGTCTGCCCTGTGTGCCTGAGGCTGAGTCTGGTTCCCTCTGCAGCCTCGGTCCCCACAACAGCCATCCAACCAATTTTTCCTGGGGATGAACCAACACCAACCCCATTAGAAAACAAAAGAAAGAAAGAAAGAAAGAAAGAAAGAAAGAAAACCAGCAGAAAACTGGTTGTGCTTATTGCAGCTCGTGTGTTGCCCCAGACGAGCAGGGATTAGGACCAAACTGCGTTTCCCGAGAGAGCTGCGGGCGCGGGGCTGGGGGGGCTCTGCGGTGCCTGCCCTGCGCTCCCTTCACTGCCCGCACGCAGAGAAATCTTTACGAGGGGTTGAAATGTAAAGTCCTCCCGCGTTCCCATGCAGGGTGAGCAAGGCAAATGACAGGGAAGATTTTTTTCTCTAGGACAAGTCAAAGGACCTTCCATGCCCGGAGGCGAGAGTTGCCCAGCCCCAGAGAGCCCAAGGTTCCCTCGTTCTCTGCCTCTTATTGCCCTCTGGTGGCACTTGTGAAAATGCCATCATGGCTGGCTGTCCCTGGCACCCTGGCGTTGCCTCAGTTCTTGGTGTTCTTCTTTCAGTTTGCCTCCTATTTGTGTTTCACTGCCGGCTTGAGCAGCCTCAGACTGGTGATGCTAAAACATAATTGCTTGGGTACCAAGCTCTTCTAAAAGCTCCTCCTTCATCAGTAGGGATTTTGGTACTGATGTTTCACCCACCTAACCTGCTCAGAGTGGTCACTTCTGCAAAGACACTGAATTGCATCAGGTCAGAATGTGCCCTTCTTGGTTTGAGCAGCATATCGCAGTGGGCTGGCTTCGATATTCACCACAATATTCAAATTACTTGTTTCTGTCCAAGAAAAGTTTGGTGTTTTTTTTTCCTGAAGCCAGGAAAATAGTGAATTGTTTTCTCCAGGAGATCAGTGAAAATGGATGGAGCTGATCTGCCCTAAAACGAGCTTAGCATTACAGTTTCTTGGAATACCTTCTGAGCATTTGGAAGGACCAAGACTTGGAGCCAGCTCCACCAAAAAAAAAAAAAAAAAAAGAGGTACGAATCTTTTATTAGGGGTATAACTTAAAGCTTAGAGATCTTTTATATAAAATAAAAGAATGAACTCTCCTCACCTACAATTCATAGAATTTTGGAAAACATCCACTTTTTTAGTAATCTTGACTGAATATGGGAAATATCCCTCCAAAACCAGACTGTCCACACAGGTGGTATGAGGGTTTGCTGTGGGAGGGAAGGATGCAGGCTGTCAGGGTGAGGCTGCAGACCCACAGTGTGGGACAGCAGTGGCTGTGCAAGAGGGGACCCAGAGCCTCCCAGGCCCATAGTCCCCCTCCATGGCAAAAGGAGTATGAGCTCTTCGGTCTCCTGTTCCAAAAGATATCTCGGCTGTCAAATATTTCTCTCACCAGGTGTCCCCTGAAGCCACGTCTGAACTCTGAGTGCAGTGTTGCCTTCACTCCCTCGTGCATGGCTTGCCCCTGCTGGAGAGGCTCCAGAGCCCCCAGCAAGTCATTTTGATAAGATTTTGATTCTACAGCAGAGGAAACTTCAGTGCTAACTGTGCTAAAGATCACGAAAAGCACTGACCCAAGTAAACCAGGTGGCATAGAGTCTTTTCTTTTCTGAAGCTGGCAGCCAAACTACCTTGATGCACCAACACTATCTTCTGCTTTCATGGCTGAGTAGCAGACCTGGTCTGTAAATAACACAAGATAAGACAGCATAAAAAGGAGGATTTACATCCGGATTTCCACTTTGAACCATTGAATCCAGCTGTTCCCAAAATGAGAGAAGGTCTTTCACAGGGGTTTAAAAAGAATTGTTGCAGCCTCTGAATGAGAATTCAGACCTAACAACAAACTGAAAAACAAACCAACAAACCCAAAAGAAAAGCAGAGCTCAGGTCTGAACCCTGCTTTATGCCAGGACAGAAGTGAGATGAGCAAAGCCAAACTAGCATTTCAGACTCTCCTGCTGTTGGCAATATCTTCCACACTTACAGGCCTTAGGGAGTGCCTCAGGTAAGAGTGAGAAAAGTACATTAATGTGCCCTTCTGATGGGAAGCCTTCAGCCCCTGAGGCTCTGCAAAGGAGAAAGAAAGGACCAGGGAGCTCACAAATGCCTGCAAGGATCAAGAGGCATCTGCTGGGCTGGGAGAAGGAAGCAAGTCAAAGTTGCAGAGGAAGGAAAAGGGACATCTTAAAAAGGATTTAATGTGCAGGGAGGCAGCAGAGCTAAACCCAGGCACTGAATCCTCTGCTGCAGTAAGAAACAGGAAAGTACATCCATCCATAGTCCTTAACATTGCAAACTAGTCTGGTAAATTAATTCCTCATTATGGAAATGGATATGACAACAGAATGAGCTTTGACTAATAAAAAAAGATAAAGATCTGGTCTTGGCAATGCTGCTGAAGTGGCTGCAGGATGGTTCTGAGCATGCCCTTGGGTGCTCAGGCACTGGCTGGCCATATCACGGTGCCTTGAATGCAGGTAAAAGGACAAGATCTTTATCTTCTGGGCATCTGCCTGGGGATTGGATTGTGGTTTTACCTGATGAACCACAGGCCCACATTTGAAGTGTAGAACTGGGAAATTTCATACAGCATAATCTAGAATATGCCTTTTTTATAAAACAAGGTAAGAAGAAAGCCAGGGTCTTTGGTGGGTTTTTTTGTTGTTGTTTGTTTGATTTTTTGGTTTTGTTTTGGGGTTTTTTGGGGGGGGAGTTGTTTGTTTGTTTGTTTTGGTTTTGTTTTGTTTTGTTTTGTTTTCCAAAGCCCTTGCATTCAAAGGAATATGTTCCTCTCTCATTTTGTTAGCATCTCCATTATATTTTTTAGAGATCCGAGACACTTCTCTCCCGTGATATTTTCAATAGCAGCTGCATGACACACCTCTGTCCTGCTGCTGAAGGCTACAATGTAATTTGGCTTGTCATTTCACTCCAAGAATGGTCTTAATGTTTCACATTTCTTTTTAAATGTTTCCCTTTGAGCTTTTGAATGTTTCACTATAAATTTTTGGATATACAATTATGGGAATCCAGTACCTGTTCAATCACCTGCCAGCACCTGAAAAATCTCCTGAGTGTGGGATCAAATACACATTTTACTTCAGCAATATCAAGCTCCCAAAACTCTATTGCAGTTTCTTAAAAAAAAAATTATTATTAACATAATATAGAAAATTCAATAATTAACTTAGGTTTGGAAGTGGAATGCCAGGTTGCTATTATAGCTAATTACTGAAAAAAAGCACAACAACTTGACCTCAAGACACATCATTTAAAAAATCAAATCTCTAAATGCAGAACAAGAATGTTATCTGCCTTTTGGGATGAAAGTAGTAAGATGGAAGAAACAATGTGGTTATCAGTTTACTGCCCATTTACAATAACTGAAATGCCATTTTTAAACTAAAAAATGCTCGTGTTGTAAAGCAGCACTTTCCTCACACTATAAATGGAGTAAATTAGGTGCTGCTGAGGTTATTTCCATATAACCATATAATATATTTCCATATATTTCCATATATTTCCAGCTCATGGGCAGGCACAAGGAATGGGGACACAAAGGCTTGGGGGGAGAAGCTGGGGTTGAGCTGCAGAGGAAGGAGACAGGAAACAGATGCAGAAGAGGCTCGTTTTCACTGGTGTGAAAAGCAGCCATATGCAGGCTGGGGAGTTGGGTGATGATGTGCCCATCACAGTATCCAAACACTTGATGGCCATTCATCTATTTTTCTTCAGGATATCTCCTGTGGGAGCACAATGCTGCTGTCCTTTACTCCATTATTTTATAAACAAGCAACAGAGGGAAGAAGTTTTACCTGCAGGGTCAGTCTGCTCCCCATCACTCTCCCCATGGCCACTCCACTGCTGGTCTGCTGCGGAAAGGCTGGTGTCGTGTCCTACCACCCCTGGGAAGAGAACAGGGAAGTGAGGGGGGCTGAGCACAAGACATGATGGGCATAGCAGTCATCTAACAGTGTGGAGCATCCAAAAACCAGTTTGGGATAGTAGGACAACAATTCTTAGGGTTGAGCCACCCTGCACTGCTGGGAGATCTGTGGGATCACCAAGTGGGTGACATGATTCTCACAGCTCTCAGCCTGAACTGTGATTATGTTCAGATTTATACCAGTTTCTTTCTTTCTTTGTTTTGGTCTGTTGATGAGATTTTCTGAATCTTCACAATAGTATGATATTTGTCTGAGACAATGATGAAAAATATAGCATTTGTGAGCATGCAACTATTTTAGCATTTAGTTTAAAATAGTGATGGAATTAATTAGCACATATAAAAGCCATTCAGTTAAAACATATAAAGAAGTACACCCCAAACACATCCTCTCTAGAAGGGGTTTTATTAATACTGTGAAAGCAGTGTTCCAATACCCTTAATTTTTGCAGCTGACAAGCTATTTTATGTTCAAAATAAATAAATCAAAACTAGAGAAATGTTGTGCAGAGGTGAAAGCTCAGGTTTTACAGCAACATCCTGAGGTGTGTGGCATGATTGCAGACCACCTGCATCTGCGGAGCTAAACACAGCTCAGAGCTGTGGAAAATTTAAGGATGTTGTTTTTATTTTGAATAATTCTTTTGTTTAGCCTTTGAAGTGAATGCTACTCCAGAAAAAGGCAGGCATTTATCAAAAGAGGTGCCTGATTTTCAGCAGCAGATGTGCAGACCTGTGCTGTACATTTCATTTTTGTATCGAGGGTTTATAGTTGCTGCTTTGGTAGGACATGCCTAGAATATATGATCAAACCGTGTGCAGATCCAATTTAAAAGTGTTTTGCGCCATTCTTTTGTCTCTCTCACTCATCTGGTCATTTGGAAAGCTTTCATTTGCACATTTACAAGTAGTGTAAGTTGGGTTTTTTTTCCTTTTTCTATGATCTCCTCAAACTAGATCTGATTATTGCCAGTTACATTTGATTTAGGCTATGATTATAACAAGAGCACTTCCAAACATGCAAAATTCATGAATTCAACTATTCCCAGCTCCAAATGATAAAATGTTAAATACAATATATGTGAATCTTCATTTCCTTCTAGCTTTTGAATCTTTCAGATGAAATCAGCCCATATTTTCAAGCTTTTCTGTATAGCCAAGAGTGCTAAAGGCTTTCTATCCTCCAGGCCAATTTGTTCTCAGTTTTTCAAGCACAAATGCACAGAGTAAAGAATAGGCCACTCAAAAAAGTTGCCAAAAATCTTTGTGAACTGCCTGCAATCTCCTAGTAGTGCAGGAAAATAACACTATAAAAACTGTTACTAAATAACAGCAGATTAGAAGCTGTGTAAAAATATTCACATCCCAAAGCCAAACACACTAAACTCACTGTTTGGGCAGAGAAAGTTTTGGCATCATTACTGAAAGGCACCAAAAAAAGAAAGAGAGAAAAAGGAAACTAATTTCCCTATTGGATTCTTTCCTGCTTGTTGGAAAATCATATGAGGATGTGCTTTGCAGGTGTAGCAGCTAAAGCTTTGGTAAATTAAACAAACTGTTGGCTTGAAGGAAATTCATTCTGCAAAAACAGGAACTGCAGTGGTTTCTGTTTCTGTCTCACTAACCCAAAATGGGAGCACAAGAAATACTGTCTCAGAAACCCAAAATGGGAGTACAATGTGTTCTCACATGAAAGCCTGGAAATGCTGCATCTCTCTGGAAGATGTGAGTGCAGTGTAAGGCTGGAGTATGGAACAAGAATAGGGACACACACACACACATTAAACACCCCAATTTTTTTTTTGCTACTCCAAGCTGGCTTTTAATTCAAACATAATTTATGGGGACTGAGGATAAGGTTTAAAACTGACAGGCTGTTGAATCCTTAGACATTTCCACCCACTCTGTTTCCACTGCATAAATCAAAGCCTGCCTTTGTTCAGCAGCAGTACTGTAGCAATGTCTATGCGTTCAGATCAGTGATTGAGTTATCTTTGAGGTAGCTTCCCTGAAAAAAAAAAAGAGTAAAATCCTCTGGAGTGGAAAGTTCATGTTCCATGTGCCTGGTTCAACAGGCACCATGCAGACCTGCAGGCATGGCTGAAGTCTCCGTTATACCAAAACAAAACTGGTCCATCTGCAGCTCAAGCTAGGGAGGAATCAGGACACAAACAGCACACTCATCAGCATGCTGTAGTGGCTATGCATAATCTGTAGATAAAAAAGTCTATGATAAAAAAGTGGGTATGTATGTATAGCACAGAATAGCACTAAAATGAGGTCTCTGCAAAATATGAAGCAAGATTCTTGGCTTGTAACTGTCTGGTTGGACAGCTGGCACTTCTGAGGGACCATTGCAGCAGCATCAAGGTTTTGTGGGGCAGGCAAAGGATCAGCCATGTGGCTATGATGGGGGGCTCTTCCTCCTTTTCTTCCTGAACAGGAGAAGCTGCCTAGGGAAAATCTGAGCATGTTTGAGAGAGAAAAGGGGACAGCAAGTGATAAGGAAGGTCAGCATTGCTGGAGGGCCAAGGGCTGGGCTTGGGGCTGCAAGGGGGTCACTGAAGGATAGTGACTGAGACTGTCTGCACTGCAAGGGATACAGTGGCTCTGCAGAGCCCGCCTGCCACTCTGGAGATGCAGGTTTATCTGGGGATAAACCAGATCTCTGAGGGAGGGCAAGTAATCCAATAACTGTAAGATGAATTGCATGATGAACTACGACAGTTATTATGTTTGTAGTATATGTACTTCCATTATAGCTAAATTAATTGAGGTAGCTGTATGATATGAGCAGGGGTCTCAGGAATTAACCTAATCATTCAGATGTGACCTCTCTCTCTAATGCTCAGAAATTAGCAATACATCATTTGTTCTTCTAAGATCTCTGCTATCTTAATCTCTGTCAGGGCTTACAAAAGCAATTGTAATTGTGCAAAATAAGCATAAGGAATGGATAACACTATTCAGACCAGAACTGTGGTGGAATCACTTGACTCTCAACAGATTTTGGTTTAAAGAGCTGAAAGGTTCTTCTCTTTTTCTCTTTCTTCCTTTCTATAACTCCTCAGCTTCTCAGACTTGCCAGCACAACTGCATGTGTGAGCTTGTTTCCAAAATAACATGTATTAGGAAAGATCATGGTGTGATTCTTGTGATGTCCTGCACAGGGCCAGGAGCTGGACTCAGTCCTGATGAGTTCCTTCCTACTCAGCATGTTCTATGATCCTGCGAGTCTAGTGCTAAAAGTCACCCAGTCACATCCTCTTGTTGGGAGGTCTGAGGATGATGAGCCACCCTGCATCTGGCCTTGGCTCAGCCTGGCCACCATCCCTCGCCTTTGGGAGCTCCAGGCGTGCCTCAGCTGCTCTGCATGGTGCAAGGCCTGGCACAGGACCCTCAGCAGCAGTGGTGCTGGGACCAGCCCGTGTCTCTGGGACTGCACCTGCCTCCTGCAGGCACAGCCAGTGCCTGGGAGGTGGCTGGTGTGGCTGGTAGCAAACCCTTGTTGGTCTGGGCTGGGGACATCATCTGGTGATAGCCAGCAGGGTGGGCACAGAAAGTCAGGAGTTCTAGAATCAAAACAACACCCCAGATTGCATTTGCTCTCCAGGAAAACCAGTGCAGAGAAAAATAGAGATTTCCCAAGTAGCCTGCTCACTAACAGGGGCCTTGGAGCAGCTCTCTGGGGAAGCCAGGCTGGTGCATGAGTGGTGTTCAGCTGTCTCAAGAGAGTGTGTGGAGGGAAGAGTCATTACAGGATGAGCATCACGTGTAAGGTTATGTGTGTGTGCACAGCTGGAGGAGCCCAGCACCACCCATTTTCTAGCACAGCTCAGTGTGAGACACTTGCCTGTGCAGACCTTGTCATGGTGGTGTTGGTCTGACACGGTGCCAGTGCTGATGTAAAGGAGAGGCTGAAATATTGAGGATCCTGAGGAATCCTACTGTCCTGTCCAGGAATGGAGATGCACCCCACCTATGTCAGCAAGCCAAAAGAAATCTCCTTTTCTATGCACTGGAATTTTCCTGAGCTAGAGATGTCAGTTTGGTTTTATAACCAGGCAGATATCAGTAACCTACATCTCACTAAAGAAAGGATTTATCTTCTCTTTCAAAAGGTTCTCTATATTTTTATCCAGGGGCTGAAGTAGGCAGAATAAAAACACTGAAAACAGCAAGAGATAGAAAAGGCAATTCTAGAAAAGTGCTACAAGAGCTTTTCCTCAGTGCAAGCCTGCTTTTTTCTGCTGCCATTTTGCTCCTGCACCCAGTTGCCTGACTCTGCCTCTCTTCAGTGTATTTCAGAACTAAAATCTGTTACAATATTTCCTCTCCAAGTGCCACTGTGTATTAGGTTTCAGCTCCTGACAGGTGTATGAAATACCAGCTCCACCAGATGCACACAAACATGGACGCTTTAAAACAGCTCCACAGGCCATAGGCCCACTTCACCATGCTGTGTCACTGGGGACAGGTGCCTTTTCAAAGGTTTACTTTTAAAAAGAGAGAGTGATGCTGGTGGTGACATACTTAAAACTGCTGAGTGATTTTTTTAGGAGCCAGGCAGGGAATGCTGCCTGAAACCTGCATCTGCAGGGCAGGGAAAGGGGCTGAAGCTCCTCCTGCAAAAAACTGTGTCAAATCACAGGTATCTTAGCTGAACTTTATTTTCAAATACTTTAATCCCTTTCTTAGAGGCAAAGTCAAATCCTCCCTCCATGGCTTTGATCTCAGCTGCTTTTCTGGAGCATTGGCTGGGAAACATAAGCAAAGATGGGGGGAGATGCTGTCCCTGCAGTGGGGAGCTGGAGCAATCCGAGTTTTCTCCCAGTCATATGCCCTGCAGCCCTGTAATGCATTTCCTGCTTTCTGTGTATCCATAAAATCTTTTTACACTTGCATGAAAAGTAATGTTTAAAATAATGATTCCTTTTTGTTTAGCATGAACCCACAGAATTTTGGCTGTTTTGCTGGCAATGGTAGTATGTCAATCTGCTGGTACCACAATTTATCCATCTTGGTCCATTTAATTTTCTGTTTTAACATTTTCTGTGGCTTTGATTGCACTTGAGGATTTTTCTAAATAAAAAAAAAAATATATTTAAAGTCTGAAGTGCTTACTGAAAGATCTGTAGTTTTGCCTGACTCATCATTCCTGCCACAGAGGAGCTGTGAGAGAGGTATCATAAATGTTGATGGCCAACCTTGGGATGGATGCAGCTCCCACCACAGGCTGGGGGACTTCGTCTTTGGTTTCAGCAAACCTCACCTAGCCTGATGCTCTTCTGCTTTTAGCACGCAGCACACCAGCAAAATACATCTAGGGCCTTCTCCTGCCGCTGCTGTTGTTCTTCAGTGACTGAAGGTGCTGTAACTCAAGGGCAGCCAGCGGGGCAGGGCAGGACGGGGCTCTCTGTCCACCAGGAGATGGCAGTGCATATACTGACTTTGGGGCTTTTCCTCTTTAATTCTCTTTTATAGTCTCCCTGAAAGAAAATGGGTCTTTTGAGGACAACAGACCTGTAACACTTTCATTTCTATTTGGTGGCTTTTTTTTTTTT